>QLTV01001452.1:852643-909931 GCA_003457575.1 Thermophis baileyi | reverse complement strand
AAAAGAAAGAAAGAAAGAAAGAAAGAAAGAAAGAAAGAAAGAAAGAAAGAAAGAAAGATGGTAGGAAGGAAGACAGACAGACAGAAAGAAAGATGGTAGGAAGGAAGAAAGACAGAAAGAAAGAAAGATGGTAGGAAGGAAGGAAGACAGACAGAAAGAAAGGAAAGAAAGAAAGAAAGAAATGGTAGGAAGGAAGGAAGACAAAAAGAAAGAGAAAAAGATGGTAGGAAGGAAGGAAGACAGAAAGAAAGAAAAAGAAAGAAGGAAAGGAAGAAAGAAAGAACGAAAAAAAGACTTATGACCACAAATGAGCCCAAAACTTTGGTTGCTAAGCAAGAGCGTTGTTAAGTGAGTTTCACCACATTTTACAAGTTGGGCACGCCCACCCGGTCCCATGACCACCAACTACGCCCACCCGGTCACCTGACCACCAAGCCATGCCCATCTGAAGCCACACCCACCTGACCTCCAAGCCACGCCCACAAAATAAGCCACACCCACAGAACCGGTAGGGAAAAAATTTAAATGTCACCACTGCTACAGACCCATATCCCTACTAAATGCCGACAATAAAATATTCACCTCAATAGTAGCAGAAAAACAAGAGTTTTTTGAAGGAGTTCATACATTCTGATCAAAATGGCTTTCTACCCAAAAGACAGATAAGAAATAATATGAGAATAATATTAGATACATTGGAATACTACGAAACGCACAGTGAAAAGCAATCGGCACTGTTGTTTTTAGACGCCCAAAAGGTGTTTCATAATGTGAATTGGCAATTCATGTTACAACAATTAAGACATATGGACTTTGGAGATAAATTTATAAATATGTTCAAGGCAATCTACACAAAGCAGAGAGCCAAAGTGATTGTGAACGGTGAGGTGACTGAAAACTTTTCAATTCAAAAAGGTACAAGGCAAGGTTGCCCATTAGGTTGACTCAGCCTTCCATCCTTTCGAGGTGGGTAAAATGAGGACCCAGATTATTGGAGGCAATATGCTGACTCTGTGAACTGCTTAGAGAGGGCTGTAAAGCACTGTAAAGCGGTATATAAGTCTAAGTGCTATTGCTATTATCTCCATTGTTATTTATCTTAACACTGGAAGTACTAACTAGAAACATCAGGCAAGATGAGCAAATTAAAGGAATGGAAATTAAAAGAGAAAAGTATAAATTACAAGCATTTGCAGATGATTTAGTTTTCATCTTAGAGGAACCATTAGAATCAGGCCCGAGACTCATAGAAAAATTAGAGGAATATGGAGAGGTTGCTAGACTAAAAATAAATAAGGACAAAACTAAAATGATAGTTTAAAATCTCACAAATAAACAGAGGGATGAATTAATAAAGAAAATGAATATTCAGATAGTGAAAAAAGTGAAGTACTTAGGAATCTATCTAACAGTAAGATGTACCGTATTTTTCGGAGTATAAGACGCACCTTAGTTTTGGGGGAGGAAAACAAGAAAAAAAAATCTGCCTCTGCCTCTCAGCAAACAGCAAACAGTACAGATGATATACACTGTTTGCTGTGTATTTCTGTGCATGTGTGCCTGACCCATAGAAATAGCAAAGAATTGGAGAAATGTACATTATGGCAGTATATTAATGCCAGAAAGTTTTCTTAAATGTAGTCACACTAACTCCTCCCAATTATTTAAATAGATCTACTCCAAACATGACTAAGTCAGGGTTTAACTCAGCTGCCTTATTTTAATACTACAACAGGACACTGTTACATTTCAGACTATACTTGTACAGATGGCATTCTATAGGCATTCATAGTTATTGAATTACCTCCTTGCATCCAGTTTCAGCAGTCTGATTTGCACAAGAAAATAAAATTCTGCCTCTGCCTCCCAGCAAGTTGCCTCCTTGCAGTTCTAGTTTCACTTTCATTTTAGCACATGGGCCTGCCTTCAGCCTCTCAGCTGATGGTCGGGAGGCCTATAATCAGTTCCTTGTGCTGCTCAGGCTCTACACTGTTTGCTGCAAGGAGGTAAATTGCTGGGAGGCAGAGGCCAAAGGGTGGGGGTTTTCACCCTCTTTTGGGGAGTAAAAAGGTGTGTCTTATACTCCGAAAAATACGGTATAACAATCAAAGAGGACAACTATACAAAATTAATGCATCACATTAAACTGGATATGGAGAGATGGAAAAGCTTGCAACTTTCCATGATGGGTAGAATAGCAGCAATAAAGATGAACATACTGCCGAAGATACTTTTTTAATTCCAAACAATATCAATAAAACTAGAGAAAAAATATTTTGAGGATTTGAATAAAATAATGTTGAAATTTATTTGGCAAGGAAAAAAAACCGAGAATTAAACTGCAAGAGTCAAAAGGAAAAGGAGGTTTTGGTCTTCCTGATTGGGAACTATATTATCAAGCAGCTGCACTTACGTGGGTGAAAGAGTGGATAACTTTAAGGAATAGAAGGTTATTATTATTGCAGGGTCATGATCTTCAATTAGGGTGACATGTGTTTCTCTGGTACGAGAGAAACACGGCACATCGATACTTCCAAAGGCATTATGTTAGAAACGCAGTTATCAGTGTGGGACAAAATTAAACAACAATAAACTACTTTTATTGAGATTGGTTACATTAACATAATCTTGCAAGTCTGATTGTGCTATGTTTAATGAATTAGGAAGGTGTGTACCTGAGTCACTTCCAAATGCTATTATTGCTCTGGACTTAAAAAATGTTTCAGACCCTTTTGCCTAGAGAATGGTTCTTATATATTTCCATCAAGGTCATTTTTCTTACTATAAAACAAAAATGATTTTTTAAATTATTTTTTTCACTTAGCTCTTCTATCGGCAATAACCTACTTTCTATATTCAACATGTAAAGCCAAGAGGTTCTGATGCTGAACAGGTCTGAGGCCTCAGATGGCCAGTGTAGAAGGCTGTTTGCCTCTTTTCATGATGTGATGCAACCAAAAAAACCCACACCATATTTGAGTCCTTGTTTGTTTTCTTGTTTATCAGTTAAAGGATCTCTCTGTGATGGATATTTCTTCCTGAATGGTGTGTGTTTACTGGACAAGTTGCTTCATTTACATACTTTAGAGTTGCTGTTAAAAGTAAGAATTTGGGAAACAATTCCCCTAAGTCCACGCAATCAGGGGTGGGTTCCAACTTACCTCGCTGCCGGTTCGCTCTTTCCCGCGCCGCATGGACGCGCCTCATGCACAGTAACAAAAAATCCGGGAAAAAAAACAAAGCCGAAAAAAAGATGGTGACCGCATGCACAGTGCCAGAAGTCAGCTTCTGCGCATGCTCAGAAGGAAAAAAAAATTCAAAAAAAAATTAAAAAATTCAAAAAAATTTCAAAAAAAAGATGGCAGCCCACACGGACCGGCACCTACCGATCCGGTTCGGTGACATCATCGTGACATCACCAGCGGGCCACTACCGGTTCGGGATAACCGGTCCGAACCAGGAGGAACCCACGCAACTGCACGCAATTCATAACATAGTTCTGCCTGTGTTGGGAAATAAAAGGCCAGTTGGAACTAAGCATTGTAAATTGCCAGGTTCATTCTTTAAATATCCTTGAATTGCTATGATTCTAGAAAAACAGCTGCCAAATTGAACAGACATCAAACCAACCTTTCAGCAAGAAAATGGGCATAGCTGACCCGCTGGCTGCATCTCAATAGCATGGATAGAAGCATATGGCTTTCTTGGAGACAGATGATCATATGAAAGGAAGATGGAAAATGTCTTTATCTTTAACAGTTGGATTTTTCTGAGCCCTTTCCAGATGGCTTGTAGCCAACTCTGTGGACTGAAAATGCACTGATTTTCACTGGAAAGACAGAGCGGAAGAGTGAATTTGTCGATTGTCCTGGCTGCGGGTCAAACATGATTTGGGGGGGGAGGTATTATGATGCTATCCTAAGCCTGAACCAAATGTAATGCTAAACCCAAACCACTGTTTCAATCTTATGGCCAAATTCCATAATTTATTACTATTATATGCACACAAGAACATAGGATGCTGTAATGTATCAGTAGAGTATATGTGTGGAACCAAACAATGTGGCCTTTGGTAGCTGACAGATGGAAAATTTGTCAATATGCAGATTTTCAAAGATTTGTTGATATGGCAAAAACTAACCATCATAGTAGATTTATGCCTAACCTTTTTATTTTCAGATCTTGCTATTTTGTGATCTTCTCCAATTCTTTACCTTTTATTCTAATATCTCCTGGTATTGTCACATCAATTATCCACACTTCCTTCTTTTCAACCATAGTTATTTCTATTTTATTATAAGCCAAGATTTTATGAGTCTATATTTGGAAACTCCATATTATTTTAACCTGCTCATTTTCCACTACTTTTTCAACTATATGTTCCAAACAATTTTTCATTACTGGAAATCCTTCCTTCCTTCCTTCCTTCCTTCCTTCCTTCCTTCCTTCCTTCCTTCCTTCCCTCCCCTCCCTCCCTCCCTCCCTCCCCCTTCCTTTCTTCCCTTCCTTCCTCCCTACCTCCATGTCATTCTCATTATCTCCCTTTCCCCTCCTCCTCCTCCTCCTCCTCCTTCTTCTTCTTCCCTCCTTCCTTTTTAATTCTGCTGACTTCCCCATTTACTTTGCTTCTGGGAAGTTTGCATGGAGAATGTCAGTGGGGAAGCCAGCAGGCAGTTGTAAGCACAAGGCGAACAGGACAGGGGTGGGTTCTAACTTACCTCGGTGCCGGTTCGCTTCCTCCCGTGCCGCATGGGCGCGCCACGTGGGCGCACACACGCAAAGCACGAGCGCACATGCGCAGTGCTGAAAATTCCAAAAAAATTGCCAAAAAAAGCCAAAAACAAGATGGCGGCGCATGCGCAGTGCCGGCAACTCGGCTTCTGTGCATGCACAGAAGAAAAAAAAAATTTTAAAAAATCCCCCCAAAAAAAATTCCAAAAAAAAGATGGCGTCCACGGACCGGCACCGACCGAACCGGCTCCGTGACGTCACCAGCAGGTTGCTACCGGTTTGGGCAAACCAGTCCGAACCAGGAAGAACCCACCCCTGGAACAGGATGATAAATGCATACTGCCAGGTGGGAGAGGCAGTGTGCATGGGTGTGGGTCAGAAAGGGTACATGGGAATGCATGAAAGGTGTCATATATGTTGGGAAGAGTGTGCAGCTATGCGCCAGAGATGTAGCATGGGTTGGGGAACGCATACGGGTGTTTGGCATTGATCAAGAAGGATGCCGGGCGTGTGCAAGAGGTGCTGTGCAAGGGGTGACTTGGGTTGAGGAGTTTGCCTGGGTGTGCTTGGAAGTGTGCAAGAGATACTGTGCAGATCAAGGACAGCACACAGTGGTCACACAGATCAGGAAGAGTGTGTGGAAGTGTCCAAGAATGCCACATCGATTGGGGAAGATGTGCAGGTCGGGGAGGGTGCACAAGAAGTGTGGCATGGGTCAGGGAAGGCACATGGGGGCACGGAAGAGTTGCTGTACAGGTCAGAGAAGGCACCCAGGAGGTTGGTGGAATTCAGAAAGGATGCATGGGAATGTGCAAGAGGTCCTGCGTGGGTCAGGGAAGGCATATGAGAGGGCCAGCATGAATCAGGGAAAGCACATGAGGGAGGGCAACACAGATTGGGGGAGTACATGGGGGCTGGCATGGGTAGGGAAGGATTCATGGGGGTTCTTCCCTTCCCTTCGTTTCTTTCCCTTTCCATTGGCCAAGAAATTGGCTGCTGCTGGGTAAGGGAAAGATCAAGGGATTGCAAGCCTGGATGAAGTGATTGAAACAAACCTGTTGAAAATGGATTATTTTGCTGTAGGAAATTTGCAATATAGTGCCATATGATGGCACTATAATAATAAAATAAAAAATAAAAAATCATATGGCACTCCTTTTATAGGGAAAAAATATTTCAGAGACCTCTGCATTTTAGGATCAGTGGAATTAAGTATGAAAGCAATCTCAATTTAATGGGTGACATGATACCCGCCTACGTTTTTTTGGTAAAAATTTAGGAGTGATTTTCCATTGACTCCTTCCAGAATATGTTTCAACTTCCAAGTCCAGCTTATTGATCTGGTATTTCCTGGTGATCTGACATCCAAGTATGAATCAGATGCAAATTTCTTAGTTGTTTGATATTATCTTAGATAAGCTAGGTGTTACCACCAATCTTGACAAGGAAAAAGTAAAGAACCTAGATTCAAAGTTGTCTGTCCAATATCCATGTAGTTTTCTTGGCAGCATTATGGAAATATTTTTTCTTTGCTTTCTTTGGGATTTTTCTTTTACTTTCCATTCTGACAATCTAAGAATCTCCCTGCAGTCATCCATCCAAGAACTGGAGTAAACCCTGCTTAGCAGGAGTTGTCTCCATCCTTCCATGTCTAGAAAAATAGAAAGTTAAAAGCTAATGGGATAGAAACTGATTTGTGAGGTGGGAGTTAGAGATGGAAAATAGATGACAGAAGAAGAGGAATGTTTAATTATTACTCATTCTTTTATCTCTTATGAATGTTCAAAGTGCTTATTATTTATTACAACATCTCTGGGCAAAGACATGACCCAAAAAAATCAAATGTGTATGATGGTGGCACCATGCAAATGCCAGTCTTTCATGCTCGTGTGGCAACAGTGGATAAAAGTCTATATGTCACGTGGTTTATATCCTGGCATTACAACAGAAATTCTATCACTTAGTTTCTTCTTTACTGCCCCACCCAACCCAACCCATCCCATTACTTATGTATTTCAGCTCTTCAATCCAAATCAGGAAGTAGATGGCTGCAACGCTCCTTTATTGAGAATTCTGTAACCTGGCTGCATTTCTCCTTCCCTATTTCTCTTATTCCAGGGAGNAGGGAGGGAGGAAGGAAGGAAGGAAGGAAGGAAGGAAGGAAGGAAAATTTCTCCCACTGAGTTTCCTTGTGGCTAGCTCCCTTGTGGATAGCTGCCACAAGGGAGCTACCCACACTGAAACTAAGTGGGGGAACCAGCAGGAAGTTGGAAATCGGTGCCTCTCCCACTGCTTTTTGGCCCACTCATAGTCACTCTTTTTCTGTTTAGGTAGGGAAATATCTCTGAAGTGATGATCCAACAGGCATGGATTGTGCAGTGTATTTTTAAAACAATTACCGGTATATATTGAAAAAGGACAGTATTCACAAATCAGTACTGGCTGTGGCTTTCTGCAGGGTGTGTATGTGTCCAGATTATTGTCTTAATGTTGAACGTCATTTTAGTAGATGGTGGTAGCAACAACAAAAGCAAATCCATCATGGAGGTTGTTGAAGAGAAAAACAGGAGGGGGAATATGGTGAAAGACAACTAGCAATTAGAACCAATGAATGAAAATTTGGAAAGATCAGATCATAGAAAGGGCTTCATACAATTCACCAGCACAAAAAATAAGCAATGAGAACTTGACAAAAGTTATTTGGAATGGGTGACAAAAATTAAAGAGAATAACTGTCAGATAAATCATTTTAAGTGTAGTTTGATCTTTAAAAGCAGATGTGATTTGGCTGCTTAATACAGATAGTCCTTGACTTACGCCCACAGTGGAGCCCAAAATTTCTGTTGTTAAGTGAAACATTTGTTAAGTGAATTTTGCCCCAATTGTTAAATGAACCACTGCTGTTGTTAAGTTAGTAACATGGTTGTTAAATGAATGTGGCTTTCCCATTGACTTTGCTTGGCAGAAGGTCACAAAAGGGGATCATATGACCCCGGGACACTGCAACCGTCATACATATGAACCAGTTGCCAAGTGTCTGGATTTTGATCACGTGACCATGGGGATGCTGTAATGGTTGTAAGTGTGAAAAACGGTCATAAGTCCGTTTTTTTCAGGGCCGTTGTAACTACGAACGGTCATTAAATGAATTGTAAGTCAGGACCTGTAGTCTTTCCCCATTTGTACTAATCATGATACAAACATGCTTTGTCAACATCTTTTTTTTCCCTGCTGGGTCTCCATAACTTGGTCTTCATCTCCTTCCTACCCCATGAGTGAAAAAGGCTTGTGTTGTTTTTAGCTGTACCCATGTTAAAGTGGTATTTTCCGCTTTATTTCAACATAGTCCAAGGGTGGCTACAGTGTTTAAAGTTACAGGTAGTTTATAGCAATAGCAATAGCACTTAGATTTATATACCGCTTTACAGTGCTTTACAGCACTCTCTAAGCGGTTTACAGAGTCAGCATATTGCCCCCAACAATCTGGGTCCTCATTTTACCGACCTCAGAAGGATGGAAGGCTGAGTCAACCTTGTTTAGTTTACTAAACAACCATTTGTTTAGTGACCATTGGAAGATGCACTAACACTGAAAAAAGCGACTGATGACCATTTTTCACACTTATGACCGTTGCAGCATCCCCATAGTCACATGATCAAAATATGGGCACTTGGCATATATTTTTGACAGTTCCAGTTTTCTGGGGTCATGTGATCACCATTTGTCACCTTCCCAGCCAGCTTCCTTAAGCAAAGTCAAGGGGGGAAGCCAGATTTGCTTAACAACCACATGATTCACTTAACAACTGCAGTGATTCACTTAACTGTGGCAAAAAAGGTCATACAATGCAGCAAAAGTCACTTAACAACTGCCTTGCTGGGTGTTTTTTGCTTTCTTTTGATGCCATATATATAAAACATTAAAATTCTATTGATTTATTGTATTTAGCCATATGATGGTACCTTAGGCCATTGATGAGCACTTTTGTGCTGAAATGCTTCTGGCTTATTTTGAAAAATGTGATTATTTTAAAATGTTATTGTGCATTTATTCAAGAATTTAATACAGCATTTCCTTATTCTCAAGTTAACTATTTTATCTCCAGATGTCCTGAGTGCTGGATTGTAATCTTCATCATTCTTAGCTAATCTGCTGGCTAGAAAATATAGGGCTCATCACTATTTAACAAATACCGTATTTTTCGTTCCATAAAATGCTCCAGACCATAAGACGCACCAAGCTTTTGGGGAGGAAAACAAGAAAACAAAAAATTGTTTTGTTTCGGCCACGAAAATCTTGCACGGCTTTGTCTAAACCTTTTAAGACTTATCTTCGGTTGCCTCTTGTAACATGCTGTTATACAAAATAACAGAGCTGGAAGGGACCTTGGAGATCTTCTAGTCCAACCCCCTGCTCAGGCAGGAAACCCTATATCGTTTCAGCCAAAAGCTCTTGAAGCTTTTCTATGGATTTTCTTCTCCTGGGACCCAGGTCTATTCTGTTGCTGCCGCTGCCTATTGCTGCTGCCTATCACCGCCGCTCGCCACCGCCACCTATCGCCGCCGCCTATCGGCGGTTGGATCAGCCTCCCAGCCAATCAGCTGTTCCAGGCGGCAGGGATTGCCACCACCTATCGCAGCCACTGCCTGTTGCGGCCACCTGGAACAGCTGATCGGCGGTGTTATGTATTTGACAGTTAAATGGTTTCACTCAGGTCCAGTGTTTGAGCGGAAAGAATGCTCAAACGCTATTGGTTAAAGCGTTTGACAGCTCCCTATAAAAGGGCTGGCTGTCAGACAGCAGTTGCTGGTTATGTACATAGTTTGCCTAATAAAGAGCTGTTCTAAAGTTGGTCTCCTGATCGTTATTCCCACGACTTAACAGTGGCGATGAAGGCTTGGGAATTGGAGAACTAGGACGAAAGAACTGAAGGCAAAACATTCCAGCCAGGCGGACGAAGTGAAGGCAGCCACCTTGCAAGCCAAAGTTAAGACGACAATCAGCACCAAACATGTCTGCATTCCATCCGCCGACGCCATTCGATCCGGCGAAAGAAAATGGGAGACGTACATGAGGCGTTTTGAATGTTTCTTAGAAGCAAACGACCTTTTGGGTCTGACAGATAACAGAAAAAGAGCTCTTTTTCTGAGTCACTGTGGCCATGATGTGTTCGACACAGCGGAGGCACTGCCAGACCCAACCCCGGTACAGTCCGTACCGTGGCAGATGTTGCAAGCTACGCTCAAGACCCACTACGCTCCCACACCGTCTAAAGTCATTAGACGATATGAATTCAGACAGAGGATGCAGCTGGACGGCGAGTACATTGCCGCCCTTCACAAAGCAGCTGGCCACTGTGAGTTCAGGGATCTGAACGGCATTCTACTAGATAAACTGATCTGCGGCGTCCGCAACCTCCGGCTACAACACAGACTACTGCCTAGAACAAATCTGACATTGGCAGTTACGTTAGATGAGGCCAGGGCTGCTGAGTCGTCTACCAAGGCAGCCAAATCGCTGCACAAGTTCGCTGCTGCTGCTTCAGAGGCCAAACCTCCAGCCACGGTACACAAGGGCTCCTACGAGGACTCTGACAGCAACGATGACGAGGTCAGCCGCATTGAGAGGAAGCGAATTTCCGAACGAGGGGAAAAGTGGCTGGACTGCGCTAGTTGTGGGGGACAACACCCCAGGGTTTCCTGCCATTTCCGAGACGCCATCTGTAAACGGTGTGACAGGAAGGGACATTTGGCAAAAGTATGTTGGGCCATTTTATCTGCCAACCGAATGCCACCTCCAGACACAGCGCAAAGTGAGGCGCCAAGACACAAAAGGCGGAACAATTGGAAGCCGCAGCGGGAAGCTACCAATGCTAACCAAACTTGCATCGGGCAGCCAAGCACCCCCTGCAAGAAGAAGTTGATTGTGATGGTGTTTATCAAAGGGGTCCCTTGCGACATGGAAATTGACACCGGATCATCAGTAACGATCATCTCCTGGCAGGCACTGAAGCACGCCCTTCCGAGGACTCAGAAGCACCACCTTGAGCGCCAGCACCTGAGACTCAATGACTATCAGGGGAACCGCATCCCCGTCCTCAGCTGCGGCACCTTCCGGGTGAAATTCAACAGTTTCGAGGGGCACCTGAAGCTAACAGTTGTCGGCAGGAACCTTCCCAGCCTCCTGGGCTTAGATTGGTTCAATGCCCTCAGTCTGGGGATTACCGGCATAAATACCATCGTCAGCTCCGGTTTCGACGACCTATTCCATAAGTTCCAGGACGTGTTTAGCCAGGACCTTGGCAAGTATGTGAGCACCCCCATTTCTTTTAATCTGGACCCAAACATTGCCCCGATTCGAATGAAGCCCCGGCGAGTCCCTCTAGCCCTTAAACCAAAAATAGATCTTGAATTAGACAAGTTAATTCGGCAAGGCATTTTGGAACCAGTCAACTACGCAAAGTGGGAGACCCCGATAGTGACCCCTGTCAAAGGGGATGGCACCGTGAGAATCTGCGCTGACTATGTGCACGCTGAATAAGGCTCTTCAGCAGAGAGCCTATCCAGTGCCTATAGTCCAGCACCTATTGCATTCTCTAGGCCCTGGCACAATTTTTGCTAAACTTGACTTGGCATAGGCATACCAGCAGTTGCCAGTAGATGGCACTACTGCTGAGGCGCAGACCATTGTGACTCACGGGGGGGGGGGCGTTTAAATGCCACAGACTACAGTTTGGAGTCAGTGTCGCCCCGGGTTTGTTCCAGAGTGTAATGGAATGACTATTGCAGAACATTCCCGGGGTGGTGCCGTACTTCGACGACGTTCTGATCACAGCCTGTGACGAGGAACAGCTCCGCACTAGAGTTAGAATGGTCTTATCCCAATTTCGCGCTGCGGGTCTCAAGGCAAAAGGCAGCAAATGCCAAATGGGAGTCCAAGAAGTCGAGTTCCTGGGCTACCGTACTGACGGTCAGGGCATCCACCCGACCAAAAGCAAAATCTGTGCCATCCACGAGGCTCCCACACCAAAAAATCAGAGTGACCTTCAGGCATTCCTGGGTCTCCTAAATTTTTATAGTGTCTTCCTCAAAAACAAAGCTACCTTGGCTGACCCATTGCACAAACTGCTGGCGAAAAAGACCCCCTGGGTTTGGGGGCCTAGAGAAGCTGCAGCATTTTGCGCTGTCAAAAAATTATTGACAGCTGACAGTTTTCTGATCCAATACAATGAGACGCTGCCATTGGTACTGGCCTGTGACACTTCCCCATTTGGCGTGGGGGCAGTTCTGAGCCACAGACTCCCAAACGGGACCAAGACCCCGGTAGCCTATTACTCCAGGATTCTGTCTAGCGCTGAGAGGAACTATAGCCAACTGGACAGAGACGCACTGGCTGCTGTTGCCGGGGTCAGAAGGTTCCATGAATACCTTTTTGGGAGGGATTTTGAGTTGGTAACTGATCACAAGCCATTGCTGGGTCTACTGGCTGGGGACTGTCATACTCCGGCCGCTCTGTCCCTGCGTTTTACAAGATGGGCTATCTTCTTAGCTGCTTACAGCTATAAACTTGTCCACCGGCCTGGCAAGGACATGGGAAATGCCGATGCCCTCAGCAGGTGCCCTCTGCCCAACCTGCTGGATAACGTTTCCCCGGACGCCCTGGTGCTGCTGATTGACATTTTGGACTCTAGACTTGTAACATCTACCGAAGTAGCACAATATATGGCCAGAAACCCCACGTTCAAAACTGTTTTGAACTGGGTGTGGAGGGGGTGGCCTAAGGACCCGGTTGCCCAAGAATTCAAACCATTTCTGTTAAAACAGCACGAGCTATCTGAGCAAGGGGTTTGCCTACTGTGGGGTGATCGGGTTGTAATTCTGCCGAGTCTGCATACCGGCATCCTTAGGGCATTACATGAGGGCCATCCGGGAATTGTCCGGATGAAAGCCCTCGCCAGAAGTTACATGTGGTGGCCAAACATGGACCTGGAGATTCAGGAGTGGGTGGCCAGTTGCAAGCCCTGCCAAGAGTCATGGCCAGCTCCCCCGAAGGCCCCAGTACAGGAGTGGGAAAAGCCCAAAGCCCCGTGGTCTAAACTACACGTAGACTTTGCAGGCCCCTTTCACGGCCAAACCTTCATGGTCATCATAGATGCTTACTCCAAGTGGTTGGAGATCATCCTAATGGGATCCACATCGGCCGAAGCAGTCATGAAGGTCCTAAGCCGATTGTTTGCCACCCACGGTCTACCAGATGTGCTAGTATTGGATAATGGCCCACAATTCACAGCCGGGTGGCTGTGTTGAAGGGTTTGAAGGGTTCTTGGCAGGCCTAGGAATTCGCCATGCACTCTCGGCTCCATTTCATCCGGCCACGAACGGCCAAGCTGAGAGAATGGTTTGGTCAGCAAAGGAAGCCCTGAATAGGCTGGGCCCTGGGGACTGGCAAGCCAGAGTAGACACCTTCCTACTCAGCCAACACATAACCCCCAGTGCAGCAACCGGCCGCAGCCCAGCCGAATTACTAATGGGCCGACTCCGTTCGGTCCTAGACCGTCTGCACCCAAATTATGCCCCCGAGAAAAACAGCAAAGCAGCCCAACGCACCAGATCCTTTAGCATCAGGGACCTGGTATTCACACAAAAATTATGCTGAGGGTTCCCTATGGCTACCAGGAAAAATAGAGAAAGTTACAGGCCCCAGGTCGTATATAGTTAGGCTAGATGACGGGAGGCAATGGAGGAGACACATAGATCAGATTCGAAGCCGTCTCTTAGAAAAACAAAAATACCAGAAACTGAACAAAATTATACTCCTTCCCTAGCTAACTTAAGCCCGATGGAGCCGGAGCATGCACCTGAGGAACCTAGGGTCTAGTGCCGCTCGACCAGCGAACCGGTTCCCAACGAAAAGAAGGCCCTGCCCGAAAGCTTCCAGGAGCTTCCAGGCTCAGACCAAGAAGCAGCAACAGGCCTCTCTGCACAGGCTTGTTGCCTCAACACTGACTGAGCTGCGCAGGTCAGGGAGGACTTGTAAATGCCCCGCCTACCTGAGTGATTTCATCTGTAACGTGGAATGCTCCATCTAAGAAGGGAGGGGTGTTACGTATTTGACAGTTAAATGGTTTCACTCAGGTCCAGCGTTTGAGCGGGAAGAATGCTCAAACGCTATTGGTTAAAGTGTCTGACAGTTCCCTATAAAAGGGCCGGCTGTCAGACAGCAGTTGCTGGTTATGTACATAGTTTGCCTAATAAAGAGCTGTTCTAAAGTCGGTCTCCTGATCGTTATTCCCACGACTTAACAGGTGGTATTCCGGGAGGCCAATCCAACTGCCGATAGGCGGCAGCGAACGGCGGCAGCGATAGGTGGTGGCGGCGATAGGTGGCGACGATAGGCGGTGGTGGCGATAGGCGGTGGTGGCGGCGATAGGCGGCGGCAGCAACAGGCGGCGGCGGCAATAGCAGCGGCAGCAACAGGCCATTCGCTGCCACTGCCTGTCGTCGCCGCCGCCGCACCAACCCCCTTCCCCCCGCCACTGTGGCCTGGTCTGTGACGCAATATTCGCTCCATAAGACGCACTGACATTTCCACCCACTTTTGGGGGGGGGGAGTGTCTTATAGTGCAAAAAATATGGTAAGTTCAGTAGCCATAGATTAAAGGTGTCTGCAACTAAAAATGAGCTAATGTTGGCAAAAGATGCTAAATATATAAAAATGATCAAAACAAAAGATTCCATATATCAGCTGCCAAGAAAGAAATCTCTCTTGGCTCAGTCTTTTCTAACAACTATGATAAACAGTATAATAAGAAACATTATCAGAGAATGTTTACTCTGAATGGGTTAAATCTCAGGACCACATTCAACTATATAATGTGACTTATGAGTGAAGACACTGCAGAGACCTAGTAATTGATGAGGCAATTGTGTTGCCTGCAAGTGAGTTTCTAAAATTTGCATAGAACAGCGTGAACATGCTTGGAGTAAAACTAGGCTTTAGTAGCTGGCCCAAAGTACTGATCTAAGTATTGCTGGGTATGCTACTAGTTTTAAAGAGGTAACTGAGGCTGGTAATCTATTAAATAACATCTCTATCTTACTGAAAGATTCAGCAAATGGCAGAGGTCAATATCTATGGATACAGCTGATGAAGAAAGGTATTTCTGCCTTTTGTACTATATAGAAATTATATTGAACTGGTTAAGTGCCAAAGGGCAAATATCTTTATTTTCAAAAAAGTGGGGGAAAGGAAGATCCAGGAAACTACAAACCAACCAATCTGACAATCAGTTCCTAGGAGGATTCTAAACCAGATCATAAAGAAACTAATCTAATTGGTAATCACTGGAAATCCACATGGCGTTGATAAAAATACAAGTAATTGCCAAATTATCCTTATACTATTGAAAAGGGCTGAAACCAGTAGAATAACAAAACAAAATGAAGACAAATTCAGAACTTACCAAAGTGAAATCAAATCTCTGAGTATAAAATGGGAGGCAACAACCCTAATAATAGTATTTGGGGGGGGGAGAATGAGAATAACAGAGTTGGAAGGTACCTTGTAGGTCATCTAATCCAACCCCCGCCCAAGCAGGAGACCCTACGACAAATGGCAATCCAGTCTCTTCTTGAAAGTTTCCAGTGATGAAGCTCCCACAACTTCTGAAGGCAAACTGTTCCATTGGCTGATTGTTCCCAGTCAGAAAATCTTGGAAGAGTAGTTGAGCAAAACCAATTAAAAATGCAAGTGCCCCAAAGGAAATTAATGCAATGAGTCGTTCAATTTTGAAAGTAAAACTGTACAAAATGGGTTCATATTTATTTTATTTTACAGAGTTTTATATTTGTTTGAAAATGGATGAATTAAAAACTATCTGGAAAAAATATAACATGCATGCATAGAACGATAGTACAAAAGGCAGAAGTATCTTCATAGTAGCATTTTTATTTTACAAATTCCAATGTTGCATTCCTTGCCTTCACTTAGGTTTGCAAACAAGCCTTAAACAGAATTCTCAATAAAGTCCTACTGTACTGAAATGTATAAGACGATGCAAGAAGGGAAGGAGCTGGCACTCACAACTGTGTAAACCCCTCCACCCCTTTCCTGCATGGAAATTTAAGCCCAGGTTTACACTTCGGATTTTTAAACATATCGAGCTACGCCTCTAGAAACGGGACACCCGATCCCGTCATCGACCCAAGGAGCACCGGACGCGGCTCTTGTGGGTGGATGCAGCAACCCCACTTCACAGAAGAAAGAGCGGCTCCGCGGGCCGATCGCGCTCCGCAAAGGCAAAGCGGAGACGGCTTGGCCAGGAGGGAAAGCCAGGCAAGGCTTCCTTCCAAACGTGGAGCGCAACCGAGCAAGCCAAAAGGGCAACTTTCCCCGCCCGCGTGGGCAAGCTCAGCAAGCGGGCGGGTTTTTTTCGACCGCTCACGCGTTACAAAAGGGCTCGCCCGGCCGAGCTTGGGAAGACTGCCTGGCTGCTTGCCAAGGGGCGCTGTAGCGCGGTTTCGTCCTCTGCAGCTCGGCCCTCTCAGGTCTGGCGGAGGCGGAAGCGTCTTTCCGTTCGCGCTGCTTCCTTCGCCGCCTCCCCCTTCCCGTCGTCAGGCCGCTTCGGTCGCGGCCTTCGCGTAGCGGCTGGGGAGAAGTCTCGGAGAGGCGAGAGCCGCGGGCTGAGGTAAGCGCGGCGCCCTGTTTTCCCTTCACTCACTTCCTTTCCTTCGGGGGTGGGGGACCCTGACGGGGGAGACTCGTCCGCTTGGTGCCCACCCTAGCGCGCGTGTAAATTTTTTTTTAAAAAACTTGCAAAAAGTGCAAAACTCGTGGGGCTGCTTGTCTCTCCGCCGACGTCCTTCCTCTCTTCTGGCGCCCGGTCTCGTTGCTGGTCCCCTTTCCTAGCCCGCGCCTCCGGCTCCAGGACTGTCGGAAATGGTTCGTGGGACCCCGAATGGGTTCAGGGGGGAGCTTGGTCGTCTCTGCCGCTGTCCATCCAGGCTACACCCGGGGCGTGTGCTAAATGTCCGCCCGTAACAGCCTTATGCCAAGCTGAATTCACTTAAGAGCTTTCCTCGCCGTTCGTCGCTTCTATGTTAGGGAATTACAAGGTAGTAATGGACTTAGGACCACAATTGAGCCCAAAGTTTCTGAGGTTAAGTGAGACAGTTAAGTGAATGTTGCCCCATTTTACCACCTTTCTTGGCCACAGTGAATCATTGCAGTTAAGTTAGTTGCGCAGTTGTTCGTTGAATCATCGACTTTTGCTCGTCAGAAGGTCGCCAAAGCTGATCACGCATATGACCCTGGGACATTGCAGCTGTCATAAATATGAACCAGTTGCCAAGCGTCTGAATTTTGATCGCATGACCATGGGGATGCTGCGACGGTCATAAGTGTGAAAAAAAGGTCATAAATCACTTTTTTCAGTGCCGTTATATTTATAACTTTGAACGGTCGCTAAATGAACTGTTGTAAGTTGACGACTACCTGTATAGGATGGTGAGAGTTAGAAGTTGGTGCTTTTATTCCCTCCAACTTTGTTTGGAATCTGCTAACAAGGGGCCCTACTTTGAACTGTGTGTGCTTTACACAATGGAATTGTTAGTTTTGTATGGAACATTCTGCAATATAGAGGGGAGGTGAAAAATCCAATTTTTCCGCAAGTCACATAAAATTGTGAAGGATTTGGGGAGCGTGGGTAGAGTGCACACTCTACCACTCTAATACTTTATTTTCTATCAATAAATAGAAAATGTGTGTGTTTTCTTTGTGTCTCTTAATAAATAGAACAATTTCTAAAGTTGAAAAGTTAAGAGGTAGAACTAGGAAGGGTGCAACTTCTTTCCTGTTGTTCCTTTCCTATGTCCTGGCCTTTGAGGATCATATGTCCCACTTGTTGTTTGGTAGTTTCTTCATTTGTGTCTCACCCCTTCTTTGGATGTCTATATATATTTTTCTCTCTGTCTCCTGTATATTTTTGGGTCGGAGCTGTAAAAAAAAAAAGCTAGTTTCTTCATCAAAGCAAAAATACATACCTTGGCAGCAAAAGGAAGGCAGGAATGCTGTCATTTATGTGGCAATCCAATTATGTGGATCTTTTCTGAGATCATATCTGCTTACTACCCCATTTAACAGTGTGTAGTAGTAACTATCCTAAATCAAGATCTGGTTTGAAATAAAGGAAGCCAGGACATAAGCCTAACATGGTTGTTTATTAAACGCCTTATTACTAATGTTTAGTCCTCAAAATTTTAAAAGGGTATATTCAGTTTCCTGTGCTGCTGTGGGTGGGCACTTTTGATTGTGTCATTTTCTTAAGTATTCAGAGCGGAATTCCTTAACATTTTAATTCTGAAATAGCACATTTAATTTTCACTTTGCTTCAGAAAGCCTTCTTAGGTTTAATCATATGGATTAGGTGGGAATATCTAATGTGCTGGCAAAGTGTTGATTTTGCTACTGGAGAAATTTTAATTAAATTACTTAAAAAAAATTATAAACTGGTTCTGTTTGTAATTATCATGATGATATTATCACTGCTGCCTGATCTTGCCAGTTAAAAGTCACTAGATATTGAATGTCCTTGCTGGATGTTTCAGGCATGGTGGGACCAGCCTAGTATTACCATTTTATTTCTTAATAATAATTGTATATCATAGTGAAATAGATAGTTCCTAGTAATTTAAAATCTCATAATTATCATACAACATAAAACATAGAGTCATAATTAAAGCACATTAAATAGGAGATTATCTGTTAATCCATCAGAAGAATGTCTTGTAAATCAGTGATGTAAAAGCTAACATGAATTTACAAGATACTTGATTAGAACACAAGATTGTCTTCCCCAAAAATGAAGTCATCCTGTAAATGAGGTCCTGGCACACTGTGATAAAACCAACAGTAAAATCCCCCTTGAAATTGAGGTCAGAAGGGTGTCTCCATCAAGCAAAAGATAATGCTTTTTGAAAGAGTTGCTGATAAATGTAATTTAACTCTGAACAGCACATATTTTGAAAACAATGGATTAGGAGTCTGGCTTTTGTGTCATATAATTGCAATCAAAGTATGCTTTGTCTGTATTTGCAAAGACTGAAGAATATATATGGTAGAAACCTGCATGTTTTGAATAGAACTTGGAAGAACTATTTCAGGCCTCATATAAAAATAGCACCTCTCTGTTACATTAAAGTAATCCCATATATCCACTGTATCTGTCGACACCGAATATTATAGCCTTCACATTTATTGACCCCATGTTTTAATAATAATTTATTAAATTTTATGCTGCCCAATTCCAAGCAGTTGTGGACAGCTCACAACAATCCAATAAATTACAATGAAATGAATAGAAGATGGTCTGTACCACAGATCAGATGGAATGAAGCAGGGTAGTTCTATTTGACAGACCACATATTAAGATAAAAGTTTGTTGTTTGTTTTCTAATCACTATATTGAAATAAAGAATGACTATCAAAGGTCACCTGTTCTTTAGGTAAGATTTGAACAGGGGCTTTCCCACTACTGTGATTAGCATTTTAAACCTATTTTCTTGATTAATGTAGTTACATTGTTTAGCATAATGAAACTTAGCTTCTGAGCTGGCCTTAAAACTGAATATTCTCTTATTATTTAGTGGCTTAGAAGAAAAAGTGTTTTCCCCTTATTCTGTTTACGACGTTTATACTTTTTGAATAATTCCTCAAGTACTTAAACTAGTTTGCAAAAGCAGCTTTTTTGAACTTTTAGTATCAGATACTGCAATGATGACAGATACGTTCCATGCATTGTTCATGTTTAAATGTGACAATGAGCATACTTCGTTCCTTTTTCCACAGTTTGGATTAACAGAGGAATTTTTTCAGTGTTGAAATTAAAGTAAAGCACATGCCAAACTTATATTGATATCATAATCACATTAATATAAAGCTAATGGATCAAGATGTGAATTCTTAAAACTGCTCTCTGTTTGTTATCAGAAATAGAAATTGGAACTTATGCAACCCGTTCTGTTTTCCTTTTTAACACAAATGGGCTTTCCTTAATTGGCAATGATTCTAAACGGAAACTGAAACTGGATTAAATTACTTTCCAGTATTGTGTACACTGAGGATCATGTACCTACGGTAATTCCATACACTATTTCTTCACTATTTTTGAATTGAAAGTAAGAGTTGAAGTATTATAGCTTTTTAATAGGTTTGAGAATCTATTACCATGTCTGTAGTGTCTACATAGTATAGTAGTAATAAAGCCAACAAAATTCAGACTCGGATAAACTACAAATAGTAAGCAATCTCTTAAATCTGTCTTAAACGAATGTCTTTGAATGACAAAAGTAGCTGTCTGAGATGACAAAAGTGGTGGGCATGATAAGAGAAAGATATACATTACATTTCACTCATGTCATTCAAAATACATTTATCCTGTTTTTAGCTCTGGTATACAAAGGCAGAGAAAGCACTATGCAGAAATTTGGATTTAATGGGGAAACCCAATATGGAGCTTTCAGAAAGGTTATAATAACTGTTGGTGCCTTGTTAAAGTAATTTGACTTTTCCTTGGATGGCACAACGATCAGGAAAAGATACAGCTTTTTGAAACAGTTGCTGATAAATGTAATTTAACTGTGTGTTTTTTCTCTTCAAATCCAGGTTGCCATGTAGTTTTAAGTTTTCCCAAAGTCAGTAATTAATGACAGATTATTAGAAATAAAGTGACCCTGAGTATATATTCTCACCAGTAACACGTGTAACTATGCTGTTAAGTTAAATAGCAAAGATGAAATTTAGATATGTATTCCCCTCACAAATTAGTATACCAGTATATATTAAGCACCATTGACAGCAACTAATTTCCTTTCACATAATTGCTTTCCTGGCCTTCATTTAGGATCAGAATGCATACCTCAAAACAGTATTTTAAAAAGAGGAAAATATAAACATCTGAAAAATTACAATTTCAGTTTTCATATGTTTATTAATTTTGATTTATAACCTGGGTTTATTTAATACAACTCAAGGCAGTATGCATAAATGCTTGCTTCTCTTGCTTTTCCTACAACTACCACCCTGTGAGAATGGGTTGGGTTGAGAGAGAAAATGTCTGGCCCTAAATGATCCAGCTGGCTTCCATTTATCAGTTTCTAGTTAAGCACCTCTTCTGGGAAGTGCAAAAAAGGACTTATAGGACTGGGAGATACATACTGCCTGGAGTTGTATAAAATAAACTCAGGTTATAAATCAAATTAATAAATTTTGATTTAGTCCTAATAAACAAAAACTGGGTAAAAGGAGGAAAAAGCATTCAGTGACCAGGTAAATGAAGCTCAGAAGTTATATTTCATGAGAAAATTAGCATTCCTAAAGAGAAAATAAAGTGGGTGTAAGAATGTGATATTTCTATTTTCATAGAAAAAACTACGTAGAATTTATAAGAAAAACAAACTTTATTTAAAGTAAAACTAAAATATCCTATTTTGGTAACTTCCATGAATAAAAATAGTTGCTTGCAGCTGCATAACTGAAAGCATAGTTGTAGACCAAATGTTTATTGCTGTTTATTTTTCATAGATGGGACTATCTTCTTTCTCTTCAAAATCTCAACTAGCAAACTTGCTGTTGTGAAGCAATGTGTACTTCAAAATTAGCAATATTGTTGTATTGAGAAGGTACATGAAAATAATATACTTTAATGCTAAGTGCTCTAGATATTTTTGGCTATTGCTTATTTTAAATATAGCTTAGCGATCACAATTGGAACCAAGAATTCCCACTGCTAAGCAAAACATTACAAGACCATGATGCCCTCACAACCTCAGTTCCGCTGAGAACGTTAAGCAAATCACCCATGGGCTTTAAGTGAGACATCATCACATGACTGCAACTTTCAATTTTCTTGCCAACTTCTCCATAAACTCTGCTTGTTGGAAACCAGTTGTGAAGTACGCAAATGGTGATCACCTGACTGTGGTGGTAAATACAAGGATGGTTCATAAATTTTTCAGCACTGAAAATTTCAAACAGTTGCTAAACAGGACAGTCATTAAGAGGTCTACATGTATATGTATATATTTGTATGTATTTTCAAGGTGTGGACACCTTCAAAATATTTTTTCAGTTACATTATGTGAAGCCTTTTAAATTGGTAAAAGCAGGAGATAGAATAGACTGACTGTATAATTCTATAGGCAGTGTGCATAATAACTTTTTCTGTTACTGTTTCCTAAGTGATATACAGAGATAAGGAAGTTATATTTTCAAAATAGTCTCTATATTTAAAGAATTCTTCATCACTTGTGAGATATGTTGCTGTTCTGGTCTGGTTCCTGTAGAATAGCTTCACTACTTTGTAGTTAACAATGCAAATAATTTCACAACATCCCAATTTTTTTAAAGTAAGGATTTTAACACTGTTTTAATTCTATTGCGCAGCTTTGGATATAGTGTGCATTAATAACCCCTAAAACAGGCATTATACTTTTATAGTGGGAAGTAATTTATTCTGTGGAGAGTAATTCAGAACAACTTACTTACTTACATACTTATTTATTGAATTTATATTGCCGCCTATTCGCCCATGGTGACTCAAGGCGGCTTACAGAATATAAAACCACATTTAAAACAATAAAAACTAACAAAAAGAATCAAATAAATTAATATAGTACAATATAACAAAATCATCTCCCCCCCCCCCCCCCGCCCCGGTGACAGCAGATCACACGAGCCATTTAACGGGCTCCATCCAGCTCTGGGTTCCCCAGGCCCGCTGGAAGAACCAGGTCTTCAGCGCCTTCCGGAAGAGTATTAGAGTGGGGGCCATTCTAATCTCTGGGGGAATGATGTTCCAGAGAGAGGGAGCCACCACGGAGAAGGCCCTTATTCTGGGCCCCACCAGGTGTATCTCCCTCGGGGATAGGACCCGCAACATTCCCTGTCTCCCCGCTCTGATGGTTGGGTAGATGTGACCGGCAAGAGACAATAGTAATGGGAAAATAGTTTTTTTATAGCCTTTGTTCCCATTAAGCAACCAGTTCAAACTTTCATGATTTTAAAGAGCATAAAGCTGTATATCATTTTGCATCATAAAAAAGTAAAAGCATAGTTATTAAAAATAACTATTAAATCTTTCAAAAAACAAATACGGCTACTTTCTCTTAGCACCTTTGAAATAGACACTTTGATTCAATGAGAACACATTTTAGAGTTTTCAAGAAGCATAAAATCATTGGCAAAATAAAATGTATAGCAAAGAAAGATAAAGTTATTTAAAGTCATTGATAGCCATAAGTTATAAAAAGAAGATGCAATATCTTATGTGCATTTTTGTAGAATGTGTTTGTGAAATTTAAGTTTATGTATGATAAAATACAAAGGCATACATGTTTTCTTCATCACTATGTCACAATATGTAAACTTATTTTCATTATTCCCAATAACAGCAATAGCAATAAGACTTATTTACCGCTTCACAGTGATTTTACAGCTCTCTCTAAGTGGTTTACACGATCAGCATATTGCCCAACAATCTGGATCCTCATTTTACTGACCTTGAAAGGATGGAAGGCTGAGTCAACCTTGAGCTGGTCAGGATCAAACTCTGGGCAGTTGGCAGGATTGAACTCCTGGCTGTGGACAGAGTTAGCCTGCAATATCACATTCTAACCACTGTTCCACCACTGCGCCTTATTGCCCCAATAAGGGAGTAAACAAGTAAATCAAACTGTCATGTAATTTATAAAATTATATTTTGCATCTTAAGAAATCTATGCATACACACACACATACACACGTGTATATTTAAGATCAGAACTATTTGATACTATCTTCCACAAAAACCCAGGTTTATTTGGAAGACAAGAAATTTCATAATGGAAGCTCTTGCCTGGCCAAAAAAAGCATTAATGACTTTATCATCTATATTATCCCTGCTAACTTACTGGTTGTTCTGATATCTTCTGCTGCTGATACTGCTCAACAAACAGAGATTGGGTTTTTGACTTTGGTTGCTTTGTAAGAAAAGGACAGAATGAAAAAAGGGAAAGGAACACAGATTTCATTCCTGGAGGATGAGGTACATTGGCTGCAACTGAGCATTGTGCATTTTACACATTCCCCATACGAGAATTCTTAAATCCTGTTTTTAAAAAATTAAGAGTTAAACAAAGCAAAGCTTTTTCTTTTATACTTTTAATAAAGAAAGCTTTCTGAAATAAGCAAAATGTCAGTTTATTTGACAGCTGTCTTTTCAAAATTGATCATGTGTTTTGTTAACAGTAGTCTTCTAGAAGAGAGAGGGGGATTTTTCAGAATCTTGCCCCCTCTCTTATTTTTGAGGTATCTTCTGTAGACCAGGGGTGGGTTCCTCCCGGTTCGGACCGGTTCTCCCGAACCGGTAGTGGCCCCCTGGTGACGTCACGATGACATCACCGAACCAGATCGGTCGGTGCCAGTCCGTGGGGGCTGCCATCTTTTTTTTATTTTTTTCGATATTTTTTTTTGAATTATTTTTTTTTTGAATTATTTTTATTTTATTTTTTTCCTTCTGAGCATGCGCAGAAGCTGACTTCCGGCACTGTGCATGCGGTCGCCATCTTTTTCCCGGTTTTTTTCGCCAGATTTTTTGTTACTGCGCACGCGCACACCACGCGGCGCGGGAGGGAGCGAACCGGCAGCGAGATAAGTTGGAACCCACCCCTGCTGTAGACTAAATGTCATTTCTTTGATATTAACTCTTTATTACATGGAACTCAGAATACTATGATGTGGTTCTTCATTGACAGGCAGAAATGTCTTATCAAATGATTGGAAGCTTTGCTGATGAGAATTTCTATAATAGGAAATAACACTTGGCATACTGCCTTGGAAGGACTATGAACTTTGGGAATACTAACAAATAAGGCAATATCTTAAATTCATCTTTCAAGCAAAATACAGCTTTTCACTTAATACCTTTGTAAAGCTACTTTTCATGATGTTGAAAAACAGTTCTATCTTTAATGCCCTTTATTAGTTCTTTAAAATGCTCAAGAGCAGAGAGAGGTAATCCCTTATTATCACTTGAGTTTTTCTTTTTCTGTGATTTCACATACTAATTGTGCCAAGGTGTAAATATATCCTACAGTATACAGGTAGTCCTCAACTTATAACAGTTCATTTAGTGACCATTTGAAATTACAACAGCACTGGAAAAAGTGACTTACGACCATTTTTCACACTTACGGCGTTGCAGCAACCCCATGGTCACGTGATCAAAATTCAGATGCTTGGCAGCTGACTCATATTTATGACAGTTGCTGTGTCCCAGTGTTGTGTGGTCGCCTTTTGTGACATTCTGTCAACCAAAGTCAATGGGGGAGCCAGTTTCACTCAACAACCGTGTTATTAACTAAACAGCATTTAACAACTGTAGCAAGAAAGGTTGTAAAATGAGGCAAAACTCACTTAACAACAGGAATTTTAGGCTCAATTGTGGTTGCAAGTCAAGAACCACCTATATTCTATCGTTGCATCAATGGAATGATTATTGGTGTACAGAGGACTTTTTAAAAGTTGCCCTGAATTCTGTAAGATATAAATCCTTTCTACCAAGACTTGGCCAGGCATTCTTGAATTCTTGAATTAAGGCAATGTAAGTACAGCTTAAGCATGTTCTTTCCCTGGGCTGTCCACATCCTGCTTTAAATGTTTAACTGGAAAAATGCCCACTGTCTAGGAAACAGTTTTGTGAAGGGTGTAGCTACTTTGTTCGTTAAAAATTCTGAACAAAGGGGAATTCTGCCAAATTGAACGCTCCTCCAGATTGGGCAGAATTGCATTCTTAAACTTCAAATTAAACATATTATACCTGAATAGAAACTGCTCAAACCTTCCACTACATAGGATAGTGCATTCTTGTAACTTGGAACAAACATGGAATAGTTTCTACTGTAGTTATATAAAGTTCTTGAATAGCTATGGATCTAGCTTGTTTTTTTTTAATTCTATCATAGTAGAATTATATATCCTTACTCTCATAATCCAATCGCATAAATATAAGGGATTTCTTTGATTGCTTTTGATAACATGGTAATAGCAATTTAGATTATAGACAGACAGACAGACAGATTGATGTGGTTGGATGGATGGATGATAGAAATATAATAAAACTTGAGTCACGGTGCCTGTGTGTGATCGTGAAAGCAAATTGAACTATTAGGATGTACATTTGTTGAGTGGTACATGGATTTCAGACATTCTATCTTCAGCATTACAGTAACCATTTTGCCCAAAATAAGTGACTGGTACTAAATAAGTTGAAGAGGTTTGCTCATATAGAGGTAAATAAGGATTAAATCATAGAAAAAAATAAGAATAAAAAGGAAGGAAAAATAGATTGAGTAGAAATATAGTTGTGGTTGGATGGAATTGGTAAGGTTTCCCAAAATTAAACAGGCAATAAGTCATTATATAAAGGCATGAAAGGCAGTGTATAAAATGATACTTAAACACATTAGAAGCATTAGAAAGATATGGAGAAGTATAGAATATTATCACTATAAACAGTTTTTAGTTTTCATCCTCCCTTCCCTTTTATTTCCACAATCTCTCGCTCTTGTAGCACTTTGTGCAAAATCACACTTTTCCTAATATTCCCAAAGGGAATAATGTGATAAATATCTAAGTATGTATGACAAGTTATTATTTTCTTTTTCATGCCTGTAGGTATCCTGCCACCTCTTAAATTACTATGAGTCTACTACATAGTAACACAAGTTTTGAAATCAATGATCAAGAGAGTGACTGCTGTGCAGCCATGGCCAGTGCTTGCAGTGCTGGGACCAAGGAGGAAAGCTTCACTGCCCCCATCAGCAATGGTACTGGTGGGACACTTTCAAACTCTTTCATGGAGGAAACACAAGGCTATGATGTGGAGTTTGACCCGCCCCTGGAAAGTAAATATGAATGCCCTATCTGTTTAATGGCTCTACGGGAAGCAGTACAGACGCCGTGTGGACATCGTTTTTGCAAAGCTTGCATTGTCAAATCCATAAGGTAATACAGTGAGCTTGTTGAAAGGAAATCAGGTTCAGTCTCCTAACAGTGTCCTTTCCATTAATTGCTCCATTGTGTAATCTTCAAAAAATTAAAACTAACATTTCTTGTGAGTGAAATGAATGGTATCAAGGGAAAGATTACTGTGAATCACCTGGGAGAAATTCATTCAGTCTGCTTTTAAGGCCTTTTTGTCTTATCCGTTTCCAAAATTATTTATAATTCAAATCATTGCAAGGTCAGAATTGCCTTTAATCATTCAGTTGTGGTCTTTCATGACACACAGTTTGTGTTCTCTATGTATGATTGGTTTGTTGGTTGATTGATTTTAAACTCTGATATGCTGACATAAAGTAGTCTTTTGTTATTGTTAGAGGGCTGTGATAAATATCAATAAGTAAAATACAGTAATGCAGAATAATTTACTGATGGATTGATTCAGTTAAATTTGTTATAGCTGCTGCCCTAGTAGACTTCGTGTCTAACAGAATCCAAAAACAATTTAAAACAGTTAAAAAAACTCACAGTAGCTCAAATTAAAACAATCATCTTAATAACAGAATCACAACAGGGGCCCACAGCACTGTATTCTTTCATTTGCCATTTCCCCCCTAAGAATCAATATAGTATCAAACAAGTGGCCGATTCCTCAGACTCTGTTAATTTTATTTAAGTGCAAAATATGTACCTATATTCAGGTCTTAATAGTAGTCTTTGAGTTATGACAGTCAGTTGGTGATTGTCCCACATAAGGGAAGAAGTTGTAAAACTCAGCCATTGAAACCTTAAATAAATGGTGTGGCATTTTATTTCTTTGAATAAATGACTTGCACATGATACATGACTATCACTTGGCCTTATGGATAAAAATGAAGCATAGCACTTGATAGCAACTTCGGATAAGAAAATGCAGTGTAATGATTTCAATAAATCTTTATTTTTTATAGTCTGTGAATCTCATTCCTCCACCTACACTGTTTTGTCTCCATTATTATGAAAGTTATTTTGCTTAAAAACCAAGGCAACTTCCCAGTATTTTGTGTTTTTATGTTAAATAAAGATTGAAATATAAATGTAGACTATGAATGGAAGTTAAAATTACAATGTCCATTTTTTAATTGGAAGTTGGATTGCTGTTTTGAGAATTGTGATCAAGCAATTGCCTCTACTGCATTATAAATTATGTTAGTGTGACAGAGGTTGTAGGAACTCAAGTTCTCAATACTTTTTCCCATTATTTTAGTACTAGAATCATGGGCCTTAGCTTTTATTCCACTGGGGGGAAAAAATCATTTTAACAACCTTCCCATGAAGTTCAACACCTATAATGCTGACTGACTTTTAAATATAAGCTTCCCTTTTCCCTTCCTCAAATAAACATTGCTTGATTTTCATCATGTCTGAATTTATTAGACAAATGTCTAAAAAATTAAAAGTCCTTTTTTTTGGTTCAGTTATATTTTAATTGTTTACAATCTATTTAAAAATAATAGTATAACAGTGTGAATCCCACATATGCATATATCCATCCATTTAGCACTAGAAACTCAGTATGTTAAATTCTGACTTAAATAGTCCAGGCCTTAGATATATGGGGATATCCGGGAACTCTCTTTCAGCATCAAACCACAAGTCCCCATTTCTCCACTGATTCTGCTCTTCTTTTGTATGTTCTGTTTCAAATATTTTAAAAAATGGGAATGAAACGGGTATATTGTCTAAGAAATAAATACACCACATTACGTGTAGTAAATGTATGAAATGAATATGTTTATATCTTGTGTTAGCCATACATATACACAGAGAGAGAGTGAAAGTGTATATTTTGGGACCCGGATAAATGCAAGCAAAAAGAAAAAAAAATCTGGAATATTACTTTTACTTGACTCCCTTCCAGGGGTGAAATGCTCCCGGTTCGGACGTGCATAAAGCATTCTGCACATGCGCAGAGGGTAAAAGAACCCAAATGGTGGCATCCGGGCGAGTGGGCAAAGCCTAGCGCTGCCGTCGCTACTGGCTCTCTGACGTCCGGCAGGCACGCCCGAACCGGCAGCATTTCACCCCTGCTCCCTTCCCAGCTGCAATCTCTACTCCCACCACTCCTAAGGTATTTCAGTTAATCTGCTATGAGATGTAAAAGATGCTGTAGTTAGAGGGAGACATTTGCAGACTGTGGCTGTGAGGAGGGACAATCAAGCAGGAATAAAAATGACTTCCAGTTCATCTGAGACACTTTTGAACCAAAGCTGATTGTTTGCAGAAATGTGAAGAACCATATTATAGCCAAATGCTATTTGGTATTAATACATACAGCTACATACATACACACATATACCGGTATATGCACACACACATGCATAGATGCATACATATATATTTTCTTTTTGACAGAGATGCAGGTCATAAATGTCCAATAGACAATGAAATCTTACTAGAAAATCAACTCTTCCCTGATAACTTTGCAAAACGTGAAATCCTCTCACTGACAGTGAAATGTCCCAACAAAGGCTGCAGTCAAAAGATGGAGCTAAGGCACTTAGAGGTAAGTTTTAATGTGTATTTTGTTTTAAGAATTAAGGTTCAGTTCTATATTATTCTGATCAGTATATTTAGGATTTATACAAAGAGATACTTAGGATATGCAAAGCAACAACTCTTCAAAGAAATGGATAAAAGGAAGTAAGTTAAACATGACCCTTTCCTTGAAACTGGGGTTAAATCTGTTATGTTAGAATAAGTTACAGATAGTCCTCAGTTACAGTGTTAATTGGGCTGGAATTGCTATTGCTTAGCGACAATCCAATGTCACAAAATTGCATTGCTTAGCAACAGCAATTCTGGCACTCCCAGTTGCTGCTGTTAAGCAAATCAATATGGGTAAGTTTACTATTGATTTTGTAATATAGGTTGATTTTAAATGAAGAAAAAAAAAAGTTTGTGGGTCACTAAGTATGACAATATTTCTATAACACCATTGAGAAAAACCATATGAAACCATCTGTCTATTTTTGCTTTTATAGTTGTTAAAGCTATAGTTTACCAGTGATGTTTTTGTCGGCTAATATTATAATTATGGTCAAACACTATATATTCAGGAATTATGTAAAAAATTAATAGAATTTTGGTTTGGTTTGGTTTGGTTTTTGGTGACTGTTCTTCTAATGGCTTTCCCCCAGGACCATCAGCTACGTTGTGGATTCGCATCAGAAAAATGTTCGCAATGTCAAGGGATTTTCCAGAAGAACCAGTTGCAAGAACATATTAAGCTAGAATGTCCACGGCGGCAAATTGCTTGTCCAAATTGTGCCATGTGTATGCCTTATGAAGAAAAAAAGGTATAATGCAAAATTAGTATATTTATACTAACTGCAAAATTAGTATATTTATACTAATTTAATAAGCTTATTTTAATAATGCATTAATTATTTCTAAAGTTTCTTTCTGTTGTCTCATATAAAATTGTATATTCCATAAAATGGAGTATCCTATTCCTCAGTCCACTGAGGTAATAGCATCTTTCTGTGGAAATGATTCTTCCTTCTTCAGTTCTGCCTGCTCATTAGCTTGATCTAGAGGAGAACAATGAAAACTCTTGTCTAGATAATATTGGATGTAGACCAGTATTTATAGGTGTCAGAGCAGAAAGTGGTATACAGCTTTTTTTTCCTTCTGTTCAATCATGTCCTAAATGATTTGAACAAATTTTTTGTGTTACACTTACTTTTAAAATAACTCTAAAGGCAGTCCTCAACTTACGACCAGTCGCTTAGTGACCATTCAAAGTTACAACAGACCTCCCTAGAGCTACTTACAACCTGGTTCTGAAGTTCTGAAGACTTGCATTTAGGGCTGTTTGCCGCATCTTGTCATGTGACTACTATGTTTTATGATGTTTTTGCTGAAAACTGGCATTTTTTGTTTTCAGCAAAAAAACACCATTATGAACACTGGGTTTGCTTTACAACTGGTATACTCACTTAGCAAATGTCAGCTTTGCTTAATGGCAAAAAAAGTCATGAGGGTGACCCATTTTTATGAACATCACAACTTACCATTGCAATGGGCAGGCTTCATTATGGCTATACGTTGGTGGGATTCCAAATCTTTTCCTACCGGTTCTATGAGAGAGCGCTTTGCGCGGCGCATGTGCGCACGTACCTAACGTGCGCTTTGCACGCGTGCACAGCACTCAAAGACCGCCCTCGGTGTCAGCGCTGGTGAGCTGAGCTGTTGTTTAGCTGAGCTGAGGCGCGGCAATCCGCTCTGCCACGCAAATCAGCTGAGCTAAACAAGGGAATATAGGACAGGGAACGGCGGGAGAGCAGTGCCAGCCAGAGGTGGTATTTTCGGGTTCTCCGAACTACTCAAAATTTCCACTACCGGTTCGCCTGAACCGGTCCGAACCGGCTGAATACCACCTCTGCTATAAGTCAAGGACTACCTATATAAATACTGTAATTGTACATAAACTATACTCATTCCTCATCTGAATATTCTGTTGTAGATTCTATAAAAGTGTTACTTTTTTGTCAAATGTCTCAATGCAGCTGTACACAACCGTGACAGTAGAGAGAAAAGTTTGAGAGCCTCACCTAGCAGCATTGACATGAGTTACACCAAGGGAAACCACCTTCTTATTCTCATGGTGTTTATTGTGCTAACGAGTCTCCACACCATTCTGATACTAGTTCACCTGTTTTCACATCAGTGCTTCAATAACAACAGTTTCTATTTCTGTGGGATTTTTCAAGAATGTAACTCCCATGGAAAACAAAATTTGAATGTACATGCCTACATACATGAGTTGAGAAAAAGGATGATAGTTCTGCCCTCGAAGCATGGCTTTATAAAATGCTCCCAATCCCTCTGACTTGGTCTGAGTGGGTACCCTCTATTAATTCAAAATTTTTATTCTGGGAGAAAGGCAGACGATCTTATTTCACAATCTTCTGCAATTATGAGAAAAAGAGAGAAGCTGTATCCTAGGTTGTAAAACATCCAATAATCCTAATTATGTATCATTCCCATTCCATGACAACTAATTTTCTTTTATTTTTTTGCTTTCACTAAAATAAAGGTTCATGATGAAATATGCCTTTTGGCAAATGTCTTCTGTGAATATTGTAATACAGTGCTAATCAGAGAACAGGTAAGGGACATATTTTGTTTGCTTTTTATTTATTACTTTGCTCAAAGTCTTAATAGCACAAATTGCTAAGTCATAGTTCTGATTATCACTATTACGATTAATAGTAATATCATTATTACTATTATCCTTCTCATCACTATCATCTTGTTGTTTGTATCTTACGATTTATGTTGATTGCTTTTATTTAGTATCCTATGACTATCACTGAGTGTTGTATCTTATGATTCATGATGATTGTATTTTATGAATATAATCATGATGTATCATTTGTTCTTCGTATGTACACTGAGAGCTTATGCACTGGAGACAAATTCCTTGTGTGTCCAATTGCACTTGGCCAATAAAGAATTCTATTCTATAAAGAATTCTATCATTATTATGAGGCATAAAGGGATAGTGTGAACTGTTACATATAGTTAAATGCCAGGGAGGAACATTATCTTGTGTTTTGTCCTACCTGATTTTAGATCTATATTATAATTAGATTCAAAAGACTTTTTGTGTGTGTGTTTGTATGTATAGGCAGAAATATCTTGGGACCTGAGTATCTGAAATTTTCACCTTATACTAAGCAGATAATGTCTATAGAAAGAATCCTTTAGACCAGGTGTGTCAAACTTGCATCGTCACAGCAGCGTCACATGACATATCGTGACTTTTTTCCCCTTTAACCAAAGGTTAAATTTGGCAGTACAGAATCTTTAAAACATTTGTATTATAATATATTTGTCTAAACTGAACTTTATGCCAGCAATAGACAATCTATAATGAAAAATGAAGAATTTTCAAACTTTTTTTAATTGGAGAATTAATTTTTTATCAATGGGATACCACTGATCCAAGTTCTGTTTTCCATTGTTTTCCAATAACCGATCTGGCAGCTAAATTAAATAGAAATTGAATCAGTTTTTTTATGTACCACTCATATTGTAGGCAACATAAAATAGAATAGATAATAATCTAATCCTAGGATTCATTTTATAATGATGTTTGCAAAGCTTGTCAGTTTTATCAAAACTTGTTATCCAAAAGAAAAATACATAACTATTTATTTAAACCTTTGCCAATACCATCTAAAAGTATTACATTTAATATAATGTAATTTCAGTGAAGTATAATGCTACTGATGAATTATCTTTACAGTAATAATGGCAATGTTTTTTAATCTGTTATTTTATTTGATGCCTAGAAAATGATCTGAACTTGAGCATAAAAATTTAGACAAAATATGTCAAATTTGCTATGAATTTCCAACTTTTTTCACTAGCAAACAATATTAATTTAATAAATGCTATTTTGGTATAAATGATACATATTTACTTTTCAGTGTAGGATTTCTGGAAACTACAGATCATTCTTTTTTCTTTTTATAGCTGCCTAATCATTATGATAATGACTGCCCTACTGCTCCAGTACCATGTACCTATAGTGCGTTTGGATGTCTAGAAAAGGTAATTTAAATTAGTTTTATATATGCATATACTTGTTGATCTTAGAAGAATATTTATCAAACAATATTGTAATTAATGAAAAATGTATAAAGATTGATCCCACTGTGATTATTTGGTTAGCCCTGAGACAAAAAAAAATTAGGCCGCATCAGGCCACATGCATGCTCCTCCAAATCACACACTGCCTTTTTGCAATGCTTTAGAAGGTCTCAGAAGCATTGTGATAAGGCAGTGCGTCATTTGAAGACTTGCATAAGGGCTTCTTACAAGCTTTTGGGAGGCCTCAGAACATCATGAGAAGAAAACATACAGTAGTCTTGGAAAGAAGTCATGGCACAATAATAAGCTGCCTTGCATAGGACTAGGCATACCTCATCAACAGAGGAGGAAGAAGACTGGTGCTGGGGCTGAAATAGAGCCTGGGAGGGGGGGAAATATCTTTGTTTATTCAGGTATATATGGTTGTCAAAATGTAGCCCATTTTTCAATCCAGTCTCTAGGGTAGAAAAGTCTGTCTTTCCAGAAAATCAGTTCAGAATTTATTTTGATTCTTCCATGGAATGAGTTAATTCTGTAATTGCTAATGTGAAAGTAATTTGCTTTCATTTAGTGGGATTTCCATTTACTGTCTGCTAAGGTTTTTTAGTTTCTTTCCAACAAATATGGTCGTTTTTTGTTCTGAATTATTAATTTCTTCTCTTGCAATAATTCATTGTAGATAAAATTTGCAGGATGGAGTAGATTCCATGTGGAGGGGAGGAAAAGGAGCTTTCCAATCATGCTGTGAAATACCTTGAGCTGCTGAATATTGGATAGCACATACAGAATTTAAATCTCATACTTATTTCAGAAGAACAAGCTTGTCATCCTGGCTTTATATGACTTTCCTCAGCTGGGAGTCATCCAAATAACATTAGACTATGACGTCCAAAATTCTAACCAGGATTCTAACTAGCCACTGGTGATTAGGAATTGTAGCACAACACATTCTGGAGGGCTTCTGGTTGAAGTTTAAACTATTCCAAGGTTAAAGTATATACTAATGTAAAAATAAAGCCAAGTAATTAATATAATTTAAGTAATAATGTCTATATATTAGAGAGAGAGAGAGAGAGAGAGAGAGAGAGAGAGAGAGAGAGAGAGAGAGAGAGAGTGAGTGAGTGTGTGTGTGTAGTCTCAGTGTACTAATTTATTGGAGTGTAAATTTTTAATTATTCTAAAATGGGGATTAACTAATAAGTTCTGGAAAATGTTGGTAAATCAATTCTGTAGAGTATCACCATGACTTTTTAAAGAAAAAGGAGTAACAGCAGAAATGTTTTTACCCAATTAAGCAAAATATTTCTGGTTTTAGTTCAGTATATGAAAAATAAAGTGCTTTAACAATGTAGATCTGTAAAAAAGAAAATAAAAGATTTCAGTACGTTTTTATAATTTTGCAGATTTTTTAAATTACATAAATGTTTTTCGGCTTCTCATCTTAAGCTGCTGTTTTGTAATCTTTATATATTCATGTGAGAATGTTTATTCAAATGTTTATTATAAAAATAAACATTTACAAGGAAAAGAGTATATGCTGATGATTTTCTTCCTGTACTTAAATCAGAAAAATATTCATTTCAGTCTTCATATTTTCTAATCTATTTGCTCAACCATTAATGTTAAAAAGTTATTGTTAATATGTGAAGGGTTACATTCTTGTCAAATATAAATGTTAAAAACAAAGTTCTAAAAATACCGTTTACATACAAAATGACATAGTTCGAATATTACATTAATGATCACTAATAAGTTCTGGAAAATGATGCTATTTTAAGTAGCTGAAAATATTTTGTTTTATACCTGAGGATTTTCATAGACCTGATCTGCTTCTGACCATTTGAAATCCCTACAATATTAATAGTTCAGTTCTGTTCAGTGTATCTTTCTTTGTTTCAGCTAATTTAAAGCAATAAAGCTACTTCTTTTTTAATGCAGTATTTTCCCTTCTCCATTAAGACTTAGTCCTTGATTTTACTCAAAAGAAATAGAGTTGTATTCACTTTTGTCTGATTGCAGATGCAGAGAAATGATTTGGCACGCCACATGCAAGAGTTTACTCAGGTTCATATGAGAATGATGGCTCAGACTCTTCGGAGCGTCAGTGTTACTACTCCAACTTCCATGAATTTTCCTGGAACTTTACCCTTTGACCCATCACTCTTCTCTCAAGGCATGCCACCCTCGTGTGAGTGTAGCCCAGAGGTCCAGAACTTCAAGGAGACTATTCAGCAACTGGAAGGTCGCTTGGTAAGACAAGATCACCAAATTAGAGAACTCATTGCAAAAATGGAGACACAACACTCCCAGATGGGAGATCTCAAACGCACCATCCGAACTCTAGAGGAAAAAATTGCTGACACTGAAGCCCAACAATGTAATGGTATTTTCCTGTGGAAAATTGAAAATTTCAGTGTGTACCTGAAAGCTCAGGAGGAAGAAAGACCCGTTGTGATCCATAGTCCAGGTTTCTACACAGGGAAACCAGGATATAAACTTTGCTTGCGTCTGCATATCCAGTTACCAAGCGCTCAACGTTGTGCTAACTACATTTCTCTTTTTGTTCACACCATGCAAGGGGACTATGACAGTCATCTCCCTTGGCCTTTCCAAGGCACCATACGTCTGTCAATTTTGGATCAGTCTGAAGGATCTCCAAGACACAACCATGAAGAAGTAATGGATACCAAGCCTGAGTTGCTAGCCTTCCAACGTCCTATGGTCCATCGCAACCCAAAGGGCTTTGGATATGTAACTTTTATGCAGTTGCAATCCCTAAAACAAAGAACATACATAAAAGATGATATTCTCTTGGTACGCTGTGAAGTTTTAACACGCTTGGACTTAACCAGTCTCCGAAGAGAAGGTTTTCAGCCTCGTAGTACAGATGGAACATCATAGCCTATTGTCCAGTCTTGATTGTTATGTAATTGTGAAAACCAAGCTTGGTTTAAATTATTTGGCTCCCTAAGGGGGAGCAGCAAATGAAGCTCCTGTTTCAAAAAGAAAAAAGTCATGATTTTAACCCGAGGTAGCAAAATTCTGGTAGTACCACTTCTTCCTCCTTAGGAATCGAAAGGCAGCAATAATAAATAAATATGCATTTTATGCCTTTTTTGCTACATGAAAAATCTTTCACCTATAGCAGCTGCTTTTCTATTTATGAAGAATCTGCAGTACTGTAAATGAAGGGTGAGATTCATAAAAATCACAGATCTTTGAAGCAGAAGTTAGACTGCCAGTCTGGAAAAATAGTATGCTTTTCAGGAAAGGGGAAATCATTCTTCTGTCATAAGACAAAATATATATCTAGTGCACTCTGTTGTTCCTTTTGGTGAGCTAGATAACTGACTGACTATTATTAGTAGCTGACGTGTGCTAAAAATTGTAATTAAAACAGAGCCACTTACTGTACAGTCAGGAGTGGGCCAAATTTTATCGTTATTTGTCATTAGAAGAGTGACAGCTAAAGCTATAAACGTATTTGTGTCTCAGCAGTTAAATTGTGAAATATGTCTACATAAGAGGCAAATAGATAGTGAGATACCTCAGGGTTCTGTCTTGGGCCCAGAATTCTTCAACATTTTTATAAATTACTTGGAGAAAAGGATGGAAGGGAAACTTACCAAATTTGCAAATAGCACAAAGAAGACATGCTCAAGGTTTGAAATGTTTCATTATGCTTGAACAATTGGACTTTATGCAAGTAAATACTATTCAGTGGCAAAAAAAATGTCAGGTTCTGCACCTAGGTGGAAAAAAATCAGAGGCACAGGTAGAGGATAGACAGTACCTGACTCAGCCATAGTGCTTGTGAAAAAGATCTCATGAAAAAGATCTGGTAGACCACAGATTAAGCATGAGCCATGGAAGAATGCAGAAGAGAAAATAAAGATGATAAAAGACTTGGAAGGTAATTCTTATGAAGAACAGTTTTAAAAACGTTTTGTTTAGCCTAAATAAGAGAAGGGTAATGGGAGATATGATATCAGTGATACCAGTCTTCCAGTGCTTGAAGGGCTGTTGCAGTGAAGAAGGTATGGATTTGTTCTGCCTAATGCCTAAATGTAGGACAAAAACAAATGGTGTATTTCCCAGAACCATTGGTACTCGTAAGTGGAGATTTTTAAGCAAAAGTTGGACAACCATATGCCTTGGATTATCTGAGGATTCCTACCCTGGGAGGGAAGACTTGGATTATAAAGCCCCCAAGCTACCTTCCAATGGATTCCATAGAATTCCTATGATTTCATGAATTGAGTATATAAGCTAATAAATTAGGCCTAAATTGTGAGGCATTATATAACAAAAACCCATTATACACACACACACACACACACACACACATACACACATATACAGGTAGTTTGTGACTTAAGACTCATCCTCAGTTACCACAATTGCACCACAATTGCACTTCTCCTGCAGTCACATGATTGCAATTAAAGTGCTTGGCAACTGTTTCATATTTAGTTGCACTGTCTTGTGGTTATGTGTCTGCAATTTGTGACCTTCCCAGCTGGCTCCTGACAGGCAAAGTCAGTTGGGAAAGTTGGATTCATTTGACCACATGATTCACTTAACCACATGATTCAATTAACAGTAAAAATGGCTGCAAAATCTGGTCATGTGATAACTTACTTAACAACTGCATCGCTTAGTATCTGAAGTTCTGGTCCCAGTTGTGGTCATAAATCAAGGACTACCTGTATAACATGCATAATTGCTCAATGCTCTTTTATCATTAAAAGCGAGAAAGTCAAGTGTCACATCTTGGTAGATTTGGTATTAATTACAACTTCATTCTTGTTTTCCCTTCCCAGAGAATTTAGCGTTAATCCATTCTCAACTACTCTTAACATAATGATAAATTAGGTTTGATGTATCTAAAAGCTCACTGCAGATCTCTTCTGGAGAAGTTTAATGAGGCATCAACCTGATTGCCTCAGGACATCTTTGCCCTGATGAAATCTTGAGGTATCCTTGACTGATGTTTCCATGTCATTATGTCATTTGCACTGCTTAATCCTATCATTTGCCCTGTTGCCCTGTTGCCTTTTTTTTTTTTTTTTGCACTTGTGATGATGTTTTAACTGTGATTCTGCTACAAATGTTAGACATGTTTCATTTTTACCTGGAAACACTGTTGCAATCTGCTAGCCTTAAAGGGTGATTTGGGATAGGCATATATGCTTGCATTCTGCAGTGTTTTCAGTTTATTTTGCTGACATATTCAGCATAGGTGTTACAATTCTCAAGAATGTTATTTTTTTTTTTACCCAGCTTCAGATAGGCTGATCTGAGCAAAGCTGTAACATTTTTGCGCACAACAATCTGTCTATCAATGTGCTACTTTGGTGCTATTAGTGCTAATTGTAAAAGTTATTACCTTGTGTACAGAAGTCTCTTATCAAAATTCATTGGTGTCGACAAGATCATTTTGGTGAAAGTGCTCTTGATAATACCCGTGTGACATGAGCACAAAAATGTGGAGTCACAACTAAAGTTAACTAACGGATGAATATGTGGCTCTGATGTGTGAAAAAAAAATAATCAAGGCAGATTTACCTTTACTTTGAAAAAAAAATACTGATATAACTAGTACTAGTAGCAACAGTTAATTGCCCAAAGTCTGCACTAGTATTCCATGAGAACATATGACAGTATACCTGTAGCTCAGGGGTGGGTTCTAACTTACCTCGCTGCCAGTTCGATTCCTCCCGCGCCGCGTGGGTGCGCATGCGCAGTACAAAAAAATAAAAATTTAAAACGCCGAAAACAAGATGGCGACGCATGCGCAGTGCCGGAAACTCGGCTTCTGCGCATGCGCAGAAGAAAAAAAAATTCAAAAAAAAATTCAAAAAAAAATTCAAAAAAAAGATGGCGCCGCCCACGGACTGGCACCGACCAAACCGGTCCGAACCAGGAGGAACCCACCTCTGCTGTAGCTCCATGACAGCGTAATCTTTCTTTACAGTTTTATAAGAATAATCAGACTATGGTCTCTGCCTTCCAAACAAATAAAAGCTACACAGCAATGAAGCAATCAGGGAAAAACTCTCAGATTTTGAGTTGATCTCTCAGATTTTGAGGACACGTGTCAAAACACTGCCTGTGAAAAGACACGAATGGGGACAGAGCTTATTTGAATCAAACATTTCCCAGCATTTGGGAGTGAAATAAAGTATTACTTGGTGCCGTATGAGAGTGTAACACTTAAGGTTACCTATTCTACATTTTTATAGAAGAGAATCTTACTTGGAAGCAAAAAGTTACATTACCTTTTCTAAACTCCCACCCCACACAGGCCCTGAAAATGTGCATTATTTCAAATAATTGCTTGTCTATTCAGAATACCAACCTTTATAAATACTGATTTGTACCATATAATTTTCTATTCTCATGCTTTTTTATAAAAAAGAACAGTATAGATTATTCTTTAATTAAACTTGATCTAATTGTAAGGATGTCATTTTTGATGAAGTAATAACTCTTGTTGTGATATATTTCATTTACTTATCCAAAAGTAAATGTCACTCATTGGAACTTATTTCTAGCTATCTTCTAGTAAGCTAAGAAGAAGAATGCTGGCATCTTTAGATATTTTTATATACAGAAGTATGATGTATTACAATGTATCAATTTACTGCATATTTACAAGGCTATTTTGACAAAAAAAAAAATCCCAATTTTCCAGGGTACATGGTTATGAATAGTAATTTATTGTAATAAGCATTAACCTTTAAGGAGTCATATTCCATTTCGTTAATAAACTATTAGATAGCATATACTGACTTTGTCAGTTGCTGTTTTAGAGCGTTATAAATCAAATCCTCCTCTGATAAAATAAAGGTAGGAGCTAATTACTATATGTGGACTTATTTCAGCTTCAGGTAGTCTTATGGACAACTGTTAAGTCAACCTGAGTACACTTTCAGATAATGAAATATAGGATTGCAGTCTCATCTTTTATTTAAAAATTGTTTAATACGTGTCAAGATTTCTATTTAAAATATCTATACTTTTTGTCTATTAATTAAACTAATTTTATTTTCCATCACTTGCAATATTTTAGCTTCTGTTTTATCCTGTTTTTTAATTCAAAACTTTTGAGTCCTAATTTTGGAATTCATTGCAGATACACGTCAATACGATCTAATCCATATCTTAGATTTTATTTTTAATTACCTGGTTTTTAGCTTCCTTACTACCAGCTACCCATCCCTTTTCATTGTATATATTGTGCTTAGCTGTGTAGTATGCTACTGTTTTTATTCAGTGTTTTATATTCTGTCATATAGTGGCAATAGGACAGGAGGAAAAATTAGGAGCTGGATGCACTTTTTTAATATAACAAATTTCATTAAAAGGCATAAGCTTTCATAAACTATAGGTCACTAGTTCATATGCATGGTATGGAGGAGAGGTAACTCATAGACTTCTAGCTGTCTTAAATTCTAGTTCCCAACAGACTTGGTCAATAACATTAGTAATCAGGTATGTTCAGAACTGTAAACTGAAAAGTCCCAGGTTATCTCTCTCCATTCTCTTGAGCATTTTAAGCTATTTTTTTTTATTCTTACATGTAAAAATCCAGTCCTTTGAAGAATTGTGTAGTTGGAGTTGATCACGATATGTGTTTATATCTATGTATGTGTGTGCAAAAACCCATTTCCTTGGAATACATAGAAATTAAATAATATCTTTTCTTTAGATCAGATAAAGCTGATTAAAAGAATAGCATATGAAGACATGTTTTTGCTGCTTGCTTTATAGAGGTCAAAATTTTCTGTGTATATTTTCTTTCAGGATCATACGCTCTTATCACAATTGTTTCAAAATTGGATCCTTAACTACCTTACAACATAGGATGAAGTGGAATTTATTTTCTATTTGGTGACCATGTTTTTTTCTTTATTCTTTTTAGTGGAGCGGCTTGGAGAACGATAGGTAGTGCACTAATGTATCCAGAAAGCTAGATATATTACTTCTGCCTCTTTTATATGCTTTGGGAGAACATGGAGATATTTTCACTCTGGGAGGCTAAGCAGATCTATTTTACGTTTTCATTTCTTCTTTTTTTTTTAAGTGCCATTTTACCACAAAGCTCTTTTATCTAATACTGCAGGCTACTTCTGCTGACTGCTGGCTTAGCAGTTTGGCAGTTCAAGTCTGACCGGATCAAGGTTGACTCAGCCTTCCTTCCTCCTGAGGTCGGTAAAATGAGGACCCAGATTGTTGGGGGCAATTTGCTGAGTCTGTAAACTGCTTAAAGGGGGCTTTAAACCACTGTGAAGGGTATACAAGTCTATATTTAATAGCTATTGCTATTAAACGTAAACATGAAGTTCTGAGAATAACATAAATGAGGCTGGCAAAATAGGCTAAGTATTGTTGGGATACCATATCAATAAGGGATTGGAAGTTGGTTTTCTGTTTCATTGAAATGTCAGATTATTGTAATATATGTTGAACCAGGTACCCAATACAAACATACAAGTGAACTACAATGGAAAAGTGCCACTGAAGTTAAAATGCAGGGCTTTAAATGAACTAATGTTGTGACATAATCCAGTAAATTAAAAGTGCTAGTAACAACGCCACACTAAAATATTACATACTGTCAATGTTGCTAATGCCTCAGAACAATATTTAACAAAAATTCATTGTGTAATACCCGTGTTTCCTCGAAAATAAGACCGGGTCTTATTTTCTTTTAGGATTGAAAATAACCAGTTGGGCTTATTTTCGGGGAGGTCTTATTTTTTTTGAAGCGGTGAGCGCGGTCACCTCATGGCTGCTGGGCCCCTTAACCGCGACCTGCGGATCAGCTGATCCACTGAGCGCCGGGAGTTCTATCTCTCCGGGTGCCTGGAGATATTTCCAGCGCACTCTTGCTAGCCCCAGCCTTGCCCACTGCGCCAGGCAACTTTGCAGCCTAAGGACCCTCTGTTCCTCAGCTCACCTTGTGACTATGGAGCAGGCGGCGAGCACGATTTGCACTCCGCCAGGTCTGGAGCTCGGGTGTTGCTTAGGCTGCTGCTACGATGAGACTGAAAGCCATGCGGCCCATCAGAATCGGCTCTTCCCCCCCCCCAGGGTAGAGGCAGGGGCCTCTACCCTGCTGCTGCTTGAGAAAAGGACAGACAATTGTGGAAGATTGTGGGAAGCGCGTGCTTACGATAGAAGCAAAGCCCAGCCTGTCCCTTTCAATCAAATGTCGCAATCAAATGTCTGTGTGTGAGAGAGAGAGAATGACAGAGAGAAAGAGAAACGACGGAGAGGAGTAACAAGAATTGCAGGCAACACTGTTTGAAAGGGTTTCCTCTCCGCCATTTCTCTTCTCCACTCCACCCACCTGCCCGCCCACTGCACCTGGGCCTGCTGGGCACCGTCCGCCCCAAACCAAGCAGCGGGGAGGCTTTGGGACAGGGTCCTTCTAGTGCCTGCCGCCCTGGCAAAAGAAGCTGAAGCAGGCGGGGGCCGCGCGGGGCTCCTCCAATGGCCTCCCCACCCCACTCGGGGGCGGCCCATACATGAGGTGTGAGTACGCGTTGAGTTTGGCATTTCATCTTCCTGCCTTTTGCGAACTTTTGGCTGCATGCAACGAAAGCAGCAGAAGTCTTTCTCTCCCCCAAACTGCCAGAAATAAGTCTTTGTGAGACTCAGCTGCCGCCGCAGCCTCTTGGAGCAGGACCCTGCAAGGCTTTTTGTGCCATTGCGCACATGAATGGCAGCACCGCCACGAGCTTCATCACACAGAACCTCAAACCTTGCGCTGTGAGGCTTGTTGCGTTGCATGTGCGAGCGGTGGCACCGCCGCAAGGTTTGACGTACCGGCGCAGCTGTGAGCGGCAGGATGCCAGCTGCGCTGGTATGATGAAGCAGCGGTGCTGCCGGTCACGCATGCACGCAACACCACAAGCCTTGCAGGGTCCTGCTCCAAGAGGCTGTGGTGGTGGCGCGACGAGTGTCACAAAGACTCATAACAGATGGAACAAAGTTTTCAAAAATTTAGTTGAATGGGTAAAAGACATTAACTTTAGCAATTAGTTTCTCATTTGCATAGCTGCTCAACTTGATTTCTTTAATGCACATGTGTTCATGATTTTCCTCTTCCTGTTTTGAACACAAAAGGAAGTCCTGGAGAAACTCGGGCATTTCTTGCTTGCTTATGATAAAGTGCATTTGAGTCTATTTTGAGTAAAAACAAAATAGCAAAAACTGTTTTATGCTGGTGAGTGGAATGGGCAGTGTTTCGGTGCTAAATTATAGGGATGAGCATAAATTTTCAGTGATGTGGATTGCAACTTCTTCCCCAATTGTCCATAATGGCTGCCAGTAATGGGAATTGTGAATTCAGCAGTAGTTTAACAGGAGAACCATCTGTAGTGTTTCTAAATGCTTAACTGTAACTTGTATGTTTACAAATCTTTTTCAAGGCCTAGTGGCTGCTGAAAACATTGCTTGCCTTGCACATCAGTATCTCCATTTGAGAAAATGAACAATTTGTAACTGCTCAAAAATGTTGGGTTTTTCAAAATAAAAATCATCATGAAAAGTCCTCCTTATTTCAAGACGTAAAATAAGATGGCATTCAACAAATCAGAGCATGACTTCATGGCTTACATATGTCTATGTTAAGTGTAGCACATTAATGCTGTACATTCCAGATATTTCTGCTATGAGCATTTTTCACACTGGGTTTGTTGATGTGCTTACGTGTAATTAACTAATTTCATATAGTAAGTTATTACTAGTGCCCCATTTAACTTATGTTTCTGAATATACAGTAAATGAGTATTCTAAATTCTAAAAGCGCTTGAGCCAACTTTTTTTCATGTGCATGTCTTTGATTAAAGTGGCCACGAAGGGGCAGTATTACTCTATTGTATTGAGTTCAACACTGCTGTTTCAAAATAAAACTTTGAAAGGTGCTTTTAGTCATTGGTAAGACGAGGATTTTAAAATTCTGCTCACTGGCCCAACTGCAGACCAGTTTAACTAAACACACGCTCTATACCATGAAATTTTCCCTTGCAGCACTTACCAAGTAGTTAGATTTTAGTGCTTTCTTTTTACGTTGAGATTGCACAATCTAAACGAATGATAAATAGTAAATGGAAATCCAGCTATTGAGGCTATAAGTAAAACATCACAGCCACAAGGAAACAATCTCTTAAATAAATTGTGAGCGCTTCAGGGGAACCGTCAGTAGCAACTCCATCACCTTGTTAAGAGAGACTTAAATCTAGGGCAGATGGTATTTTAAAGAAAAAGAAAAAGTCACTAAAAGTATATTCAACAGGATAAAGAATGCAGATGTTGCCAGGTTAGATTCTATTTCTAATGCCTTTGAGCCAAACCCTAGGAAGAAGCATCTTCCTCTGATCCCAAACTCATCTCATCTGTTTTTATTCCAAGTCTGAGCAAGCCCATGAACATTTCAGTTACCTCAATTAGAATGGTTTGAAAGAATGTTTATTCTGAAGGGATTTTCCAGCTTCTTAAGCTGGCCCACAGCACTGTGGTTTTCTGGCAGTCTCCCATCCAAGTAATAATCATGTCTGATCCTGCTTAGCTTGCTGAGATTGACCAAAGTGACTAAGGTACTGCCACCCAGCTAGACTTTTTTTAAAACACATAAAATGGGTTTTAGATTTAGCTAGTGTATAGGTCAGATTTCCCCAATCTTTCTGAGTTGGTGGCCTGGAGAGGGGGGAAAAGGGGATGGTTTTGTGGGAGGGACAGGTGTGTGCACGAGCACCCATCACTTGCGCGAGTGGGGCCGTGAGCACCTGCAATGCTTACAACAAGTGAGGGTCCGAGCACCTGCGACGTTTGCACGAGTGGGGCCCCGAGTGACCATGATGCTCGCACAAGTGGGCCCTGAGCGCCCATGATCCTTGTGCAAGTGGGACTGTGAGCTCCTGCAACACTCGCGTTTGGGGCCCCAAGAGCCCATGATGCTCAACGTGAATGGACCCCAAACCCCTGCGATGCTCATGCGAGTGGGGCTGCGAGCCCCTGCGATGCTTGCATGAGTGGAGCTATGAGCCCCCACAACACTCACGCAAGTGGGGCTGTGTCAGCCGGCCACTCACATGGCCCAGTTGCATATAGGTCGCGGTCTGGTAGTGGGCCTTGGCCCACAGGTTGGAGACCCCTGGTATAGGCTATCATATCAGAGCCGAGGTGGCGCAGTGGTTAGAGTGCAGTACTGCAGGCTACTTCAGCTGACTGCTAGCTGCAGTTAGGCGGTTCTAATCTCACCGGCTCAAGGTTGACTCAGCCTTCCATCCTTCTGAGGTGGGTAAAATGAGGACCCAGATAGTTGGGGGCAATATGCTGACTCTGTGAACCGCTTAGAGAGGGCTGTAAAGAAAAAGCAAACAAAAAAGAAAAAGCTTCAGCCCGGCTAACCAACGGACTGTGCGTCTTATAGTCCGAAAAATACGGTATTTGTTTTTTTCCTCTTTATCCTACACTTTTCTCCCTTTTCTCCACAATTTTTATTTTCATTGGTATTTTATAAAGTTTAATAAAATTATATTATTAAAGAAATCTTAACTGGGGATTAGACTAAATCAAAAATGGCACGTGTCAACAGACTTTCAGCAATGATGGAGTGTGTGATTGAAGAGTCTTTGGAAGAGGGGAAAGTGATCAAAACCTTTCTGAATGCTGAGTGCTATTTGCTCTGTAGGACGAGCCGAGACAGGGCAGTGACTGAGGCGAGGCACGTTAGCGCTAACACATAACGTTTATTTTAACCAGCAACACACAACAAACTAGAACTTCTCCTGAGGTAACTTCTGACAGCCGCTTAAATACGCGGCCAACTAACTGAACAACCAATCACAGCACTCAGCTAGTTCTCCTATAGCAGCCCCTAGTGGTGTGCCAGAACATTGCACTATTCTTACCCCAAAGTTATGTCTTTAGATACAACTATTATTTCCATATTTCTTCCTCGTCTTCTACTTTTGGTAAAGGTAAAAGCCATGTCTATGAATCTCCATAGACCAGGGGTGTCAAACTCAAGGCCTGCGGGCTGGATCCGGCCCACAGGATGCTTAAATCCAGCCTGCAGGGCCGGCCTGGAAATATCAAAGGACTGGCCCATCTGGTGGCTAAAATGGGCTGCGTGGGGGCCTCCCCCCGTGCCTCATTTTCACCCTCCTTGGCCTCCTGCAGCACTCTGCCAGCCGAAAACGGGCCACAAATGGGGCTGAAAATGGGCCAAAAAACGGGCTGAAAACAGGCCCAAAAACGGCCAGCAGAGTGCTGCAGGAAGCCATGAAAAATGAGGCATGGGGGGGCCGCACGTGGACCCCTCGTGCCCCGTTTTGGCCAGCAGGTGCTGCAGGAGGCATCCATCTGGCCCGCCTGCCGGCCTGCGGAGAACTACAATGCTGATCCAGGCCTCGAAGAAATCCATTTTGACACCCTTGCCATAGACACTAAAAACTATGTTACATACTATTTCAAATCTATTGGTCTTTTGGGGTATCTGGTATAAAGTAATTTTGTGCTTGGCCATGTGGCTTGGTATCACCATTTTTGCCAGGCAGCACCTATCTGGAATCAGATGGGAAAGTTGCTATCATGGAAAAAATGCCAGACTGCAGTTCCTAGCCACCCTGGTCTCAATTCCTTACCTCTATTTTAAAGTCCTTCATAGTGATTAACTTCACTACTAAATTTTTAACTAAGGATGGTGCAAACTGGAGAGCATACTGCATGCTAAACAGCTATTTTACTGGTGGACCCTGCTCCCTTGCTGTCTTACTTGCCCATCACTGTTGATTTTTTTCTATATCACCATTTCCCAGGAGAGAGCCAAGGTCTTTAAGCATGCAGCTTTAGCAGTGGAAATGGTAGTTGTCTGTTTGGGTTTTAGGCTATAGCACAAAGGAACCACAAGACGGATTTTAAAGAGAATTAAGGCAATAAGAAAGGCTGGGAAAGTGAGAACTGCTTGTCAGACAGGGTTACATTTCCATCTTGGTTATATGCAAAAAAGAGAAAATATGTGAATAAGCCTCAAAGCTGTTTCACATGAAAATGTCAAATAAAGATAACAAAGCTTTGCTTCTTAACATTCAATATGTTTGAAAGGACTTTCTGTATCTCTTTTACTTGCTTTTTTTAAAATTAAGGTGGTGATTTTTATGATTTTTTTAATATGTATGTCTTGCCTGCGGTTTATTTCATGGAAGAGAATACTTTGCCATGGTGTCTATATTTTTTGATCATCTGTAAAGTTTAAATTCTGTTACGTTTTTGACAAATAAATGATTTCACAATAGGGCTCTGCCCGTGCATCTCCAAATGTGCATCTCCATCTTAAGTTCAGTTCTTCTGCCAAACTACCTACTGTATATTTGGATGTTGACTCAAAACAGCAGGCTGAAAACTGTTTTTGAACTTGGATCTAGTTCTGCACTGAATTGCAATAGTTGGAAGTTCCTTCCTAGTGTTTTATTTTCTTAAAAATGAGTTTTTGTGACAGACCATACTCCTTATGGCAGCCTTGTTGTGAGCTTGATTGTGACGCCTTCTCAAAATTCAGCAGGGTTTTTTCCATTGTCCCAAAAAAGTGTGTGATGCTTGGTTTAGGTCTACTTCCACCAGATATTTAGAATAACTAATTATTGTTTTCAAGCAGAAGAGTTTTTCCTAACATTGCATCTTTCAAACATGTTGAGCTCCAGGTCAGTCTACATAGAAAAATGTTTTTGTTTTCTTAATTAGCTGTACTTTTTTGTGACAAGAAAGTTGCATACACAATAGAACCTGGATAGTATTTGTTAAATGTTTATTTTGAACTGGCAGGAAAAGCACACATTCTCCACACAGATTTTATTCTACTGTTTGGGTTTTTTGCATAATGCAATTATTTTTACCATTTAAACAGCTAAATAAGTTATGGTTGGATTGTGCTAAGACACCCAATAGCACTTCTTTATCTGCAGCTATATGAAGAAATTTGCCTTCTCCTTGGATTATGAGTGACTTTCATCAATTGGAACCACTGCCAAATAAGCATTATACGTATGAAAATTATATTAGGAAACCAGATTTAAAACAAAAACCTATCAATTCTAGATAATAAAGGCCATTGCCCCATCAATATCAAGAGACCTGCAGGAGGAAGGCAACTAGACACAAAACTTAAAACATTATTCTGTTTATTAAAGAATGGGTTGGCTACCAAAGATGTATGGAAATATTTCCAGAAATCACTATACCAGTTCCAAAAAACTCATCTAACTTGATCCTGATATTTGCAGCAGTCAATCATTACAGTAGTTGTGGATATTCCCTGTTCCGTATGGAATTTTTGCACAGAAGGGTTTCCTACAATAAAGGCTATTCCCACCAGCCAAAGGGGTTGTCTGCTATTACCGCACTAATGCAAATGCAGCCTTTCTTTCATCATTGTTATCAATAAAAGCTATTTCCAGAATATTCAGTCTTAAACCCAGCAACCCCTAATTTATAGCAGCTAGTAGCTCAAAATCATTATTGCATGCTTACCAGCTCAGCACTGGTATTATGTTTTTGGCAAGCAGTCAGATACCTTCCCTAAAAATGCTTTTAGTAGTTTTCTGAAAATAATTTGAGTAATTCCTGAGATGTACTGCAATCAAAACATCAAAACAATATGCTAGCCACAGTAGTTTTGTTTTAGGCTACTGCTTTCATTTTATTTTATTCACCCAGAATAGAATTTGTTACTCTGACCAGCTCTGATGATAGAGAGTGGAAGACATTTTACTGCTCCTATTTTTATAGTTTAGGTGTACACCATATTATAATGAAAATGGTTCATTGTCCTGCAAAGGGATGTACCACTGCAACAACCTTGAAGATTTTATAACTGGCTTCCTTGTATTTTTCACAAGACATCGCAATTGAGAAGAAATAACTGCCTGTCCCTAACACTGGAGTTCATCTTCCCAATCTGCAAGGCAGAATAAAACTAGGATTACAGTGTTCACCCTCCGGATAAGACAAAAACGGAACGCAGCTGAGGGTACGAAAACCTAGCTGGAAAAACAAACTCTTGAGAGTTGCTCTGAGACAACATTGGAATGTTTCAGCTGAAACAACTTTGTACCTTAGTAGTCCACAGAAAGGACCCTCATAATATTAGAGCCTAAGAACACAATCAGCTTCAGGATGTGCCCTGTAGATCTAATTCTTGATCTAAGCAGCATGAAAAGTAACATCGGCTTCCTCTGCTGTGCAGGAGTGTTCTTTTCCTCTGTTTCAACAGACAGATGTGCAATTCAGTTCTGCAGGTTCCTCCATGTCTGGGGTGGCCAGTTCTTCTGGTCCATCTGCTATGCTGGGCTCACTAGAAAACTGTCTGTGGTTCAAACTGGGTTGCAAGAGGAGACATTGGTCGCCATTGTCTGGTTCTTCTGCTAGCATGCCTGAATGCATAATGGAAGCCATGGCCAACAGCTGGATATCAGAATGAGCATTGGCGACAGTATGCCGGCGGATGCTCCCACACTTCTCAAGGTAAGCCTCGCCTTCCTGTTCAGTCAGGGGTGTCAAGGCGGTCTCACTGACCTGTCGGGTTGCCACTGTGTGAGAAGAGATGCTTAGCCCATTGGGTTTGTAACGAGATCTGTAATACCGTCTCTCTGGAAAACAAGGGGAAAGAGACATTTTTGTTAACTGTTTACCACTGCAAGAATTGGTTTCTCCAGATTTTGTTTCTGTGAAAGGCACATTAAATATTTCTTCATCTTTAGTTTTGCCAACAAGTTGCAACAGGTGGATAATAAATGTATTCCCAAATAAGAATATTTGGGAATAAATAAAATACAAGTTATACAATTGATTGTACTTAATCTCCTGCACCAGTTTGATCCTATGTTAGAAGTCCATGTTATGACAGAGAGGAACTTATGACACTGGAGAACTTTGGCATTATTGTAATATAATCCCTCTTCTCAAGTTGTCTTACACTTAAAAGGGTAAGTGTGTAGTAGTAAGCTAAATTTTCACTCCTAAGTCCACTGTATTTAGAAGAAGTGTCTAATAAATACTGTATAAGTTTATAACCTATGCTGTACATGCATTGTATGTGACTAATTATCCTTCTGGATATTGCCCAGAATCTGACAGAGTATCTTTTTCTTCCCTGATGTAACTTTTCACCATATACAGTTCAGAATGATTGTATGATGGGCAAAGTTAACAGCATAACAATTGGTGGCAAAGCAAAACAAACTTATCTGTGAGAAATTTACTGCCTATTCTACATGCAGACCTAACAAAGTAACTCCACTTGAAACATTTTATTAAAACAATAACGTGTGTCAGAACAAAGTAAAAGTGTTAGAACATACATATCTTCATTTTCAAGTTCCTAGAATGGATCATTTTGAGACAAGAACTGTCTATTTTAAGGTTTTCTTCTATGCCAGAACATTTAAAACTCTTATTCTCAAAACCCGGGGCACATACATTTTCTCCAAGCAGTCATTTTGCATACCTCTACTATGAACCCAATTTTTTTTCAACTTGATACCCTACAGCGCCCACTGCAGTCCTCTGCTTCTGGTGGATACTACTTTAGAGAAAGCTTTTGTAATCATTGATCTAGTGAGCTTCCCAGTTTGAATTCATTGCCATTTCTAACAAAAGGATTGTTACAAGGTAAGTGGAGAAAACCAGTAACATTTTAGATATGGGTGAATTCCAATATCCAGCATCTCCAGCTAGCACGGGCAGTGCTAAGAGGTAGTAACTTTAATTCAACTACAGCTAGACAAGAACAGATACTTTCTTCCTGATCTAGGGTAATGGAAATCATGGACGAAAGTAGTAGATACTGCTTTCTTGCAGTTCCATTGGCCAACAGTATTCCCTACACGGGAAGAATTCACATGGATCTAACTAGCAACTTTTAGTACATTCAATTATAAGAATGATGAGGATGGAATTACAGGTCACATATTCTAAAGTTACAGTACAAGTGCAGACAGACTCAATTTTATTTTAGGGGAGAGAGCTCTCAAACCCTAAGTGCCCCAAGGAAAAAAACGTGCACATTCCAAACTCTTAAAGAATTATGAACTCAGGAATTCGTTTTGAATTCCTGAACATGCGTTTTTCCATGTCTGCTCGCCTCAAGCTTTTTTCATTTACAGTAAGTTATACTTTTAAATAAGGAGTCATTTTACAGTTACTATTGTTATTATTGGGAACTGAAAATCCTTGTATTATCATTCAGAACTCTACTGATAGTTTCTCCTCTAGTTTCTACCTGCTCCTGAGCTACAAAGCTGTACCACTTCCTTTTTCTTCCACTTCCTTATATCAAACTGTATTCTGCATTAGAAACAGGAATCCTTCTGCTTCTGGGGAAGGTATGGCAAACTGAAGACAGTTCTGCAAAGTGCAGCTGATAACCTTAGCAGACACCAAAGAACTGGTCACTAAACCAGTCTCCAGATAAGGAAAAAATAGGACATCACCCATATATGCTTCAGGACAAGAGTTTTCGTCAGGTTTGAGTGCTGGGAGACAAAGAGATCAACCATCTTGCTCACAAGTGAAGCCTTTTAAAGGACACTTAAGTTTGCAAACCCCGCTTTCTAATCATTTTATACTATTTTTTGGAAATTGCCAAAATTGCCAAACCATCATAAACCATTAGAGACCTTCAAGACAAGTTTTCAAAGTTTTCGTCAGGTGAATTTATCTTCAACTCTGAACAAAAGAAAAATCAATTATAGGCTTAAGAACTTAACAGAACTTGAAATAAATAGCAAAATGCTAAATAAAAATTTGACCTAAGAAGGTTATAAATGGATCAAAGGTTCAGATCAGGGGTGAAATTCAGCAGGTTCTGACAGGTTCTGGAGAACCGGTAGCGGAAATTTTGAGTAGTTTGGAGAACCGGCAAATACCACCTCTGGCTGGCCCCAGAGTGGGGTGGGAATGGAGATTTTGCAATATCCTTCCCCCAGGAGTGGGGAGGGAATGGGGATTTTGCAGTATCCTTCCCCTGGAGTGGGGTGGGAATGGAGATTTTGCAGTATCCTTCCCCTGGAGTGGGGTGGGAATGGAGAGTGAAATTTTTCCTGTGGGGAGGGAATGGGGATTTTGCAATATCCTTCGCCCAGGATTGGGGAGGGAATGGAGATTTTGCAGTATCCTTCCCCTGCCATGCCCACAGAACCGGTAGGGAAATTTTTTTAATTTCACCACTGGTTCAGATGAATATGGAATATTGATTTTCACTATAAGATTTTGAATTTTTTTTTAAATAAACAGTTTCTTGTTTTGGCCATCCTGGTTATTGCAAGTCAGAACAAAGATAAGTGATGATTTTAGAAACTGGACAGCGGAAGGGACTAAAGATTCTAAGCAGAAGAAAAAAATACAAATTTGTTTTTTATGTCAATTAATACTGGGACTTCCAAAACGATCAAACGTTATAACATTGGAAATATTAAATGAGTTATTTGAAGAATGGAAATTAGGTCCAAAAGATATTAATGAAGTTATGACAGATACTGTATGGAACAAATTTTATCTGACAAGATAGAGAAAATACTGAAAGTGGAACTACAAATAACAGATCAACAGAATGATTTGGAAAAGAACACTTTTTATAAAGAAATCCTTGATTGTTGGGGGCTGCCCAGAGTCGCTTTTGATGAGATTTGGTGAAATTTGATGGGATGGGAGGAGAGATGGGGAGGGGAGGGGAGCAAAGGGGAGGGAAGACTGGCTGGAGTTTTAAAAATTAAAAAGACAAATGATAAACCAAGCGAATGACCTGGAAAATGTTTTCTTATTGGATTTACAAAAGAGGCTTGGTTTATAAAGCCTTAAATAAACTTGTATAATAGGATAAAGAAGAATTGAAGACAAATTAAATCCTAAGACTATATTTGATTGAATTAAAGATTAAGTCTTAGGAATAAAAGCAAGAAACAAAATTGGGTTATTTGATCAAGGTTAAAGTAAGCTTTTTGTTGTTGTTGGTTTGCAATGTTCTGGCAAACCATTTACTTTTTGCTGACACCAGGACTGAAAGGTTGATGTTTTATGGATTTATTTATAGATGAGGATGGGATAACGGGTGAAAAGATGACAGGAGCTGAAGTTATTAAATGTGTTTATATTGTAATGAAGTTTGAAAGTCATTTCCTTTTTTTTTGCATTTTTTATTATTTCTATTCTCTTTCTCTAAGTTTCATTTACATTAGTTTTTATTATTGTATTTAAAATTCTTAATAAAAGTTATATTAAAAAAAGAAACAGGAATCTTCCTAAAATACAGCTGCTTTAATAAGTCATGGACTTGTACTATATTCATGGTCCCACATGTACTAAAGCACCTCTTCTAAGTTCATAGAGACAGTGTACAGGTAGTCCTCGACTTACAACAGTTCATTTAGTGATCGTTGAAAGTTACAACGGCATGGAAAAAAGTGACTTATAACCAATTTTCACATGCCCACTGCAGTCGCCCCTTGGTCATGTGATCAAAATTCAGATGCAAAGAATTCATATTTATGATAGTTGTGTCCCGGAATCATGTGACCAACTTTTGTGAGCTTCTTATAAGCAGAGTCAATGGGGAAGCCAGATTCACTTTACAATCGTGTTACCAACTGAACAACTGCAGTGATTCACGTTTTAACAACACTGGCAAAAAAGAACATAAAATGGGGCAAAGCACTCATAACAACTGTCTCACTTAGCAATATACATTTTTGGCTCAATTATGGCCATAGGTCGAAGAGTACCTATAGTACTCTTATAGTCCAGCGGTGCAGATGTTGGACTGGCATTGGGGAGATTCAACTTCCAGTCCACACTCAGCATTTGAATTTCACTAGATGAATTTGGATCAATCACTCACTATCAACCTAACCTGCCTCACAGTTGTAGATGAAAGGAAAATAGAGAGGTGCTGTATATGCTGGTATCCTCACACTACTTCATACTATTCTGAAAGCATTCCCAATGCACCTTACACACCACAGAAAAAAGTATGACATCAATAAAACTCAACTTGCTTTTTTTTTCTCCAGCAGACATCTCCCCTGATAGTTCTGCTCAACAGAAACACTACATCCAAAATAGCTGCTGCAACATTTATTATTGCAGCACGGGAAGAGTTCAGAAATGGCTCACCACATTTTACAGCACAGTACACTTTCACAAGACTAAGCATTAAAAAATAATCTATGGGGAAAGAAATCATAGCTAGCTTGCTGCGTCACCAAGACAGAGATACTAAATAAGCATAACACCCCAAATTTCAGAGATAGAGTGATATTTCATTTTAAAGCTTCTATTGAGTTAGGTAGCTATTGGTTAACGCACCAGGCTAACACCATGAATTCTAGTCCCGCCTTAGGCATGAAAGACAGCTGGGTGGCTTTGGGCCAGTCAGTCTCTCTTAGCCCAATTCACACCTTACAGGATTATTGTTCTGAGAAATATAGGAAGAGGAAGGAATATTAGGTATGTTTGCCACTTTTGAGTTATTTATAAAAAATAATTTTAAAAAAATCTAATCTAATCTGTCTAAATAGTTTTTCCTTAGTTTTCATTGATGTAAATTGTAATGGATTTACTTTCAACCAATTCATATCTGAACTGAACTCAGCTTAAGATAATAGCTTATTCTTCCATTGGTAATGGTTATTAAAGAACACTGAATTAACCTATTTTGTCTCAATATTATCCAAACCTATAACTGGGAGCAAATATTAGCAGTTAAACTTTCACCGTTTAAAGCTCTCTTCTTTTTATCCCAACTCATAATACAAGTCAGGATTGAAACATTGAAACAAGTCCCTTAAAGAGAAAAGATAGATGCTGAGGTGTAGCCACCCTTTATCTGACAACCAAGAATTATATAGTCAGAAAGTCCATTCCAATTTGGCCACAAATCGGAGGCTGCTGTGAACCAGTACTTTGTAAATTCCATGCGTACTTTCATTTGTGCTGGAAACTCAACCCTGTACATTCTTTGTTTCAATCTGCAAGGATCAACACAGAGAGAACACCTGTCTTAAATGATAGGAGTAGTCCCACAGCAAGTTCTTTTAAGTCTTTTATAGGCCAATGAATTTCTGCTTGGGTAACATTTATAGTTATTTATTTCTTCAGTAACACAGGGTGAAGGAGAGGTCTCTTTTTCCCTTTAACTAGTGTCTAAGGTCTCCGAACAGCGACAGCTATCCCAGGATAACTAAAACTTTCTCTTAAAAGAAAAATAGCCAAGGTGAGAGGGAACCTTTTCTTTATAGACCAGAGGCAGATAGCTAAGAATAAGAGGACCTGAGACCTCTTGGCCTATGATTGACTAGTCATTATAATGTTTGGAGGAAATAATACTTTTCTCTGCTACTTTTTATAACTGAGGATCCCAGTCTAAATTGTGAAGTGAAACTCGTAACTAAAACTTATTTTCAAAGCTGTAAACAAATCCTAAAGTCTCTCTATTGTGTCTTAATACAAAACAGTTGTAACAAGCACCATCCATCTCCTTGGGATATTTTAAGGGCTGCCTCCAATGAGGCTTATAGATTACTTTCCTGCCAGAGGATATGGTGCTATCTTTCTCTATCCCTCCCAGAGTGTGTGTGTGTGTGTGTGTATGAGATTCTTATAATTGCCACTGTCATGCACATCATTCTTCTTCCAGAGATTTCAGCTGAAAATCCATGCTATCTACACGGTTATGCTACAAATCATTGCATCAGTAATGCTACATTTTTATATTCTTTCACTGAAACTATCATGGTCTTTCAGCCCTAACTTATTACTGAAATAATGGGCAAAAGGTGGAAGAGGAATTGCAATGAGCAGTTTTAACTGGATTAGGAAAGTCTGAGCAATGCACTCATCAGAGCCTGCACTGCCACAGAAGAAGCAAAAAATAACTTATCTGATGAGTCAATCAGATTCAGCAGTGCTTCCTGAGGTCATTCTGTCTGGAGAGCACCTACTTACATCAATGGCTATTCACTAGAGGGTAGGGGATGTAGCAAACCAAGACGAGAGGGCTTCTATCACAGGATGGCACCCACCATCTTGATGGTTAATCTCCAAGTTATCACTGATCCCATATCAGTGGGACAAAAGAGGAGTGCACAACCTGAGACCCAGTGCTACATAGGGTGTTCATGCATAATCTTTGTTCAATCTCAACTTTCCTCTCTGGCCTTTAAATTGGCCTCTTTTATTCTATAAAAAGCAGCATGGATCCTTAATACAATGTAAGTTCCTGTTCTAAATTGGGAATAAATTTCCTACTTAAACTTAGGCCCTGAATATGCTATTCATTAGAAACAGCACCTTCAGTAGCAAATGGAGAAAGAACTAGAAGACGACATTGGTTGGAATCCATATCAGGACTCCTTTCCCTCAGAAAACCACTAATGCTGCTTTAGGTCAGGCCTGTCAAACTGGCGGCCTACGGGCCAGATGCATCACGTACAGGCCACGCCCACCCAAGCTCCGCAAAGGCAAAAATGTCACGATATGTCACGATACGTCACGTGATGCAATCAAATTTGACACCCGTGCTTTAGGTACATACTGGAGAATTGCATTCTCCAGTTGACTGATAAGTTGGAGATCAGGTGAACCAGAATTTCCAAGAGTACAGCTGTTTGGCTGCCTGGTTGAAAAGACTGGTTTACTGATATCTTGTGGACCCTGGGGATCTGAGGTTTATTACAAAAGAATGCAGAAAATATAAAAGAAACACAAAATGGTAGAAACACTAAGAGAGAAAAGGGAAAATTAATAATATAATTTAGAAATGTAGGCTCTCATGCTTTACAAGTTTTCTGCTCAGACTGCTTTAAATAGCTGCAA
>QLTV01001452.1:830058-846698 GCA_003457575.1 Thermophis baileyi | reverse complement strand
TTTTAGTATTAAAATAAGGCAGCTGAGTTAAACCCTGACTTAGTCATGTTTGGAGTAGATCTATTTAAATAATTGGGAGGAATTAATGTGACTACATTTAAGAAAACTTTCTGGCATTAATATACTGCCATAATGTACATTTCTCCAATTCTTTGCTATTTCTATGGGTCAGGCACACATGCACAGAAATACACAGCAAACAGTGTATATCATCTGAACTGTTTGCTGTTTGCTGGGAGGCAAATTGCTGGGAGGCAGAGGCAGATGTTTTTCCCCTTGTTTTCCTCCCCCAAAACTAAGGTGGGTCTTATACTCCGGTGGGTCTTATACTCCGAAAAATACGGTATTCTGAATGTATAATTCTTTGAAGGTCATGGAGTATATAAAATGTGTTTTATGACAATAAACCCTGGTTTTATTGGTAGATAGGAAGATAGCAGAGTGCTTTCACAAGAGTCACGTGGCCACCTCAAATAAACAATTTCACTATCACTCAAGTTCCTGTACACTTTGTATTATTTTTCTTCTGAAGGAGAAGGGTCACGATTTTATTAGCTGTAAACAGTGCACTGATTATATTTGTACTGTGACAGGAACATCTCGTTTATTGAAGTCATGAATTTACAGCTGCTCAGTTTTACAAACTAATCTGGTGTGGTGTTAATGCCAAGATCTAGTAGGAAGCCCAGAGCTCTGCTTGGCTAAAGACACCAAGGATATATGCATACAAGAGCAACACCCCAATACTGGGAGCTAAGAATCCACAAGTAGAGACCTATACTCCTGAATAAGATGGGAAACTGGTTTCAAATCAGACTTAAGAGATAGACAAAGAAACAGAATGATCAGGGAGAAATGATTAACCTTGGATAGGTTGGAAGCAATTTACGTTCTCTCCACTGAACAAACTACATATCAAATCATATTAAAATAAATCTGCAGACTCTGCTCCCCTAATTGTGAAAATCCGTTGGAGAAAACCACATGCTTTGTGACTAGATCCCAATTTTAGCTATTTTCATTGAAATGATCTCAGACAGCAAGACAGGAATGTTCTGTGCCCAAAATTGTACTGAAGCACTGCATTAATCTGACTTTATTGAATTTACAGTCATTTCCTTGCCCACAATGTAACACTATGCACTGGGAGGAGCGGTCCACAGCAATCATGATTTAATGTAACCACAAGAGAATTTTTTTCCCTAACAATCAGATAAGCTATTCTGGGGAGAAGGAAAGGCATCTGTGGGAACAAGGGGTAGGCATACAAAACAGGAAAGACACTTAATGATTAGGTAAGCTCATTAAAAAGCCAAAGGAAAACAACACAGCTAAAAATGGTATTTATTTTTGTAAATCAGATTTTAACTAGCTTTTAAACATTTGCAAATGACTGTCTTCTTATCATTCAGTTAGACATAGAAAAAGAAAATGAAGGTTGGTTGTTGTTGTTTGCATGTACACAAATTAAATGCAAGTTTGTATTGATTAGTATCTGCACAGGGATAATTTAAACTTTCAGTCTCAGTTTCTGTGTCTCATCTAGCATTGAGTATTGATTACTATGGATGGTTTATAGCCAATTTGTAAATGGCAGGTATCTCATACACACACACACTTTTTCTTTATTCTATGGTATTGCCTCTGGCTAAACATGTTTTGCAGGGTTTTATAACATAATCAAATGAAGCAATATTCAAATGTGAGCAAAAAATTTTGATACTATGTTTTTATGGACTCTTTTTGTGCAGACAAAAAAAAAAATTCTCTACTGATTCCACGGATTTCCCAAATATCAGGACTTTAAATACTTTACATCTTACCCAGGGCACAGGTACTGCCAGGGAAGCAATGTTCTTCACACAAACCAAGGTATGGGGAAACTACCAGTTTCACAAGTTCTTCTAGTTGTATAAAGGCCTTAGTAGGACCTGTAGGTTCATGGACTCCCTGAAACATAAACAAAATATACCTATTGTCAAATACCTGGGGTATGCAAATCAACACATTTCATTTGTCCATTTTTATTTTTCTAATTGACTGAAGAAAAGAACCTTAATTATGTATTAGATTATGATGTAGGAGTTATAAGTTATATCATTTTCTATAGCAGTGTTTCTCAATATCAACCAATACGTTGGCTGGGGAATTCTGGGAATTGAGGTCTACCTATCTTCAAGTGAGAAGGTTGAAGGTTGAGAAACACTGTTCTGCAACACCCTACTGAATGCTGTCAACAGATAGCTCAAGCAGGCCATTCCAACAAGTCAAAGAATATAAGCAAATTAACTCTCTCCCCCAGGACTTGTGACCCAATTGGGAAGTGATGGATGTTTTAATTCTCTGGATCCAAATTATCCTAGCAACTTAAGACAGCATTCCTGATGTTTCCCCTTTTTCTTTCTCCCAACGTCAAGAGTTGTAACTAGGGAACATTGGCAAGGTGGGAGGCTGGTTAGAACTATCAGAGTTGTAATTGGGGGGAAATGAAAAGAAGGCAAAAATTCATGGCCAGAGCTCAGACATGATAATTTAAAACAAACAAACAAACAAACAAACAAACAAACAAAACTATTATCCTTGAAACAGTCATTGAAACCCCTATATTGCAACATTAAACTTAATTTCATTATTCAGAAAACCAGATTTTAGATAGCTCAAACATTATCAATGAAAGACGGATGTCAGAAATCCAGAAGAAAGTAATGAAGAACTGGAAAGTCGAGAAGAAGAAGTTATAGAAGAAAAAGAGAAAGATAGGGGAGAACAGAGAACACAAGGAAGAAAGAAGATAGAACAAGAAGGAATAACATGTAGAGTATTAAGAGAAACTAGAACTACAAGAAAACAATACAAATAGAAGTAGAAGAAGAAATCAAACTGATTTCTAAACTAAGAAAACTCGATGTAGAAGTAAATATTATTATAAGAAGTCCATACTAAACAAAAAAAAGAGTAAAACAAGCTATTGGAAAAATAATAGATTGGGAATCAGAAATCTTTTTTTTTTGTGTTAGATATTTTTATAGAATGACAAAATAAGGAACAACTAGAATAATAATTAATTCGGAACAGGCTTTCTGAAGGGTTTCAAAATAGGGACTTAATATCATGAAATGTATGAATAATGACTTGTTAGAGGTATATAGAAAATTGTAACAAAATGGAAAAGATTTATGTGTGAATAAATATATATAGAAATGGAAGAGAGAATATGTATTAAAGAAATCCAGAAAAGAGATATATGAAATAGGAAAAAAAGTAGACCAGAAAATTGATATACATAGAAGAAATAGGTATGGAAATGTTTTATAAATATATAAAAAATATTTATAATATAAGTATATAAATATCTTGTGGACCGATCTTGGGCTGTAATCAAAATAGGAACTGCGATTCCTACCAATGTATGTTTGTGCGTCATGTAATGTTTTTGTGTATAAAATAAATAAATAATAATAAAAAAAAGAAATCCAGCCCTCTTAATTAAAAATACCTTGCCCAACACACATGATTAAGGCTGCATCATGTTGACTTTCTCCATAAGAGTCAAGCTTACAGCATGAGAATAGAGACATTTGGGCGGGCAGGCATATCATCAATGTCTTTCTGTGAGACAGACCCCAGTGATATAGGGAACCAATATTTGCGGGTCCAGGCCAAAGGCAATTCTCTGCTTCATAAACTGTTTGGAAAGCAGTAATTTCATCTTTACAGTATGTCTAATGTTCATTAACAGTGGTGTGCAATACATTTGGATGTCAGTACAATACATTTCAAGGTTGCTAATGTTAAAACAGGCTAAAAACATTAATCTAATGTTAAAACAGGGTGTTCCAACATCACTACGCTTCTAGTGAGAGGTTGGAACAGGATGTTTTGAGACAAAATATTTCAGCCTTGAAATGTTTGCCCACCCCCACAAACATCACAAATGAGAGGTGGAAATAAGACCATTCCCCACCTGTAAAATCAGCAGCATCTGGATAATGGAGGGTGGAAGGTTACTTTGGACCAGAGGAAGAATCTCATCCAACTTTACTCTTAATAAGACCAAGTCTCGGAAGCCAAGCAAGGAAATCTGACGAATGGTCAATTCTTGACCCTATACACATAGAGAGAGAAAAATGGCATCCACTGACATTGGAATACGGTTCAATCCTATTTGCAAACTGAACCCTATGTTTTAGGACAGTAATGCCACACAATATCATAAAAGAATTGGAGAACAAGCTGGTGACATGAACATAAAGTGACAGAGAAATTATTGTAAATTAAAAGAAATACAATGATTATGCTGCTCTTGGATAATCAGTTTGTGGATAGAAAGGCAGTTGTAGAAACTGTTGGTTAAGAATGGGGAAGTGGTATTCCTTTGTAGCTAGACGGGGAAAGCATATTAGAAGCAGCACCCTTTTCAAGGGGTTCCACAAAAACTTCACTATGTATCTTGGACTTTTTAAAGCACGAGGCTTAATTTATTAATTTGTCTTTGCTGGACCAATTTCAGATATTTAATAGCACGCCAAGAGGTAAAATATATAGCATTTGAATAAAGTTTTTATTTAAAAACTTATGTGTTATTTTCCAAAGGATGTGTTTTTGTTATCTGCTACCATCTTTAAAAAGCGAATGCCAAGCCTATGAAGCTACCATACCCTTCAACCGTTGTTTAACCACTGTGTTTACAACTCCTATTTTAATAGCTAAAATCAACCATGCTGTATGCTCTCCATGGGAATTGTTTAGATATCCCCAACTAATGAACCAGAACTCTAGCTGGAGGGAATAAATGTACGTTAATCATCAATTCATAATAGGGTTAATGATACAACTAACAAGTTCATCAAAATGCAAAACAAGAACACAAGCCAAAGGCTCTGAAGCCAGAAACTTCCTGTTTTTTAAAAAGGGCTGCTCTTCTTAAGATTCAAAGGGTGTGGTTATGGGCAAATAAATGGAGCAGGACTTGAAAAAATAGAAGGGAATGAAATTTCTGCAGAAACAGATATGTGAGCTTCTCGGCTTGATCTAATCTTTGTTGTATTACAACCAACCTACTGTGCAAATTTTAAAAAATAACCAAGAGGGAACATCTCAGCAAATAAGTATCCACAATCCAGCAACATTAAGAATACAGATATGTCTTCATCTACAGGGGAACATTGGCAAGATGGGAGGCTATGAATGGTTAGAACTATCCATACCTATCAATTCATGGCAAAATGATAACAAATTTTGTTTGCCTGGCTCTTCACTTTTAATGATATGAAACCTTTCCTGATATATTTATTTGTGGGAAAATATTCTGTTTACAATTAATTGGCTTTGCTTTCCGTGTTTGGCCCAAGTAATTTATATAGAATTGTTCATTTAACCTATACAAACTGGTTCATTTTTATAATTTAAATTCAATTCCACTGCCAGCCTATAGTTGTGCAGCAGCAATCTACTGTAGATGAAGAGCAAAGCATCATTTTTTTCTGTCACTGACCCTTTAAGAGCCGAGGTGGCGCAGTGGTTAGAGTGCAGCACTGCAGGCTACTTCAGCTGACTGCTAGCTGCAGTTCAGCGGTTCAAATCTCACCGGCTCAAGGTTGACTCAGCCTTCCATCCTTCTGAGGTGGGTAAAATGAGGACCCAGATTGTTGGGGGCAATATGCTAACTCTGTAAACCGCTTAGAGAGGGCTGTAAAGCACTATGAAGCGGTATATAAGTCTAACTGCTATTGCTATTGCTATTGTATTATATTACAATTATATTTTTTCAAGCACCTTTTCTCTCAATAGTCCACAGATAACTACTCTGGGAAATATTATAGTGTGGTACACATGTGTTATTCATAATCATTGAATTTCATATCATTATAACATTCATTGCAGCATCTTTTTGGTTGTTGTACTCAAGCTACAACAGAATTTTAGAACAGCAAAAAAATTTTGTGCTATTTATGCTACTGTTCGTTTATGAAGGAAAAGTGTGAAATAGAGAGCACACTGCATAAAAACAACTCTTATAATATGAAGCTTTCATCCATTTATCTGTACTTCAAGAAACAACTTTCTATTTTTCCATAATATTTTGGCTAGACAATCAGCTAAGCTCAATCAAATGGAGTCACAGTTGGTTGAAAAGCCAGAAAGACCTCAATTATTTCTCTGTCAAACTGGAGGAAGGTTTCAAATGGCATGCTACTGAGCTCTGTCTTTGTAACCGGTATGCTTCAATATGCTTATTTTTATTTATTTAAAATGGAAAGCACTTGTCTGAATAGTAGTGCAGATAAAAAAGAATCCAGGACAGCATTTCAATCAACAAAGCAACAGCAATATTATGAATTGGAATAAAAGGATGTAATTTCAAATCACATCCATCAAGGTACAACAACTTTGAGTGAATCATTTCCTATATACATAGTAAAATCTATTGTGTTGGCAGATGGCAAAATTGAAGGTAATTCAAAGAATAACTGTGTTGTAATCTATTTAGTATGTGTTAGAGCTGAATAGCACTTCAAATCCAAAGTCATAAAGATGCTTGTGAATGGACTTGGTGGACCTTCTTAATTCAAACAACTTGCCCTAGGACAGATGCTAAAGAAGATGCAGCATTGGCCTTTATGATTTAATCTGCCTACAAATGTGATAGATGGAAAAATGATTGATTTAAGGCCCCAATCTTCCTGGGCCTGTAGATATATTTGGAATATTGAGACCATCCACCAGAAGCTAAACTGATTTTCATCTCATTTGTCCTAATAATCTCTTCTGAGTTCCTAATATATTCTCTGCCACTTATACTTGGAGATCATGCTTTATATTGCAGCTTCCCATTTAAAAAATAAAAATTTAAAACAAAAAGTAAAATCAGATGGGGCAGGGACCCTGGTAGGTCAAACAGGAATTGCAAGATATGCTGACACCCATGTCCATGGACATATTGTTGGGATCCAAGGACTTAAAAGATTTTTCAAATGTGCACAGTTCACCTGCCCGTAAAGCCACACATACCTTTTATCATCTGCTGCAAGTATAAAAAAGGAGGAATAGGGGAAGGGAATAAAGGAAAAAGAAGAGAGAGAGAGAGAGAGCATGGGAAATCAAGATTCTTATAGCAAGAAGCAACTATTTACATTCTCTCTAATAATGTGAAAAACACCACTTTGAAACAAGCCTTGCATAAGGTAGTGATGTTTACCTGTTGATATTTTTGGTCTAGAGGGGGGAAAAATAGCACCAGTAAAATAGCACCGGTTGGATTGTTAAAGGGAGCTCTGGAAAAGCACAGAGATAGTATGTCACTTTCCTAAGACTTTCATTCTACAAGAAATCTGTCCCATCAGTAACTTCTCTTGCTTAGATAACATTATTTTCTTGGTCTTCTAATTAATTCCCTGTTACTGAGCTCGTTCCTTGGAAAAGAAAAATATTACCTTTTTTTATTTCAGAGTGCCAAGTATAATTACTGGGATAATGAACACAGAGAAGTTATTAGTATTCCACTTGTCTCAAATGCGAAAATGGTTTATGTAAAAGGTGGTGTAACAGTGAGGATTGTTAACTATGGCACACAAATTCTTGGGCCTATTGGACAGTGGGTTGAGCCAATTTAGTCAGAGGCCAATATAAATACATTTCATGATTTCTCTGCTTCTAGGGGAACAGACAGTTCTAAAATCAGAAAATGTGAGGGGGGATTTTACCTTGCAATATGCTGCCTCTATATACAGTATACCCCATAGAACCTTATCAAGTATTTGGCTTCTTCTTTACAAATCATCATTTAAAATTCAAGAGTCAACCATGAAAATAGATTTCTTTCCAGTTCTTCTACTCAGGTACAATGGTAAGAAAAAGAAGCTATAATGAAGATGATTGAAGAATTCAGAGGAAAGCAGGTGAAGAAAGCACGAAATATTGTCCTTAAGGAAATCTCAGGCCAGGTTGGCTGGGAATTTTGTTATTCTAATATACCTGGAAGGTGCCAGGTTGGAGACAAAGACTTTTATCATTAGTGTATTGTCCAATTGTAATGTCTTCCGGGTGGTTAAAACTAAAATGCACCGTTAACAATGGATATTGATCTGTAAATTAACAATAACACAAAATATTGATCCGGAATAACTTATCCTTTAACACAGTGTAGATTTATAGTTATTGGGTAACTAGGTTTGTGGTTTAAATTAGTCAAAAGTTTTATAACCATATCGACAGCAGGACAAACAAGCTTAACAGCAATTCTGGTGAAATGTGTGATTCTTGAAGTTTAAAATTGTTTTCCTTTGCAGATTAAGTTTTGTGTCTTCCTTCAATTATAGGGTAAGTTTGAAATGTTTTTCTCTGCCCTGTTGAGCTTATATTTAACTAGATTTACCTGAACAGGGTAAAATATAGCCTGTAGTGTAGGAAGAGTTTCTGTGAAGAAGTGATCCCAAGTTTCAGATAATACATAGATACGATCTTCTCCTAAAAAAAATACAACGAACATTAGGGAACTTTCAAGAAACATGTTGTTATTAGGTACACAACTCTCATTTCCAAGTACAAATAAAATTCACACATTGCTTGGCTTTGTGAGATTACTGGAGGTTGCTAAATGTCTTCTAGATAAGCAGCAGAGGCCCAGATAAGTGATAACATCTAGCCAACCGTGGGTGATCTTGAAAAGCTAATTAGGTTTGGACCTGGTTAATACATGGATGGGAGACTTCCAGGAACACTAGTTTATGGATTAGACTGGGAAATCCAGGAAGTAAGCAAGGACAAACCACTTCCATCTGATGGACAAGAAGCCCACATGGATGTGCTCACATAGTCACTAGAAGCTGAACTCGGGAAGGTTCCAAATACTGACTAATTGTCACAAAGGGAGACTCAGCTGCAACTGTAATGATGACCTCAATATTGAGTTGCCCTTAAGGACTTCCTGAATGCTGCAGTTGGTACAGAATTTAGCTGCCACTTATGGTGAGTAAGAACCACCAGGGCCACCCAATACTTGCTTTGCTGATCTTTCACTGGTTTCCAATAGATTTCCGAGTAGAATTCAAAATGCTGGTTTTGACCTATAGGGCCCTTTATGGCATAGAATCTGGATGTCTGCAAAACTAGTTAAAGTAGAATTGACCTATCTGATTCGTTTGCTGCAAATGAGGATGCTGAAAGTACCTCTTCCCCATGAAAGATCAGAAGAGCGAGAGGAACAGCATCATGGTTTTGGTGATATATCCCTATACAGGGACCCTATATAGAAGTAACCTATGGAAATCTGAACGGGACCATCCCTGACAGTTTTCCAGAGGACTCTAATCCATATAACATTTAATTATTTGGAAATGTTGGAAATTGTTTAGGAAGTTGTTTATTTCCAGATATCTTTTGGGATAGGGTAGGTTTTATAGTTATCTTTCTAAGGTAATGGTTCACAACCTCTGGTCTGTGGAGGGGAAGGGTCTACGAAGAAAATGAAATGAAAGAAATGTTATGATTTAAATCTTGAGTTAAATATTGATGGTCCATGGCCATGGTCCATGGCCACAAAAGGTATTTAAAGGGGCTCTGTGGTGAAGAAAAGGTTGAGAACTATTGTTCTAGGGGGTTTTATGCATTTGTGTACCTTGACAAAAATTGCATGAAGCCGATAGTATAAAAATGCTGCAGATACATAAATTATAATACATGACAGTTATGCCAACTTTCTATTTGTCTTCCTTACAAAATAAAACAATGTGCTGACTTTTTCTGAGGGATAATCAGTATTCCATACTGCCTCAGGCTAACGTCATATGAAAACTATGAAAAATGATTTATTTAAAAAGGAAAAAAATATGCTTAGCAAAAAGCCCCTGTTGTTTAGAGTTCATTAACCTTTAACTAAAAATGTGGGCATGAGAGAGAGAGAGAGAGAGAGAGAGAGAGAGAGAGAGAGAGAGAGAGAGAGAGAGAGAGAGAGCGAGAGAGATAAACAAGTAAAAACAAAGAGTGGAAGGAGAAAGAGATGAAGAAAGAGGGGGAGGGAGAGAGAGAGAGAGAGAGAGAGAGAGAGAGAGAGAGAGAGAGAGAGAGAGAGAGAGAGGCAGAAATAACAGTAATAATTTAGCAGGCTTCAACTTTCAGAGCATTTTTTTTAATTGTTCATTTCATGAAAAAAAAATCTATAAGGTATCCTCAATCCTTTCTATTTAAAGAACATTTCAGCATCCACAAAATGTCAAAAGGGTTCAGTACAAGGAATTTTAATATTCTATTCCCAGTTGTACAAATATATCAATTAATGAGGCACATACTTGTGTGAAGGGTATAACAAGGACAGTGGTCAGAGAAAACCAAAAGTCCAATTTCATAGGAGGAGTTGGTGAGACTGGGAATACTTTGTCCAACATCACAACCTATGAATCAAGCCTATATTTTATATAATCCTATTACAATAAAGTCACCTGCAGGCTAAACATGAAGTGGGGTTTATGAAGACAAGACCTATTCCCATAGTCCTCACCTACATCCTGAACTTGAGAGCAAGTTTTCAAGGGGCTTTCTACTAGCTGTTTCTTAAACACACAACCATAAATCTCAAAATGGTTGAGGAATCCTACGGTATCATGGTTCTCTGCATACAGTGGCTTTTATTTATGTGTGACTGAATATGAATAGAACCTTTATTCAATTCCCAATGCAGAAAGATCAAGGACAGAGATGCTGACTGTACAGTAGTCCTAACATGAGCTGCTAAATATATGCTCAGGTTTTAACAAAGCAGTAGTTTAATGCTAAATTAAGAATGCAGATTGGAAAAAATAAGTCAAATAGAATGCATCCCTTACATTTTTACTAATATAATTCTACATAGCATCAAAAACCATTATACTGGATCTATCCATAAAGTTATTGCTTCTCAAAACCTTTTCTTTACCAGGAAAGAAAATATCTGTTAGCGAGTATGCATTAATATTTCAAAACCCATTAAACAGGATTTCCTCTAACCTTTTTCAGCAACTCTTAACTGAAGTGAGGAGCAACTTTGTGGTCAGCATTTGGCATGCATGCTATGGAACACTATAATTCCATCCAAATAAACGCAGTTATAATTTCTCTTTAAACCTTGTTACCATCTTATCCCCATGCATACGGTTAAGAATATGTCTCTGTCTGCTCACTTTACCTCTCAGAGCTGGTAATAAAGTAAAACATTACTTTAAAAACTTTTGGAGTCTGGTCAGATCCTCTTCCAATGAAGTCAGATCCTAGCATGTTAATTGTGCCTTTATATTGATTTCTGAAATCATAATACAGTACTACTTGGGTCGCAACAATTCATCCAGCTATTTAAAGTTACAACCAGTCCTCTGAGTTCTGGTTGTTGCAGTGAGCTGTGGTAAAAGGATTGCAATTTCCAACATTCCCTGATAGCTTTCTACAAGCAATGGGGGAAGCAGGAAATCAGGAGTAGCTCCTGCTGGTTTTTTTGCCCATTCACTCTCTATACCACAGATCACCAACCTGTGGTCCGCAGACCACTGGTGGTCCGTGAGAAAATTTTGGTGGTCCGCGGCGCACCCGGGTGGAGGAGCTGCTCCGGGATGACTAATGGCCAGTCCTGTGACTAGAGCTCTGGAATATGGGACCGGCCAGGCAGCTCATGGTGGGGTTGGAAATCTCCGCCGTAGAGGGAGCTATGTGAAACTTGCAACTTTGCAGCGCAGCCCTCACCGGCTGGAATGAGGTAATGGTGCAGGGGGGGGCAGCGCAGGCGGGCCGAAGCAACGGGTGTCGGCAACCTGCGGCTCATTCTTCCCCCTGCTGTGGCTTCCTGTCGGCTGAACCTACCAGTGGCTGGCCCACCCCTCGCCCTCCCCTCCCAGTCACTCCTTGCCTGGCCTGAGAAGGGAAGGGTGGGGGATGGAGATTTGCTCCAAATTCCAGAGCGGGAGCGAAGTATCCAGCACCAACGAAGGCCGAAGGAGCGCCCGCGGGACCCAGAGAGCACCGGAGAATCAGAATGAGAGAGAGACAGACAGACAGAGAGAGGGGGGGAGACAGAGAGAGATGAGAGAGAGAGAAAGAAAGAGAGAGACGTCAGAGAGAGAGAGAGAGAAGGGGAGAGAGAGGGGGAGAGAGATGAGAGAGAAAGAGAGGGAGGAGAGAGAGAGAGAAAGAGAGGGGGAGAGGGGGGAGAGAGAGGAGAGAGAAAGAGAGGGAGGAGAGAGAGAGAAGAGAGGAATGGAATGGAATGGAATGGAATGGAATGGAATTCAGCAAGGTTTCTCTTCTCCACCCCGGGGAGAGGGGGGAGAGAGAAAGAGATCTCAGAGAGAGAGAGAAAGAGATGAGAGAGAGAGATAGACAGACAGAGAGAGGGGGAGAGAGATGAGAGAGATAGAAAGAACGAGAGGGGGGAGAGATGAGAGAAAGAGAAAGAGGGGGGAGAGAAAGAGAGGGGGAGAGAGAAAGAGGGCTTTCAGACTAGATAAGGCTCAAACGTGTGTGTGTATGAGAGAGAGGGGGAGAGAGAGAGGTATAGAGAGAGAGAGACAAAGAGAGAGGGGGAGAGAGAGAAAGAGGGGGGAGAGATGAGGGAGAGACAGACAAAGGGGGGGAGAGAGAGAAAGAGGGGGGAGAGAGAGAGGGGAGAGAGAGAGAAAGAGAGGGGGAGGGAGAGAGAGGGGAGAGAGAGAGAGATAGATAGATAGAGAGAGAGAGAGAGAGAGAGAGAGAGAAAGAGAAGGAGAAAGAGAAAGAGAGAAAGAGAAAAAGAAAGAGAGGGGGAGAGAGAAAAAGAGAGGGGGGAGAGAGAGAGAGAAAGAGAGAGGGGGAGAGAATGTCTGAAGGACCCCATCCCGTCACTGGGAGTCCAGGCGCTTCAGCAAGTGGCGTGCTGGATTCGTATTAGTGGTCCACGGGATTTAAAATTATGAATGTTGTGGTCCCTGAGGTCCAAAAGGTTGGGGACCCCTGCTCTATACCACCTTCCGACAGCACCTTACCCCACAGCACACATCTGCACTCCACAGGGCCTGCCCATGGCACTCACCCACACTCCTGAGCATCTGTCTAAGGTATCCCCCACTCCCCTGCAGCATCTGCACACCTGCCTATGCTCCAGTTCCACTGCTCACAGAACTGAGCCAGCTGTTTTGCCAACTGAGCCAGCTGTTTTGCCAGCTGTTTCTCGTGGTGGCTGCTTAGGTCCAACAATTGCTTCCTGTTGGGGCCCTAAGGAGCACGAGCGGGCAGGCGAGGAGTGGCTGGGAGGGGAGGGGTGAGGAGAGGCCGGAGAGGAGCCCCTCAACATGAGTGACATCGTTGACCACGCCCACCCAGTCGCATGACCATCTAGCCACGCCCACCCAGTCGCATGACCACCTAGCCATGCCCACCCAGCCAGTCATTAGGCAGATCATATTAGTGGTCCACAGGATTTAAAATTATGAATTTAGTGGTCCCTGAGGTCCAAAAGGTTGGGGACCCCTGGACTAGATGACCTACAAGGTCCCTTCCAACTCTGTTAATCTGACTATCTATATCAGCGGTTCTCAACCTGTGGGTCGCGACCCCTTTGGGGGTCGAACGACCATTTCACAGGGGTCGCCGCGCACGTTAGCCCACCCCGCGCATCCGCAGAGGGTAAAAGAACCCAAATGGCGGCGCCCGGGTGGGTGGGTGACGTCTCCCGCTTCCGTCACTAACAGCTGTCCGGCGACCTGCAGGCACGCCCGAACTGGGCGCATTTCGCCCCTGGTGCCACGCCCCCTTTGTCACCTCATCCCGCACGGGGAGGGGGCGGGGAGGGGGTCGCGGCAGCGGGGTGGTGGTGGCAGGGGGAGTCACGGCATTAGAAAGGTTGAGAACCACTGATCTATATGCTGAAGAACCCCACCACCTCATCCGCTAGCCTGGGACTCTTCCTACTTATAGACTCATGTGGTCCTGGCCTCGTGGTCAATAGCAATTGGAACTGAGGGATTGCCATTGCTGCATGAGTCATTCATGTGATATCATGTTTTGCAACTGCCATCACTTACAATGGAAATTTCACCCCAATTGTCATTGTAACCCAAGGCCTTTAACATACACTGCATGCTGAAGTGGTTTTTAGCAGGATTTGCAGTTGCATTGCAGTTGCATTGTGGTAAAAAAGAAATAACTATTTTTAAGCATGATGCACCATCACTACAGATATAACCCCTTTGGTCTAAATATTTTACAAACGTTTTTCAGGCCCCGTACCAACGAAACTAACCATTACATTTTTTTCGGTAATTGTGGAACTGAAGAATCACTCATTTTCTCCCAAACTAACTTTCAGCAGCCATAAATGGCACCAACTGAATTTTCCACATAAAGTTGAGTGATTCAGAAATTTACCATTGAAGAATTGCCAAACTCAGATTTTATTTCCAATCTAGAAGCACACATTTCTGGCTGCTGTATTGTCATGGCCTAAGATCCAGATGAGCACACACTCCAAATTACTGTGTGAGCTCACATTGCAACATTATAGGCAGATGTTATTCATTGCTATTAGACTTGTTTCCAAATAAGGACTCGTGGAATTGCAGTCTTAGCAGCCTATGTCCCACTGAATCGTAATAAAATTTTATTTTAAAAAAATAAACTAAGATTGTAAAAGTCTCCCTTAAGGGAACTCTAATTATCTGACTGAAATTAGTTTGAGAGTTGGAATTTAACAATATAGTTGATATGGTTCTAGAGCTGTCACATCACATCTGCTTTTTAATGTCTAGCTAAGAGTATCTCTGGTATTTAAGAAAAGTTATAAAAATATTACATACAACTTTTACAACCATCTGCAAAACTCTCTTTTCTTTCTTTCCTTTTCTTTTGAATCCAAGTAACAGAAAAACAATAAACCAGAAAGCTTATACTAGTGAAGAAACAGGTGCAACAATTGAAGTTTATCTGGTCAGAAGTCTGAATGGTTTTGTGGTTAAGAAACTAGGATAGATTTATTTCTCCATAAGTTCCTGCTTCCTTTTGAACTATTAGAGACCATATAACTTCCTGGCAGACTGGCAACTGAAAACTATTATGGCCTAGGTAACGTTCTCCCATATATTGTATGTCAATCTAAGATAAGGCTACAGTATATTTCATGAAAACCAGGAGTGTGCCCCAATATTTTGGGGATTAACTTTCAAATGACTATCAGAAAAACAGAGTTGGAAGGAACCTTGGAGGTCTTCTAGTCTAGCGGTTCCCAACCCCTGGGCTGTGGCCGACTACAGGGCCGTGACCTATTTACAGGCAGGCCGTGCAAGCGGCAGGCTGGTGCACGTGTGGCTCATCTTGCACAAGCGGCAGGCTGGCATGTGGGCACATACACACACACGCAGCTCAACGTGCGCAAGTTGAGCTGCATGTGCGCCTGCCTGCTACTCGCACAAGTTGAGCTGCGCACGGGCGCCGGTCCACCACTGGTGCAGCCCAGTTCCCTCCCCCCTCATCTTGCAGGGCCACCAAGCTGCAAATGTTGGGGACCACTGTTCTAGTCCAACTCCTTGATGTTGCAATAGTTTCCAAACTTTTCACTATAATCAAAAAGTTGAGAGTGACTGGCCACCACCATGTATCCACAATGTTTTAGTTGTACCCATCAAGACCAATTGGAAAAACCATGTGGAACATAATAAAATATTTCTGATGAAGATTGACAATTATAGGCATAACATAACTGATCCCAGTCTATAATGTTCAAGCATAAGCCATGTTTTCCCTGCAGAAATATGAACAATGTTTAATAGTCTTTCGTAACAATGTTGATTTGATGGTGAAGTTGGTTATAGCCATTTGCTAGACATCTTTCACCACCAATTGGTCATCGATGGTACATATATACAGATAAATGCTGCCATGTGATAATTTACATGATGCACATATTACACGGGAAGCTATTTCTTCTCTTTTTTTTCACAAATGGTATTGAAAAATAGATATTTAAAGCATGCTTTTCAATTAGAAAGATATTTTCCTCTCTGTTCTAAATCACCTCTATTCAATGCTATTATTATGACTTCATTGTGTTGCTTATACACATTAGGACCTGGGGATATTTAGCCACGTGACTCTGATATGTTGGTTTTTCCACAAATTCATCTTAGCAACTTCAGAAGATGATTCACAAAGCTTTCTGGGAATCCAGAGCCCTTCCCAAAGTTGTCAATTTCTATACTTGCCTTCACAAAACTTAACTTTTTCTTCTATGTATAGCAAACCTTTTGCAAGAAGCTGGTTCTGCCAAAAAGAAAAAAAAAAGGTTGGATTTTCAATATTCAAAGATACAAATGATGTTTTCAATTTTTACAAATATTATTTCAAATAGATTTACCCACTCTACTGAATCAGCAACAGATCTTAGTTTTAGATCAAGTAAGTATGTCAAAACACATATGGCCAATGGAAGTTTTACATGCTCTAGCTGTAATATCTCAATTCCTAATCAGACTCATTTCTTTTCTGCCCAAAGATTTTCAGGTTGGATTTTATTGCTATTATTGTGCCTTAATCATTGTATTGCATTTTAATATTATATTTATATTTTACTTTCAGCTCTGGAAAGTCTCAAAGAGCATATATTTCTGGGTTGCCAAATAAATGTGAAAAATACATGTAAAGAAAGGCATTCC
>QLTV01001452.1:777476-829499 GCA_003457575.1 Thermophis baileyi | reverse complement strand
AAAGAATATGCTGAAAATCCACTTTCACAAAGTTGTGCTGAAGGAAAAAGAAGCCGTACCGTCAGTTTTTTCTCACTTCAAAGACTATGTTCCCTGTGAACTTTCACTGAAATTTGTGGATTTTTAAAAGTTATTTTAATATATGCTTATGGCGAGATCTACCAGCATTTCCTGTTCATTTTTCACTAGAAACTAAATATATCTAAAACCCATCAAAAAGTTTTAACAATCACAGACCAACTCACAGAACATCTTCAATAGTTAATATTGTTATTCTGCAGAATATGGTTTAAGAATATTCACATAGATCTCCCAAGGAACTGGCAACCTAAAGTTTTCTGGCAGGGAGAAGGAATGAGAGATGAAGCTAAGCAAATGCAGTCATTATTATTATTATTACTATTATTACTATTACTATTATTACTATTATTATTATTATTATTATTATTATTATTATTATTATCCACAATTGTATCACAGCGGCCAGTTGTTTGGCTGGATTTGGCATTGATTACTAGTTGAAAAAAAGGTTGGATTTTCAATATTCAAAGATACAAATGATGTTTTCAATTTTTACAAATATTATTTCAAATAGATTTACCCACTCTACTGAATCAGCAACAGATCTTAGTTTTAGATCAAGTAAGTATGTCAAAACACATATGGCCAATGGAAGTTTTACATGCTCTAGCTGTAATATCTCAATTCCTAATCAGACTCATTTCTTTTCTGCCCAAAGATTTTCAGGTTGGATTTTATTGCTATTATTGTGCCTTAATCATTGTATTGCATTTTAATATTATATTTATATTTTACTTTCAGCTCTGGAAAGTCTCAAAGAGCATATATTTCTGGGTTGCCAAATAAATGTGGAAAATACATGTAAAGAAAGGCATTCCTGCATATGATCAGCTAAAAACAGTCTCCATTCTGCAGATGTTCAATCACGTGGCATATCTCAGTTGCAAATACCTTGATGGTCCAATGCCGTAAAACATTCACTGGTGGAAGAAAACAACTGAACTAAATTCTTATGGAATTCGTGCAAAGACTGTTCTGTCTGGATCTGCACTGTATAGAATTTAAAAGGACAACACAATATTACAAATACTTATACCGGTTTTTCAGTGTGCTAAAAATTAGAACACAATCAAGACTTGTAACAATACACTGCATGAAGGAATGTCCCTATTTGCTATTAGCCATTTTATTTTAGTTTATTATTTATTTAATTATTTTATTTTTATTCCATTTTATTCTTCTACCATTTTTCAGGTGACGGCTCCAATCCAATTGTATATCTGCCCACTGAATCTGCCTGTACTTTGGAATCTCCCCTTAAAGTAGGGAGTTTCCTAAAAATGTTTTGTACAATTAAAAACTTTGGGACTGTCCCCAGACACAAGTCCTTCTTGTATCAATTGTGTTATATAAGAACTGATACTCATTTCTGAATTTCAAAAAATAGAAGGAATGAGTCAATGTTGACTCTCTATTTTACATCATCAGTGCAAGCCACACTTTGCAAAACTGTACTTTCTTTTTTTTTTTAAAGAGGAACACCTCAGAGCTTTTGTTTTTTTTTAAAAAAAAGGGAAACAAATGAAAAAGCTGTTTAAATAACAATCTTGTTTTCTTGATATTTAATGCAGCAATTATAATAATCAGTTTAATGGGATGTATGGCCTTGCCTGCAATATCATTTTATTTACAATAAGATTTCTGATCATTAAACATATTTCAATATTTAGTCGTCGTTGAAGAATATGCTGAAAATCCACTTTCACAAAGTTGTGCTGAAGGAAAAAGAAGCCGTACCGTCAGTTTTTTCTCACTTCAAAGACTATGTTCCCTGTGAACTTTCACTGAAATTTGTGGATTTTTAAAAGTTATTTTAATATATGCTTATGGCGAGATCTACCAGCATTTCCTGTTCATTTTTCACTAGAAACTAAATATATCTAAAACCCATCAAAAAGTTTTAACAATCACAGACCAACTCACAGAACATCTTCAATAGTTAATATTGTTATTCTGCAGAATATGGTTTAAGAATATTCACATAGATCTCCCAAGGAACTGGCAACCTAAAGTTTTCTGGCAGGGAGAAGGAATGAGAGATGAAGCTAAGCAAATGCAGTCATTATTATTATTATTACTATTATTACTATTACTATTATTACTATTATTATTATTATTATTATTATTATTATTATTATTATCCACAATTGTATCACAGCGGCCAGTTGTTTGGCTGGATTTGGCATTGATTACTAGTTGGGCCCCTCCCAGGGGCCTAGGACGTCGTAATGTATTTCCGAAGTATATGTGCGGAACCGAGCAGTGCGGCTTTCTGCATTTGGGTGGGGGGGATTTTGTCAATTTCGATTTTTTCGTGTTCTTTTTCATCGACCCTGCTATCACCTGGTATTGCGATGTCGATGATAGTCACCTTGTTTTTCTCGACCAGCGTGATGTCTGGTGTATTATGCGCCAGTACCTTGTCCGTTTGTATACGAAAATCCCACAAAATCTTGACCATCTGATTTTCAGTGACTTTTTCAGGCTTGTGTTCCCACCAGTTCGTATCAGTATGGATGTTATAGTTTTTACATAAATTCCAATGGATCATTTGTGCAACAGAGTTGTGCCGTAGTTTGTAATCAGTCTGCGCCATTTTCTTGCAGCAGCTGAGCACATGGTTTATTATTATTATTATTATTATTATTATTATTATTATTATTATTATTATTATTATTATTATTATTATTATTATTATTATTATATCAAATTGATTTGCTGCTTATCTCTAAGTGGCTCACAACCATAAAATATGAAGAAATAAAAAGAAAGATTAAACAAAGAGAAAGTAAAATAGAATAAAATAATTAAAATATATAACAAAACCTGGTTTTGCCAACAGACTTAAAGAACCCTGAGTGGGATAGAGCCCATCAAGTGGCTTGTTTGATTGACTATTGTGTCCATAAAACAACCAAGGAGAAAGAAAACAAAACAAAACAAATATGACTAGTAAAAAAAAAGATGCATGGGGAGCAGAGAGGTGAAGGGAGGTAGAATCTGCTGTCAATCTAACAGCCACCTCCAAAATTCCCTATTGGATCCCCAGCCAATTTGCAGAGCCAAGTCTTTAGGCTCTTACAGAAAGATAGGAGGTTCGAGACAGATCTTACCCTGGAGGGCAAGATGTTCCAAAGGGCAGGTGCTATGGTAGAGAAGGCTCTTCTTCTGGATCCTGACAGTCAGAGTTCTTTGACTGACGGGATCTGCAGTAGGCTCTCACTGCCAGCTTGAGTAGGATGGGCTGGTCTTAGCAGGATTACGGTTCATCAGGTAGCCTGGACCTATGCCATTAAAGGCTTTAAAGGTCACAACCAGCACCTTGAACTGCACTCAAAAGCAGACCGGTAGCCAGTGTAATTTGCCAGTGTACTACAATACTTATAATCATGGAATTGGGGAACTGCTTGGGCCATCAAGTCCAATCCTCTGCTCAGTGCAAAAAAATCCACATTAAACCATCCCTGACAGAGACTTACTCAGCTTCTGCTTACCCTTAAATCAGAAATGTTTAATAAGAAAGACGCCTCTCTAGGTAATTGATTCTAATTTCAAATTACTCTTACTGTTAAGATGTTTTTTTCCTCACATTCAACTGGAATCTGTCTTCCTGCCCTCTGGGATAATATATAATAGTAGTCTTTTGTATAATCATGTCCAAGGTGCCCTCTGGACTCTCAGAATTCCCAGACAAAGTGGTCATAAGAATTCAAGGAATTAAAATCCTACACACATCTGGATACACCAGTTTCAAAAAGCCTGGAGGTTATGCATGCAGACAGAATTTTATGTAATAAAACATGCCCATGGTTAAGAGCAATCCTTCCACTGTGAAAAAGAGGCAGATGAATCATATGAGTAATTTTTATAAGTAACTATTCTTCTAACATTTATGGGAAGTGTTTGTGGTTTCAAGAGATAGATGTACTCCACTGCCTACAGTTTACCTATACTGTATGCACATAGATTAATTCACAACTATCCAGAATAGTTGTGAATTCCTTGTCTGATGCAAAAATAATTGGCTGACGGGGGATCTTTGTGCAAGCAAGCACAGAGGAACAGTGAACAAAACAGAAAATTGGTCAGCAGTATTATGTTCAATTACCCAAGCAACTATTTTCCTGCAAATTTAGAACAAGCCAAAAGAAAAGGAATGCAGGCAAAAAAAAAATACACAAATGGTCTAAATATATACGTAGCAATCATGAGGAAGAAGCTATTCTCATTTTGAGAAATGCATCAATGCCCTTGCAGTGCTTCCTTCCCAAGCAGCTTTATTTTGAAAGACTATGCCAACCCAATTAAAATTACTCAATAAAGACTATGTTTAAAATAATGCATGGTTTGTTTTTATATGGTGCATAGAGGTCTGAGTTCCTTTTTAGCAGAAGGCCTTTCTCTGTGTTACCTAGAAGTTTAGCAATTACTTCAGATTCAATAAATATATCTTTGGGCAAAAGTAAGCAATCATCTTCTCAAATTTCTCAAAATACTAGAATAAACAATTACTTGTGTTATTCTCACAAACCATGCCATGTATTATATTCTTCCTCCTCTCCCCACTGTAATAACTTATGAACTTGAGTAAAGATACTAGAAAACAAAGTATCTCGAATTAAAAATCCAGACTGAAAAAGAATCATAACACAAAGAAAAGTTTGAGGAGCTACAAGGGAATATAAGGTCTCATCTAGCAGAATTCAAACATAAAACAATAGCAAGTGGTTAGATGTACACATCATGATAAGTCATAATTTTGTTTCCTTGTTTCGGCTAAATCTGACTTGTGAACCCAGCAACTGTGTTTTGGGCTTAGATATGGTATGGTTAACAGACTTATTGAATAAACCTTAAGTTCTGAAGCTGTATTACCATATATTTGTTACGTAGTCAGTGTGAAATGTAAGCCACTTGATTAATTAACCCTTAGTTTAATAGAATACATGAAGCTTGTCACTTGAAACTTTCTTTCACATGTAAGGACTAAGCAACCAGATTATTTCCAGATTGTTAAATAACAAGATATCAAGAATTTCTTTACACACTATTCCAGCATATGAGGAACAGTAACTGGTAACTTAGAACACTTTACATTTCTTCTGGATATCATGTTCCAGATGTCAGTGGCTTAGCTGAAAAGTTCACTGCCTATCAGATATATGTGCAACTTTGAACAATAAAATGTAAAAAAAAAAAACCTACTGCCATCATTTATCCCAAAAATAGCTAGGACAATTAGTGGGCAAACTCAACTTTTGTCACCTGAGGAGCCACTTTGTAAATGAGTTGGAAGAACTAAAGGAACTTTTAAATCTGCATATACAGATGTAAAATGCCAATAAAACTGGATGATTGCATTAAAATATAGGTTAAGTAGTGTTAATTATGAAAATTTCCATAACCAAGACTCGAGTATTTTTTTTTTTATGGGACATTCTACCCAATTAAACTAGGAAAGAACAAAGAAAGTGTGCTTCCTTCACATGGAGAAGTATCTGTTGGAATAGTTTATTCAAGATCACATTGCAAGCATGCAATACATCCCACCAGACAATTCTATTTGTATTTTTTGAGTCAGACTGCTGTATGAAACATGAAGTTTTGTCTTTTACATTTATGAAAATGAAAATCCTATATGTACATCTTTGTATATATCTCACATATCCCCTGGAAACAGCAGGGACATCCATGTATTACTGGAAGTTCTCTTTGAAACACAAAATTCCCATATATTCAATTAAAGTCAAAAGGTTTGTGTTTAAGGCACAGAGCACATTAGTCAATGTGATTATAGAATTAAAAACGTTCACTATTGCACTAGCAAAGTGTAAAGCACTGTGAAGCAGTATATAAGTCTAAGTGCTAGTGCTAGACTGGTTAATTCTGTTTTCATGAAATGCCACAGTGATTTGGTATTGTTACTTTAGTAAATAGTACAGTAACTAGTCCTCAAGAATTACAGAAATGATAAAACAGTTGCTCTTCTTTTCACATTGTGTAAGTCTTCCACAGTCCTCTTTCATAGAATTAAGATCATTTGTTTAAAATACACACGTTTATAGTGTGCTGGTAGTTTACTTTCAGTTTAAAAGGGAATTAAAACTATTACAGATCAAGTGATCTGGTATCTCACAATTTGGCCTGTTTGTAACTCAATTTGAAATATTTTTATTATAAAAAAAACTCCATCTAAAGTAGTAGAAAAAGAAAATGCCTCTCTCGCTCAGATTAAGTTCATATTTCTGAGATGAGATTCTAATTCTCAAATTTGTTATTAAGGGAACTCTCCTTTACAGCTAAGATTAGGCCAGGTATAAATAGAAAGTGGGTCTTTAAGAGTGTTTAATAAAAATGAGGTTTCAGTCCATCTAACTCAGGGGTGTCAAACTCGCGTCATAACGGCGGCATCACGTGACATATCAGGACTTTCCCCCCCTTTGCTAAACTGGGTGTGGGTGTGGCCAGCGCGTGATGCATCCGGCCCGCAGCCCGCAAGTTTAACAGCCCTGATCTAACTCATGATAGAAGAAATCATTTGTGAGAGAAATTATTTTTGTATTTTTTTTGTACGAAGTTATCAACTCCCCAAATAAGCAGTTCAGTTCAAACATAATAGCAAACTATATTTAGTCATTATGAGCCAAAATCAAACCATGAACCAGGAATTTTAAGTAAACTATGATGGCTGCAACTCCAAACTTATATTCTTCTCCCCTTATCTGCAAAAGCTTCAAACTTGTGTCCATTCATGCTTATAACCATATTGCATGGTTTACTATTACATCATTTCACATTGCCTAACATTCCACAATTTCAGTCAATTTTATTGATATTGAGGTCAAGTACTAACTTTTCATTAACCCTATTATATTTGTGTAAGATCTGGGTTGTGTACTCTTTGTTCCCAGAGAGTGTAGGAGAAAATAGTAGGGTTGATGTTCTGAATGGACTGAATCTTCAGCCTAGCTCTATTGGCCCAATTCTGTTATTTTTATGCTGAAAAAAGAACTAATAATATTTCTAAACACTGGCCATTTTCACACAGAATGAACCAGAATTCTGGAGAATCCTCACTGTAATTGAGCTGCTAATATACCTGGCTCATTAGTTATGTTTCATTCCTCCCAATTAATACAAGAGGTCAAACAAATCCCATCCCTTCAGTGCATTGCCTGCATCAGAAATGTTGGCTTTATCTCACTGCTTACAAGCCAGAATTGTAAACCATGGTTCCTTACTCATTTACAAATTAAGGCTTGTATGGAGACCAACAACCAAATATCTCTAGTCCAATTGATGTGCCAATAAATCATTCCAGATTTATTTAACAATTCAAGCTAGCAGGAGTAGTGAATAAGTTGAAATTCACCAGCGTGCCATTCATCATAAGCCATGATTTTCAATAATGCTGATTTATTGTTCAGTGTTTATTCTATTGTTTTAGGTGACTTATTTTTTTAAAAAAAATCTAGAAGTAAGCAGAGCCTAAATTACAGCAACAAGTCATTGGGGGAAATAACATTTTGTTTTTTTTCTTATCCCTTAAATGCCATTACATGCACTAGAATCAAGTACTAACGAGTGTTTGTAACCTACAAATCTTGCCAGTTAAAGTTGGCTCTCACTAATCAATCTACTAAAACATTCACTTATTAATTTGCTATCATGACATTCACCTGACCTGAATAGGGCTGGTTTAAATTTGTGCTACAAAATGACACACTATAAGATATTGCTCTGAATTACAATCTCCAGTTATTTTTATTTCATTACTTAGCACGCAGTAGGCTTGGTAAGTTTATAAATTTTATTGGTTTTTTTTTGTTTCTGGAAAAAGAAAGAATAAAATACAGTGAAATTGGGGGGGGGGGGTGAAAACTTTGTGCCAATTGTTTTTTGTATGTATGTACCGGTATGTATGTATGTGTGTATGTATGTATATATGTATATATGTAAATGTAAATGTAAAACTATATAAATATAATCTTTGAGCCAATATTGCATAGGTTATTGCTGTTACAAGAAATGAATTATAATAGTGTACACTGGATTCAGGATAAAAAATAAATTATAAGTTAATCTGCCTTTTTGGAAATCCTTGTGGCTACTTCTGGGAAATCTAACAGGTCCCCAATATAGAGGTGGACGAAAGAAACATCCTATTCATAATTTCTAAGGTTTCATTTTCACTAATGAGGCTGTTTTCTACAGTAACGATAGCCATGAATTTGTGCACACATTTTTTTGCACTCTTGTAAATAACAGGACCCAAACTTTTTCTGTGGTTAAATTTAAGATCTTTGAGGGATGTTTATCAGTTAAAAGGTACGTAATAATTTCACTCTGACTCATGCATTTTGTCACCTCCAGTGTTTGAATTATTGTTGCTCTGCAGACTATTCAGACTTCAAAAAGCAATGCTACATTCCCTGAAAGACTTATTAAATGAGATTTCTGTTCATGTGTTTCAAAGCCACAACCACAACATATTTTAGCGCATGCTGGAACTATGTGGGTTGACAGCTTATCTAACATGCATTCCACATTTAAGTGCTAAGAATGGGTATTTACACTGCACATCTTATGTCATTGCTTAGGTAGCTTTTTTCAAAAAGGTGGGGAAGGGCTAAGCATCATAGCATGAATTCCTAGGGAGGAAAACTCATCCAAGGAAGCTGTTCTCAAGGATGGTCTCTTCTCAGTGACCACTGATGTCATCTTAAATCAATATGGTACAAGAGACCACATAAAGTATTTCTGATTAGGAAATATTAAACCGTCATAAATTGAATATTTATTGAAAGGTGGAATATCTTCAAAAACTGTGATTGTGGAAACTTCTACATGATGCCTTATTATCAAATCTCTTTATTCTTTTTGATTTTATAATGTTCAAGGGTACTCCAGAGTCTTCTAGGGCAGAGATCCCCAACCTCGGGTCCATAGACCAGCACCGGTCAGCAGCATGCCAGAAACCGGGCCGCACAATAAAGCAAAGACCCATCCGCTGGATGCAGGCAGCACACGAAACCATGGCCCCTCTGGTCTGAGGGAAAGCCTCTCTCCACGGAACTGGTCCCTAGTGCCCAAAAGGTTGGGAGCCACTGCTCTAGGTGAACCTGGTAATCTTGGATTAACTACCCAGCCATTATCTAAAAAGATCTTGGGTATATTATTTGTCGCAAATGTTCATAAGCCATTGAAGTACATTTCCACTTATAAGTTTTGCAATGAGAATGATGAACGGAATGTGGAGAAGAGAAAGTTGTGAGCATTGTAACTTAGCAACACATACACCCATGTACTGGGAGCAAAGAAGGGGTTTTGAGGCCAGAAGTGGAGAAAATTCCCTAGTTGTGACCCTTTTTCTGAAACCCACTTTCCAATTGTTCAGGAGTTTTTAAAGAAAAAGAATCATCCTCATAGTATTAACCACTTAAATGGGGCATTTTTATGTAATACAATCCTACCATTTTAAGAAAAGAAATACTAACTTTATCAATTTGTAGTTCTGCGAATAAGGTTGTCCAGCTTTGTTTTAACCTTTGCTATCATGCTATGTTGTCCAAAACACTTTCTAGCTTTCTATTCAAAATCCAAGAACTTGCAGCTACTTAAAAAGGAGAAGAAAAAGAAAAGCCAGCATAAAGACTTAACCAAAAGATAGTTAAATTTCATTGTTTCCTCTATCCACTTAAGGACTAAATGTTACCTGAAAATAGTCTGTGATGAAGGATCCAAGCTCACTCTTCAACAACTGCCTGGAAAGAAATTGATCACTTATCATGAAAACACTTCCAGAAAATAGTAATAAAAAATAGATATTTACTGAACTCTACAATGCATAGGTGACTAATAAGATACTTTGAGACTTTTATGTATTGCTTAATTTTATTTATTTCATGCTTTCCCATGACACATCTGGTAGTTGACAAGGAGTCCTAAGTTGGTGGAACACCAAACTGTTAGCTGGTATAACATTACATTTAACCAAAGCCGGCTTCATTTGTTTTTAATCTGATTTATCCCACACTTGCATGAATCATTTAGAATCACATAATGACAATGCATTCCTTGTAGCACGTTAACTATCTGGATTAGAAATACTTATTTGTATGAGACAAACTTTATAGCAAGAATTTCATCAAAAGACCTTAGTCTTCATACTTAACTCCTGTCAAGGAAGAACAAGTTCAATTTCTAAAGAAGGTAAGATCTGATTTGGCCATCTCCTACATTCCTAGATATTATTTTTGAGTGGGCTGGAAAGCAAAGCAAAACCAAGGTTTCTATTCTTTCCAATCAGGTTAACTCGTAATGCTTTGATGTCCCATCCCACATGCATTTAATGCCTAATAATCATGAAGAAACCATTTCAAACCTTACAAAAATCTGTAAGCCAAAGTCCAGAACTATGCTAGAAGAGAAACATTTTCAGCAACATTCCAGTACAGAAAACCCCTGTCATTTTCTGATCAATGACAAACATTATACAATTCCAATATCAACAGTTTATCCTCAAGTAAATCACTATAATATTGCTTTTTATATCTGAATCTTTTCAAGCAGAATTGAGGTATAGCTGATTTTGAATACCTGAAAATAAAGGAGAGGATGAACCCATGGAACTTTCAACTAAACCCCATCTATGACTTCAAAATAATAATTTAAAAAGCATTTTGCAGTAGTATGTTACTCCTATGACACAACCTCCCTGTTACAGTTTGTCATGAAATTGAGACTCTGAGACATCACTTTTCTCCTTGCTGCACCCAGTAATTTATAGTACCAACATTAATTCAATACATGAGATTTGTAAGAATTCTGAAATCCTGTCCTCAATTTCCACCCCATAGTGCTTCTCAAATTATGGGCAGCCATTCTTCACCAATGTTATTTCTTCCCTCCTTTTTAAATTATCCCATTCACTGGACTAACAAATTTGCTTTCTGAGCTTATGTAAACTAAAACCACCAATTCCTTCCCTAATCCTGTATGATCAAAACCTTCCAGGCATTCACCCAATACGTTTGCTATTCATTTTCTCACTCCAGCAATTAACCAATCCACTGAGCAAACCTAATCAGGCATCCTTGCAAAGTAAGCTTTATTAAACGAAGGATTTTGTGATCTGGAGCCCAATTTAGTTAATGCATCAAGTGAACTTTAATCCACATAACAAAATTCATTTGTCTTCAAAATGAAATACACAAATTTGCTGTGATGTGCCAATACATTTATCCTTCTGGAAATTATGATAAAAGAGGTGTAATTGGTGGTTTTGTTGACAGCTGATTGATCCAATTGAAATGTCTGCCTCTTCTTGTTATAGACAAGCAAGCTAGTTATATGCATTTGCTTATATACATGGAAGGCAGTTGCATAGCTGGAGAAACAAATGTTGCCTTTACAAAGAACAAAATGAATGTACTGCTGTTAACAACAACTTTCCTTTCCAAGCCTCTTATTTAAAGTATGCATTAAAGCAGTAAGATTCTTATCCATAAGCATGAAAGGGGGGGGGGCTCGGTTCCTCCCGGTTCGTACCAGTTCGCCCGAACCGGTAGCGACCCGCTGGTGACATCACGATGACATCACCAATCCGGTTCGGTCGGTGCCAGTCTGTGGGCACCGACATCTTTTTTTGAATTTTTATTTATTTATTTTTTTCTGGAAAAAAAATTTGAATTTTTTTTTCTTCTGCGCATGTGCAGAAGCAGAGTTTCTGGCACTGCGCATGCGTCGCCATCTTTTTTGGCATTTTTTGTTTTTTTGCACTGCGCATGCGCGCGCACACCCACGAGGTGTGGCCACGCGGCACGGGAGAAAGCGAACCGGCGGTGAGGTAAGTTAGAACCCACCCCTGGGGGGGGGGATCTGATTTCAGAAGAAACTTACAAAGCCATTTGTCAGAGCATGATGAACTATATCTTACTGAGATGATACAAAAAGCAAAAAAAAAAAAACAACTTTATGAAGGCTTCATTTTTGTTTTCAAAGCAAGAACTTATGGCCAAAACTGCATGCTTTAAACATATGTTTTTAAATCAGTCAAATAAATCTGTGCTACTGGAGAAAATGTCAGCTGTTCTTAATTAACTCACTGAGTACATATCAATCAGAAGCATGGAGGATACTGATAACCTTTTGTCGAAATATTTTAGCTTTCTTGGCATTGATAATGTTTAAACAAGTTCACGGAGTTGAAGGAAGAAAGGCCATGGGGGGGGATCATTCTACATGTTTATTAAATTTGAAGTTATAATCAAACTAATGTTTGTTTCCATTTCCTAGAGAAAATTCTTACCTATTGCCATGCCTTTGTTTTTGTTTTTTGGTGCCTTAAAGTCATTGTTGACTCTTGATAACTACTTGGACAAGTCCCTGCGGTATTCTTGGCAAAGGTTTTCGAAAGTGGTTTGCCATTACCTCCTTCTTAGGGCTGAGAGAGAATGAATGGCTCAAGGTCACCCAGCTGGCTTTGTGCTAAAGCATGAAGAACTCATGGTCTCCTGCTTTCTAATCTGGCGCCTTAACCACTGCACCAACAGGCTCCATCAAGACATGAATCTTTTTTGTGCTCATACATCTAACCAGACCGTTCAAATAAACTCATTGCATGATCAGTGCCTGTTTTCATCATTATCCAAACTTCTGTGACTCGCAAAGATATTCCCAACGGAACATTGAAATCTGCAATATTCTACACCTACAGCAGTGATCTCTCTGACACACATGCTTTTTCACCTCCTCTCTTTTATATACACAAATTCAGTACATAAATATGATTCCATTCAGATTTCGAAGAGTGGACCTACTGCATATTCCACTTCCAAAAACACCAACCATTGTAGCAGATGCATCAGAAACACCTCACATATTTTTTAAAAGAAAAAGCAGGGGCATAGAAACAGAAACCTGTCTGAGGAGGAACCCTGTTCAAGGCTAGTTCTTTTCTAGGATGCTACTTCTTTAGAGCATCACCTTACAAAGCAGCAGCATTCACACAGCACCTCACTCAACTCAACCAACTCAGAGAAAATCAAACAGAACCTTTCTCGCCCTCAATTAAATCTTTGCGCCAGAAAGTGCAAATTTACTCATTTCTGATCCCATATATATTATTGCAGAATAACAGTGATGGGGAAACCCCCTCAAACTCTTTGCAAAAATTCAAGAGAAAACAATCTCAGCCCTGCTTACATGCAAATGGCTCCATCACATAGCATCATTGCTCTGTCCGCTAAAAATACGAAGCATGTGTAACTACCACATCAACAACCCAGCCAGCCACCAATAAGCCATTCTTACAGGTGATAAGTTTCCCCGTCCTGGAGTTCCTTTCATATTATGATAGCAGAAGGAAGCTGAAAAGATACCCTTTGTGATAGCCACTTCTTAGCTATAATTGTGGCATGTAAAGTAGAGGGGTGCCTGGCCAGGGACTGAGGATAGCAAGCCCAACAGCCCCTCCAAGCCAGCAAGGACCGCTCTCCCTGTGGAAAGCACACCCAGGGTCAGCGTCAACCACACCCAGACTGGCCCTGGGGCTGCACAGGAGTCCCCGGGAAGCAGGAGCAGCGCCGGCCACTGCGCAGCTCTCCCCCAGCATGCCTTCCTCACCCTGTGGGGCGGTGATGCTGAGAGCCCCGAGATGTAAAAAAAAATTCTGGAAGAGGAGCCGGGCCAAATTCTGATTTTAACCATCCATTACTGCCACTGCTACTACAAGAAATCACCTGGCAATAAGAGGAAGAAGGACCTAAATCCATTCTCCTGCTTCCCATGTAAATTCATTGATATATGACCTTTTTTTTCTGTTGTGAATTTCTGCACTGCTCTAGCATCATAAAGAGAGTCCATAGTTCAGTCTCCTTTCCTGTGCCAATAAAAGAAGAATATCAGGAATCCAAGGCACAAGCTACTGCCACAGCACAAAGCTCTCAGCGTTACTTTTGCCCCAACCTGGGAAGGCTGCTGAATCCAGTTCAGTTAAATCCACATACCTGATATTTTCGTTGAGGATGTAGAGTTCATTGTTTTGCAAGCCTCCCCCTTTGAAGACATTGATCACTGCTGTTTGAACACTGCCAAACAGAAGGAGGAGGTTAGGGCAGTCATAAATAATGAATGTCATCGCCTGATTTACACAAAGCAATGAAACTGCAGTCAAGAACCGTGTAAATATATCGGAGAGTAGAGAAGGAGATTAATTGCCCTTAAATGACTTCTGCATTCTACCCCCCATGGAATCATTAGGCTCCTTTGCCCACGGCTGTGGAGAGAAATATAATTATACAGATATCAAGAGACTAATACAGGCAGGTGCTAGTCAAAATTAAGTGCACTGCTGTTTCCTTTTTGCCCTTATGCAGCTCTTATTTAGAGCACTGCCATGACTATTGCATCATCTTCTTTGGAAACAAAAATCAACTCTGGAAATTTTGGCTGTTGTGTATTCTGACTTCTCCAGGCATACACAAAGGCCAGTGATTAAACAGAGTTTACTTCACTGCATACCACAAAAGAATACTTTCTTATAAAAGAAGAGACAGAGTGTTGTGTATGTTTCACAAGATGCAAAAACTTATCTCTGTAGGACTGCTTGGCCAAATCACTGTGGAACAGTCTCTGAATTAACCCAGGGTTTCCCCACTATAAAACATGAAAAAATCTTTACCAAGATAACAGAATTCAAGAAAATAAGGACATTTTTGCTAGTTCCTTTACTAATCGTGTTATCTATAAATATATTTGTACAAACTATCCACTTTCAAGCCAATCACAGTTCTCAGCTAGCACCATGTGGAGTTGAGGGGGAGATGAAAGCAGAATCAATCATTGCTGTCTGCAACAATTTGTAAATACTCTCTGCACCATTAACTGCAGGCATTTAAATAGAGCTGTGCTTCTAGTTACTGATCTCGTGATAATTCACATAGAGGTAGTCCTCAACTTACGGTAGTTTAATAACTGCATTTACGATGGCTTGGCAAATGGTCATGTTGTCCCCCTTCCCTGCAGTCACATGATTGCATTTAAGGCTTTTTATTTATTTATTTATTTATTTATTTATTTTTATTTTAGTTTGTCAAGCATGTACGAGATAACAGGTATAAGTATAAACATGAACATGAACACAGGAAATGGGTACAAATAAATGGGGACAGTAGGACAGGGACGGTAGGCATGCTGGTGCACTTATGCACGTCCCTTACAGACCTCTTAGGAATGGGGTGAGGTGCACAGTAGACAATTTAAGTGTAAAGTTATGGGAGTTTGAGGATGTAACAACAGAGTCAGGTAGAGCATTCCAGGCATTGACCACTCTGTTGCTGAAGTCGTATTTTCTGCAATCGAGTTTGGAGCGGTTTACCTTGAGTTTGTATCTATTGTTTGCCCGTGTATTATTGCGGTTGAAGCTGAAGTAGTCATTGACAGGTAGGATGTTGTAGCAGACAATTTTGTGTACTACGCTTAGGTCAGACCGTAGGCGGCATAGTTTTAGGTTGTCCAAGCCCAAAATTTCAAGCCTGGTGGCATAAGGTATTCTATTGTGAGCAGAGGAGTGGAGTACTCTTCTCGTGAAATACCTCTGGACTCACTCAATTGTGACTCATTCAATTGTATGAATGTCCGATATACAGTGTGGATTCCAGGCAGATGAGTTGTATTCAAGAATTGGTCTGGCAAAGGTTTTGTATGCCCTAGTTTGCAGTACAATGTTACCGGAGAAGAAGCTTCGCAAGATTAGGTTAACAACTCTTAATGCCTTTTTGGCAATGCTGTTACAGCGAGCTCTGGGGCTTAGATCGTTTGAGATGAGTACTCCAAGGTCCTTGACAGAGTGAGGGTCTACGAGGTCGTATCCGCCCAGCTTGTATTTGGTGTTCTGATTTTTGTTGCCAATGTGTAAGACAGAGCATTTGTTGATTGAGATTTGGAGTTGCCAATTGTTCGACCATTCTGACACATAGTCAAGGTCGCTTACATTCACATTTACAAACATAATGTCATGTGATTGCCATTTGCAATGTTCTCTGTTGGCTTCCCCAGAAAGTCAATGGGAAAGCCAGCAGGGAAGGACATGCGGTGGGGGGGATGAAGGATTTTAGGTTCATTCCCCCAATGCACCAAGGGATTTACCCTTCCCTCCATTAAGTGAGGGAAAATCCATGCATGCACTGGAGGAACAAATCTCATATCTGGCAAAAAAGCCAGCAAATGCCATTGTTCTCACGATCATTTGGAAGGCCTCTTCTCCAAACTGGGGATTTTGGAGAAGGAGCCTTATGAACCATCTCAAGAATGGGGCCTGCTTGCAGGATGGAGCAAGTAGCCTCAGTAATCAGCAGCTGCAGAATGCAAAAGTAAATGGTGGGGTAGCGAGAGGGCCTGGGTTTCCCAGTGTAGTGGGAGGCTCAGACCCTCTCCCCAGCATTCTACTTAACAACCTGCAAAGATGCTTAACAATCACAACTGGAAGAGCTGGGACTGCGGTCATTGAATGAAATGACATCTTGCTTAATGACCATTTCATTTAATGATTAAGATTCTGGGACCAATTGTGGCCATAAATGGAGGACTACTTGTACAGCATAGAATCGCAGTTTGATACTATGAGAAATTCCCTTGAGGGAGCTCACTTTTTTCTCTCTAAACCACTACACTGATAACCATTACATCTGAATCAGCAAACTATGTTTGGAACTTTTTCTTCTTTTTCTTCTTTTATTGCCAAGCAATAAAAGTAGAATTAGCTGTAGCCATCAAATCATCTTCAATACATACTCCAAGACTTTTTTTTTTGTAACCACACTTTAAAATCACCTAGACACACCTACACAGAAATCTCTCTAGTGTGAAAAAATCCCTGCCAGGATATTGTCAAGTTCTCACAACATGTTATCTCACAAAAACAGACAGATTACTCAAGTTCATTCACTCACTCCCTTGAGGCATTCGGGAAAAGTTTAAACCAGATTATAAATCCAAAATCTTTTCCTTTGCACACCAAAGTGGAAAAATGTTCCACTCCCAGAAGATACATACAATTGGTGAGATATCCACAGAATTGCAGAGATAGTTTTTGAATTCAAACACACGGAGAAATCCAGTAATGCCGGAAGAAGAGTATTATAAGGCATAAAAGGGCTCTGAAATATTTTGGGTACAAGAGGAAAAATGTTTTATTGAGTGCACACATAATCCCTGTGGACAATTCCTTATACTAAATGCATCTTTTCCCAGGATATGCTGTGGCTACGATGTACAATCACATCATCCCTGAAAGACACCCCACTGCTTTAAGGAATTACCATGTGAGAGGCCTTTGCACACCCTGAAGCAACTTTTTACCCTCTAAATCCAAGTCTCAAGACATCAGATATACATTCATAAGATGTTTCTCACCTGTTCCAGGCAGAGTTTGATCTGAACTGCAGAGATTGCCGAGCTGCCAGGAATCGTGGCAAATCGCTCAGCACCGGGGAGCTCATGAAACGTGGCCGGGGCTTTCGGAATGAGCCCATCTTCTGAAATTGGAAATCAAAAGCTCGAGCTATGATGGAATCCACGTCATCAGTTTAGACGGAAGGGGGTGAGGAAACGGATTTGCATGAGGATATTGAGATTAACTGGCAGGGAAGATACTTCTGTTTCCTCAGGAATCAAATTTCAACCTGTCAAAAGTGGAAACAACAAAGAAAAATTGAGATTTGAACATGTTATATAAACTACAGTATATGACAGACTGGTCGTAATGCAACCAGTCTGTCATTTGGCTTCTGTTGCACCAAAGTAAACTCCCTCTTCCCATCACCACTATACTGAGATGGTTTAACTCATTATAATAAAAAAAAACCTCTTTCGTTTTAAGTTCATCCTTAAGAGACGTTCTGGTTTTTTTTAATGTTAATATGCCAGTATTTAGAATGCTTTGGAAAATACAGAAAGAAGCCTGGTTTAGAAAACCATGTTTGTAATGTCTAGAAATCAAGACACATAAAAAAGAAAAGAGTAAGGAAGAGGGATGCTCTACCTACCTACCTACCTGTCTGTCTGTCTGTCTATCATCTAAAAAAACAAGCTATGTCATTTATTTTGTTCAGAGGGTTTTATTCAGACTGAATGTAGCTACCCCTTAAGGATTTTTTTACATTACAACATGCCTAGCCCAAGTACAGCAGGCACACTGTCCCACCTACGCACTGACAACACCACCAGGCATGTTAGGAAGGATCCCACATTATTTAAAGGAGCACTGAGAAAAGCAGGCCCAGGCCTTTCGCTAAGGCCCCTCTGGATCTAATGGAAAATTGCTGAAAATTGTCAAAGGCTCGGAGTTTTTCCCTTACTGTAAAGCAATGTTGCAGTCTATTCCTTGTGAAATCACTACATACCAATGAGTAAGGCTGAGGTTGGTAATACTATACCAAGCTTTTGGATCATTACCAGTGGAAATTTCCTTTACTGTTTAGACAATGCCACTCCCACTTGCTTGGACTGTCACCATGCCAAAGGGGATTTGGGTCACCCAATCTGGTTTTGTTTTGACTTTAAATGTAGTTCTTGGGTCAAAGCTAGACAATGGGAATTTTAGGTCTGTACATTTTTTTTTAATCATCAGTGGTAGGTAAGGACTTAGAAGGCAGCTCCAAAATTGCCTGTGCTGTCCTATAAAACAGTATAGTATAGTAAACATCATGGGCTAAAATTTCTGATTCACGTCTTAAGCTAATAAGAAGCTTGTTTCGACCACAGTTTCTATCCACTAACCTCACTTTGCAATATATAGATAATACTGCATATTACTTCAAAGTCATCATAATCAAGCATAATAATAATGAGTACAATTGGAAGGTTTTACATTTCTATAGAATCTTCATCTTGACAAACATGCAATTTATATTCCAGAATCAGGATGAGAGTAATTACAAATGAGAGAGACTTTAGTGGATCGTGATCAACCTGAAATCCATTTCTTCTTCTAAATATGACTAAACGTGGGTCTAACCCAAAGACTGTCAATGTTTGTTTATTCATTTCAGAAGCATCAAGATTAATATAAGGCATAGTATATGATATGAAACTTAAAATATAAAATACAAAATTAAAATATGTGCAAGTTAAACAGATCTTGGCCAGAAACTAGCAACATTAATTGCATTCTGTTGTGTTGCCCTGAAGTCCTCAAGTGTACACTGATCAGGACATAAAGAGCAGATGTACATATGTGTTGTTGTCTGCATGTCACCACAATCATAAAGGGCAAAAGCTAACAGAGAGTCCCATTTGTTCAGAGTGTTTTTGGGTTTGTTGTATCAATGTATAGTCTTGTTCAATGATTTCTGTACTTCCCAGCTTTCTTCAGTCTTTACAAAAGACTGTAAATCAAAATATTAGTGATTATTAAAATAGGTTAAATTTCTATTTTATTTATTTTATTTAGATATTTTATATAGTTGCCTATTCACTCACAGCGACTCTAGGTGGCTTACAGATAATTTTAAAAATGTAGAAAAATTAAAATAATAAAAAGTAAAAATAAAGAGATAATAAAATAAAAAAACCCACCCCCCTCAACCACACACACTCAAATCAACCATTTAATGAGCTCCATCCCACTCTGGCTTCCCCACGCCCGCTGGCAAAACCACATCTTCAGAGCCTTCTGAAAGAGTGCTAGAGTGGGGGCCAGTCTAATTTCTAGAGCAGGGGTCTCCAACCTTGGCGACTTTAAGACTTGTGGACTTCAACTCCCAGAGTTCCTCAGGCTGAGTAATTCTGGGAGTTGAAGTCCACAAGTCTTAAAGGGATGATGTTCCAGGAGGAGGGAGCCACTATGGAGAAGGCCCTTCTTCTGGGTCCCACCAGATTTACCTTCTTAAGGGACGGGACCTGCAACATTCCTTGCCTCCCCACCTTAGTGGGGTCGGGTGGATGTGATCGGCAAGAGATGGTCCCTCAAACAACCTAAGGGGTTTATACTAGATAAATTCCTTTTAAAAAACTATCTCAGATAAATTTTTCTTCTCTAGAAAAACAGCAAAGATTCTTAAAACAAAGAGGCTAATCCAATAAAGTGTTGGCTCTAATCTGCTTAAATTCTCTTCAATAAATTCTACTTTCATTGGGTAGAAAATGTCCTTCCCTTAGATAGCCAACTTCATCCTGATAGAAACACATCTGTATAGCATGTTTAGTACTATAAAAGTAAATAATTGACAAAGAAAAAGGTGCAAGTGTTCCTATAGACTTGTTAAATTACAACTGAAATTTGAAATGAACTCAATGATATCTATTCTAAAGGCAAACTAGGCATCACAGTCTTGGGTTAATTCAGGGATAGGCATTCAGCTCTCAAATCTATTTTATGTCCTCCCCAGATCCCTTTCACACATGGTTTCCCACAATTTAGGAAAATTAATTCATAATCCATTAGCAATAATAACTTAACTTACAGCTTTTTTTAATTTTAAAAATAAAATCCCTACATTCACTCTCCATCAAAAATAGGAAAAAAAAATACATAAACACACAATTCTGGTTACATCTATACAAGTAACACAAGCTTGCTCAACTATGAATCTCACCATTGTATAAAAATATTAAATGCCACCCCAGCCTCCTTTAATTAAACAGCAATATAGAACTTGACTGGTCATTGGCACAGCGGTACACGATTATGTCTTGCTTCTTCAAGCACAATTGCAATCAAATTCTCCCTCAGCACACCAGTTCAGGAAAAATCTCCCTCAATGCTAGGTTTTCTTTTCCCTATAACTAAGCACTGCAGAAAGAAAAAAATTAAGCTTATTTATATGTCATGAAATTATATTTTACTATATGTAAAAACAAAGGATAAAGATCCTTCAGTACATTCTTTCCAAACTTATTTGTATCAGTTGTAACAATTCCCACAATTTTTACTTACAGATAATCCTCTACTTCTGACAACAAGTTATGCTCAAAATTTCTGTTGCTAAGCCAGATAGTTGTTAAGTGAATTTTGTCCCATTTTACATACTTTTTTGCCGCATTTGTTAAGTGAATTAGTAACATGGTTGTTAAGTGAACCTGGCTTCCCCGTTGACTTTGCTTGCTGGAAGGTGGCAAAAGGTGATCATTTGATCCCATCATAACATGCAGTGCATGATACTGCAACTATCATAAATATGAATTAGTTACCAAGCAACTAAATTAGTTACCAAGCAACTAAACTGAGGATGCTGCAATAGTGGTAAGTGTGAAAAGTGGTCATAAATCACCTTTTCAGTGCCACTGTAACTTTGAATGGTCACTAAATGAACTGTTGTAAGTTGAGGACTACCTGTATAATTGAGTAGAATGGTATAAAACAAAGACAAAGAAGAAGATGAGAAAGAGATGAAGGTGGATTTAGAGATGGGCAAAATCACCACCCATCTTGTAGGCTTCTTACCTAAACATACATCACATTCATACTCACTCCCTCTCAGGCTTTGATTGCCTGTTTCTTTTCCTAGAGAAATGTGAGTGAAGACCCAGAGAAGCCCTATTTATTTCAGCTTCTTGAAACAGCAACTGCCCAAGTAAGGCTTTCATAGAAAGTCTGGAAAACCAAGTTCAGCCTTCAGGTCAGAGGTTCCCCATCTCTAGTACAAATCATTGTGCAAAAGTATTGATGTTCAAAACAAGGAAATTCCAAATCACTCACAAACCTGTGTTATCCTGAATGCAAAGGGAAATACAACTAGAAGTTTCAACTAAGTTCAGAAGAACTGGATGGATGATGAAATTCTTATTTCTCACCCGGAATGCTAGAATTATAAATCACATGGTTTCCTGGGTGGAAGGCTTTGATTTGGGGTGGATAGCCTTGTAGTGGTTTTGATGTTTTTCATTAATACAGATCCTGTTACAGGAAGGCTTATCTTTTTTCACTGATATGCACATAGCATTAATCAAGACCACATTATGATTTTTGTAGTTCTTAGGCACTTTTGCTGTTGTAGATCCTCCTTCAGTGAAAACAATAGGATTAAAAATATTTTGCATGATATTCAATACGTCTTTATTTTTTTACAGAGAAATAGGAAACAGTAAATAATATATGCATTTTTGTAATAATAATTAACCCACAACAAGTGATTATGTTTGTCCCAAATCATCAAAGTTACTAAATTTTAGAATTCACATTGTGCCTATAGGTTACAAAGAAGATAATTGGTTTGATGTTCTAAGTGTTTGTGTTTCGTTGGCAGTTTTTTAATTAAAAGGCATGGGAATAAATTATTTATTAAAAGGCATAAAAATAACTTCTATTTCATTTCTTTCTTTCTGATTTAAAAAGTGAGTAAACATTTTCATGAGCCTTAGGCCTATTGCGCCTAATGAATAAGTCAGTCATGGCGCTATACTATATAAAAAAGCTTCAGAAGCAAAACATATAATTTACATCTGATCATCAGTAAATCAGAAAACAAACTGTCAAATAACATACTGTTCACTACTATTTTTCGGATAGCTCATCTCCTTACATTTGGAACAGGTATAAACCAGCCACTGAAAATGGACATTTTTACTTAAACCAAACAGCTGGTTTTATTGCAAGCTTTTGAATAATTTGTCCAAATCTAGAAATTACACTTTCTTCTCCTTAAAGAACGTCTTCTTTACTCTGTCATTACAACAATAAAACAACTAGTTTATTCAGTAAATACTGTTAAATCAGACTGATCGTAAAAGTAATTTACAAAGATAAAATAAAACATATATTTTATTACAGCTAACCATATGTATGTAGAACATGCTGCCTAACAGTGCAGTTATCTCCAAGGTAAGAAACCCAAAGGGGTAGAATTATAAAATGAAAACTAAATTAAAGATTAGAGGCAGAACTAAATCAAATTTCACACAGCTTTACAACATTTGCTGCAGAGACAAGGAATTTCCCAAGGCTAGACCAGATGCTGAGAAAGGAAAGCAATCTTTTTTTTTTCTGACACATCGTTTCCTATCTAATCCTGATAAGAAATTCTCCTTCTCTTAACAAATTACCAAGACTTTATTACCTACATTTCAAATTTAGAACAGTGTCACTGTGCTAGTTAATCTCAGATGTAATCTAGATTAAGACACAAATAAACTGCCCCTGTTAGATCTGATCACTAGCTGGGATCCCAGCTGAAAGTCAGCAGTTACAACCTATATTATCAACAGAGATATAGAGATAAAGGGTTCATAGCAACCAAAGAAATATTAGGTTCCCTCACACAGCAAATTTGTTTTCCAGTATCATCCCAAAATATACCAATGAAACACGCTTGCAATATTGCAATATAATTTGGTATGATGAAGAGGGGAAGTCATGTGTCTACCAATTTAATAGCAATAGCAATAGCACTTAGACTTATATACCGCTTCACAGTGCTTTACAGCCCTCTCTAAACGGTTCACAGAGTCAGCATATTGCCCCCAACAATCTGGGTCCTCATTTTACCCACCTCGGAAGGATGGAAGGCTGAGTCAACCTTGAGCCGGTGAGATTTGAACCGCCGAACTGCAGCTAGCAGTCAGCTGAAGTAGCCTGCAGTGCTGCACTCTAACCACTGCGCCACCTCGGCTCTTCTCTTAAAGGTTCTTGGCCATTCTTAATGGAAAGCAGAGTCATGTTTTAAATGTTGCTCAAATATATAAACTTTTAACATATTTAATAAAGCCAAGTATTTGCCATTTCAGAAGTTCACAATACTAAATTGATCTTTTCTGGACCCCCAAACAATGCAGTCAGGCCCGGTCAGTCCTTGGATGAGACACATCCAGGAAAACTCAAGGCCGTAAATAAGGCTGGGAAGTTAAAAAAAAATCCTAAAAAAGGCAATGAAACACTTCCATCCATGAAGTGTTTTTAACCTTTAAAAATACCATAGATGAAATCCTTTAGTAGAAGGATGGTTTTGTAATATGGCTGACCAGTGGTGGCCATAGGACCTCAAGCTTTCCTCAAAAAGATAGAAGAGTTGCAACATCACACTGCACGCTCCGCCCTTTTCATGCATGCATGCAAGTTACAACACATTTAGGAAAGTAGTGGGCATATATTGCAACATTGCTTTTGTCAGTATGCCTGCCTCTGCTACCGACTAAAAATGTTAGAACAGGGGTGTCAAACTGGCGGCCCATGGGCCAAATGCGTCACACACAGGCCACGCCCGCCCCAGCTCCGCAAATGGGAAAAAATGTCGTGAAACATCACGTGATGGCAACATGACACAGCAAATTTGACACCCGTGTGCTAGAACAACTTTGCAAATAAAGGCCTACAAATAATTCTAGAAAAATATGGTCCTGAATATTTTAATGATACGCCTGGACCTTATTATTTTTATCAAGATTTCATTATTCAGGCTTCAAATGCTGAGGAATTAATCCCTATTATGTCGATGTAATTTACTTATGAGAGGCTGAGTAAATATTGTAAATCCTCTTCTTTTTAAGCACTTTTCTTTTAATCTTCTGGCCACCTGCTCTTGATTTTTAACCAGCTAGGTGATTATTTCACTTTTCTTCTGCCTGTGGATTGTCCTTCTGCCAAATAATATTCAAAAAGGTTTGAAAGGTATTAGAAGTCATTTTTAAAAAAAAAAATACTAAAATAAATTAATGAACACTGTAGTCCATTTAGCAGTCAAGAAGCTCCAACCTGCTGCTTGCTTCCTTTTCAAATCTAGTCCATCTTTTACTGCTTATATCAGGGGTGTCAAACTTGCGGGTTGGATGCGTCATGTGCTGGCTCCGTCCCCGCCCGGTTTAGCGAAGGGGGAAAAAGTCCCAATACATCACGTGACACCGCCATGACGACATGAGTTTGACACCCCTGGCTTATACGATTACAAAAATTCTTGTTTATAGGTACAGATGATCATTTCCAGTCTCCAATTACATGTTGATAAACACGTAAGTTAAAACAAATATGTACTTTTTCATGTGAGTTCAGGGAGCAAATATGAGAAGATTTAAACATTTATTGTCAGTCATTGCTCATCAGCCCTCCCAGGTAAGCCTGGCAAGAAACATGACCAAGTGAGCGAAGTCTACTGTGCTTTATTATAAGGCTATTTAACAGAATGTTGCAAATCTGAAAGAATCCTGCCACCACTTTTAACAGACTGATCAATTAATGCAAGTCCTTCCTAAATTTCTTTCTCCATTAAGAACAGGAGGCTCTTCCCTCTGGTCTAATTGTTTCCCAGGCAGCATATTTTCTCCTTGTCCCCAAGGTCATTTCCACATACCATTACACTTCTATACATCACTATGTACATGAAGTCATTTCCATCTGTTCCAAGAATAATGTGCATATCGCCAACCTTTGTTTTTATTTTCTCCTCCTGCGCAAGGATATTTCTGATCAAATTCTCTAGTTACAAAAAAGGAAAGCAAAAGAGCAAAGAGATCTGTATTGAGCATTACACTCACCCACTGAATTTTGGAAAAGACTCAAAATGACTGTACTAAAGTTTACATAGAATTCAAAAACGAACTAGCTTACTTTGTAGATAACCGCTACTTGAGAAACAGAATGATGTGTTTTTGAAATGAGTTTCACCATCTCTATTTTTTTTTTAAAGGCACAAACTCACCCCCTGATTTTTATACCTATATAGGATATCTGAAAACTGATCCATGTCAAATTTCTTGCTATAGAAATGGCTTGTGTTGTCTTCATCTTTTAATTTATCATCAATCTAATTTGCAGCTTTTGCTTTTTCCAAATATCAACCAGACCTGACCCTACTCAACTGTGAAGTCCATAAAAGGTTGCCTTGCTTCCTATTAAAGGATTCATAATATATGACACCACCTGAGGAGTACATTTTTATAAAGACACATAACTTAAACCATTTTGGAATTGATTTTATGAAACAATATAGTAGAGATTTTGATGCATCCAAACCATTTGCATTAACCTTTGCCTTGTGAGACAGAATATTCTACAAACAAGATTCTCTTCATCTTCCACAACAAAAATGCAATAGTATATTATGTAATTAATGATGTGCTACCCTTACAGGTCACCTGGTCTACCAAATGCCAAACTTCCTTTAAAATTAGATCCAGGTTCAGCATTGCATTCTGTCTTCACTGGATATGGGCAGTGCATAAATGACAAGGGCAAAAGAAAAAGAAAAAAAGAATTTCTGGACTCAGCAGGTATCTCCACCCAGCAGACTTTATTTATTTAATCCAATTTTGAGGCCACTTGACTCAATAACCAAGAGTGGCTTAAAAATTCATTCATTCATTCATCAAACTTGTATACCGTCCATCTCACAAAAGGCAACTCCAGGAAGCTTACAGGCATTGAATAAAATGCACAATAAAACATTAAAACAATAAGTAAAAATCTTAAATTTAAAAATGAATTAAAATAAAACTAAACAGGAAGGAGGTGGAGTACTAACCACCTCCAAAGTGCCACAGCCCCCTTGGGACCAGAAGCTCATTGGCGCAGCCATGACTTCAAGTCATTTCAGAAGGCCAAAAGTGTGGAAGCAGATCTAACCTCGAGGGCAAGATATTCCAGAGGGCAGGAGCCACAGCAAAAGGCTCTTCTTCTGACCCCACCAGCCAAATAAAAGGAAAAAAAAGTAAGAGAAAGCAACCAATCAGAATGTTAAACCAGATTAAACTGCATTAAACCAAACCAGGGTCCACAGCCAGCCCATCCCATGTCTTGGGAGAACCACTAGGTTTTTAGCAATGTTCAAATATTATAAGGCTGGGAGATACATAAAGTTTGTTTGTATCCAGGCCACCACTACCAGCCTCTTCTGACTAGAAAAAAAACCACCTATCTCCTAGACAAATTAGTAATGTTCTGATGAGCATCTATCCTGGAGTAATATTTTAATCCTTAATCACTATTACCATTTGTAGTACCAAAAGTCATCAAATGTTTTTTGTTGTTGTTCATCCCAATCCTACTACCAGTCAGTCTCACAAAATGTTCTGGAATGTCTTCATAACCCACTGTAACATTTTATGAGGAGCCTTAATAAAATAGATTACAGAGTCTAAATAATAATAGCCAAAGTTGTCCTGTGCAGCAAAAGTGCAGCTTTTAATAGGCCATGTAAAGATATATTTAGTCATAGTCTTCAGCTACAGTAAGGATATTAAAAAAAAAAGATTAACTTAAATTTCAGTTGATTTATACATTCTCTATTTATAAAGGATGATTAAGCTTTTTAAGTACAGGCTGATTTCGGAAGTGCAGAAACATGGATGTTTGTTATAATCTATCCCATGTTATTTTCAAGTGCACTGCAATCCACTGCAATCTACAATTGCATTCTTTAAGCAACAGTCCATTTGATTAGTAACAATATTTCTTTAGCCAGCCACCAAATATAAGTATGATTTCTACCAGTCTTACTATTTTACCTCAAGATATGTAAACAGGGTGGGGTTTACAGAGCACGCAAAATTAATTTTGATTTGGCTTAGTCACTGCTTATACATCAGGGTCTCAAATACTTTGGCAACCTAATGAGAAGGAAGGACTCACTGGAGAAGAGCCTAATGCTGGGAAAGATTGAGGGCAAAAGAAGGGGATGACAGAGAATGAGGTGGCTGGATGGAGTCACTGAAGCAGTCGGCGTGAGCTTAAATGGACTCTGGGGGATGGCAGAGGACAGGAAGACCTGGAGGAACGTTGTCCATGGAGTCGCGATGGGTCGGACACGACTTCGCAACTAACAACAACAACAATACATCAGGGTTCATTCACTATTTAGCACTGAGAGAACCCATGCAGTTTTAGATTAATAACCACAGCTAAACCTTGTCTTACTGCATAGTACAAATGAACCTTGCTAAATAACAATTTGTAACATGACATACGTTAGAGGAACAATCACTAATACAGCTCTATCACTCTTTTTTTTTCTAATTTTCCAGCAAACCTTTCTTCAAACCATGTCTTGAATTGTCTTTCTTCTTAGCATGTTTCTTTTTTTCATCATTTTCTTAAAATCTTTAACATTTTAAATGTTATTTTCTTAACTAAACAGGGTGCAGTGGTAAATTGTAGATTTCTAATCCAAACTCTTAAAACACAACAGAAAGCATTGTTACAGAATAACCAACAGAAAATGCTTCCCAAAATTGTTTCCTCCAATTTGCTGTTTTCTATGTGTGCTGAGCTATCATCATCCCTCATTGCTCATGCCTTTAAACGTAACTTGGATAACTGCAACTAATTTAAAAAAAAGCAGCTGCTAAAGTGGTCACTCGGTATTCCCACATCAATTACTTTATCTGGAGTAGCCAAAAGTTATATATTTTTTTTAATGTTTAGTATCTTTTCTTAACCAACAATCTTTAATTTTACAAGAAAATAAAATTAAAAATACAAACTGAAGATACAAAAAAAAATCTTATCAGTATAAAAGTCACTGGTTTACCAATGAATTGAATACTATAAGCAAAATAAGATTATTGTGATACCACAAAATCTCCACCGTAATGACACATATTGCTGCATCCTTTGATTAGAAAATATTGCCTTTTCCAAAACAGATAAATCACACATTTCCAGCAAACATTCTTTGACATCTGGAATAATATCACTTTTCCAATTTAATACAATAATTGATACAATTACAATTCCTTACAAAAAGTCAAATTCCAAAGCTTTGGTATAAAATTCAACATTACATTCACATTTTTAACATTAAATGATCACATGTCCATATAATGTGATCAATGAGTCTTCTATTTTTTTACACTCCCAGCATAAAAAAAATCTGATGTCTCCTCTTTCAAATATATTATCTGGGGAGTCCAATGTAACCTAAATATGATTTTTGATTAATTAACTTCAGTAATTTCAATGCATTTAGAAGGCATCCATGAGGGAAAGGCTGCCCTGGGGACTATGCTTAACAATAATTTCCTAAATAATTATCATATTCAAAACTAGATATATTACCTCTTAGTTATTAATCCACATTGTATTTATGGTATCTCCTATCCTACAAAACATATATTCTATGTACTTCTTTATGTAGACATCCCACTGAGTTTAATGTGTCTCATTTTGGATAAGTAGATACAAGATTGCAACTCCACTTCAAAGGGAAAATTCAAACCTGTAACTTTATTTTGAAAACATTTACTTCTGCTAAAATAACCTAATTTTTTAAAGACAAGTTGAATGTAAAAAAGTTCTTTCACCTGCATATTAAGCTGGAAACTTTTTTTAAAAAGATTAACTTTTTTAAAAAGTCAGTCACACAAAAATGCCCCAAATCAAGATATTCTCAACACTCACTTTTAAAGTAATAGGAATGCTGCTCCCTTCTTTCCTGGTATATTGAGAAGCAAACCTCTGCCCTTTAAGGAATCTGAGCCAATTGTGGCAAGACACTCAGCTGCAAGAGGGAAGAGGCAGGAGGAGGAAGTAACCCACCAGAAGCAGGATGCCTGCTAGCAGCCACAAGGAGAACAACATTTCAATTGGCTGGACTTCCAAACAAGGAGAATGCTACAAGAGGCACCCATAAACTCAGCATTCTGTAACCCTGGATAGGTTTATGATATTCAAGGAATAAATTATATCAACAGAAAAGGAAGTTGCATTGGAAAGGGCAAAAGCCAAACTCAACAATCATTGTTTGAATGCAAATGGGTTTCTTCCCTCCCACAGGTGAGGCAACCAGGCAACAGGTAAAGTTTTTCCATCACATCTTTGTACAGCAAGGAGTTTCACCTGTTCAAGTGTATAAAAGGTGCACTCAAAGATAACTAAGGAAATCTGGTCTCTACTTCTGCTAATCAGGGCATTCTGTTAGCAAGTTCATAGAGTGGAAGTTCATAGAGTGTTGTTTGAGGTGATCTAATCCAACCCCCTGCTCAAGCAGGAGATCCTATACCATTTCAAACAAATGGTGGTCCAATCTCTTCTTAAAAACCTCCAGTGATGAACCATTCACAACTTCTGAAGGCAAGCCGTTCCACTGGTTAATTGTTCTGTCAGGAAATTTCTCCTTAGATCTGGGTTGCTTCTCTTCTTGATTAGTTTCCATCGATTGCTTCTTGTCTTGCCTTTTTTTGCTTTGGAAAAGTGGTTGACCCCCTCTTCTTTGTGGCAGGCCCTCAAATATTACTATCATGTCACCCCTAGTCCTTCGTTTCATTCAACTTAGGCATACCCAATTCCTGCAACCATTCTTCATGGTTTAGCTTCTAGCCCCCTAATCATCTTTCTTTGTCAGAATATTTAAGTGATTGTCCACTAGGACTCCACGATTCCTCTACACAAGGATGTCAAACTGGAGGCCCGTGGGATGGATGCGTCATGTGCAGGCCACGCCCACCCCAGCTCCGCGAAGGGGAAAAACATTGTGATACGTCACGTGACGGCAACATGTCGCCGGGAGTTTGACACCTGTGCTCTAGCAGGTTTCACCTCAGCTAAATTTTAATTATTCTCTACCTTTACATTTGGTTTTTATTGCCTAAGTGTAAAACCTTACTTTTCTCTCCATTGAATTTCATTTTGTTAGATAGGGCCCAGTGTTAAGTCTGTTGAGATCCTTCTGGGGTGTTGGCTATTCCTGCCATCTTGGTGTCCTCAAATTTAATGACTTCTCTTTCTATTCCCTCATCTAAATCATTTATGAAGATCCTATCAGCAATAGGAAATATGGTCTGATATCAGGAACTATGGAAGTTTAGTCTAAAACTTTCTGAAAGTTTGTGGAAGACTTATGGCAGGTAAAATCCTTGTAAGTATCATCTCCAGAATTTTGGCTGGCTTTCATCGTATTTTTTTAGGCAGGGGCCAAGTTGCTATCATTCAAATAATTATTCTAAAACACGGGTGTCAAACTCACCGTGTCACATTGCCGTCACATGATGTATCGTGACTTTTTTTCCTTCACAGAGCAGGGGTGGCCGTGGCCGTGGCCTGCGCGTGATGCATCCGGCCCGCGGGCCGCCAGTTTGACACCCCTGTAAAAACAAATGTTAAGATAAAGCTCAGTTCCCAGTTTAGCTCTACTTACATAGTTGGAACCATAATTTGTTTTCCTAGTGATTTATAGATTTTATTTTGTTCCAATTAGCACATTCTTATAATTTATTTTTTACTTTAAAAATCAGGAATACCACATATTTTTAAATGACAATGTTAAACATGTCTAAAATTATGTTACCCACATAAGTTAGACAGATAAAGTTACAGGGACCGAGCCCTGCTTGATTTGATATACTGTAAAAGACGTTTGGAGTGACAGAGAACCAACTGACTCTCCTTCCTGTATAACAAAAGAACACAGCTATTAGCCAATCAGAGCTCATCTTTCAGCAAGTATGGACAGCTCTGTCCTACAGCTCATAGGACAACCTCTCCCCTCTCCCCACTTTCACATCTTTAATATTTGAACATTCCAGCTGTCTGTTGGGATCTTTTTTTTGAAGCAATATCACTTTCTTGCCACAAGAAGATAACCGGAATTGTGGGAAAAGGTGAGACAAGTGTGTTCCCTCAAATGGTTCTGCAAACTATCCCATGAAAGACAATGTTGGGATTCACTTCTGTAAAGGCACTTGCTGCTAATAAACAGAAGCTCCTTCCTCCAGAAGAAGCCAAGACCAAGAACAGTGATGAGTTGGAACAGTGGAAAGAGATATGGGAAGTTCAATTTTCTCTACAAGCAGGACTGAACCCAAGTCTGGTTATCCCCCAAGTAAATCCTCTTTTGCTCAAAGTACCCATAAATATGACAGAGGGACAAAATTTCCACCCTATTTCATTGGTATTAATGGTTTACTTTCAGTTGCTTAGAATGAGTCAAAGAAAGAAAGAAAGGTCTATACAAAATGAAACTAGAGGAATGTATCTGTTTATCTCAACAGGTTTGTTTTCCAAGCAGCTTTTCAGCCTTTCTAAGGTAATTTGGTTTTAATCCTGAATCTATTTAAATCATGCACTTATGCCATCTATTTTCACTTAACCGCTTACCACGTAACCCATTTTGAATTTCATATACTTCTGTGTATTTTAAATTTTCTGTGTATTTTAAATTTTCACATGAAATGCAAAATGCTAAAAATTCCATTTCTTCCATTGCTCTGTTTGCGATAACTTTTTATACCTAAATAAATAAGAGATATAGTTTTATGTTGTTTTAGAGTGACATACAAAATTTCTTCAGCAGCCCAACTGACCTGAACCTCTCTTCTGCTTACCCCGTATTGTCCTATTGGGAAAAAATCTGGACTCTTTATTACAAACCACATTCATGATAATATGATAATATAATACATGATAATGATTCCAGAATTATTCATCAAAGTAATGGCAAATATTTACTAAAGGAGCAAAAAGGGACCTTTTATCAAAAAGCTGGAGGTGGGATCTGTTTTATGACTGGAAATCTGCACCTTTCCCAGTCAGATTTCTTAAGATAAAAGTTTGTGAGGGGTAACAAACAAATTAATTAAACCATCATGAAAGTCTAATTCCTACTTGTAAATTAATGTGCTATGACTGTCCAGATTTGTTTTGCTATGGTCCTTGAATATATGCTACTGTTCAGACATATGAAGGGGAGACAGACAGAGAGTAGCCTTCCATATTGCCATCTTTCTATCCATTAGTCCCTTAAAAACAAGTCTGAAGCTGACCTGAGAAATGAATAGCAGAAAAAACCTGTAGGAAACAACTTACATCAGGGGCGTCAAACTCGATTTCATTGAGGGCTGCATCAGGGTTGTGTTTGACCTTGGGGGCCGGGATGGGTGTGGCTGGGGTGGGCGTGGCCAGTTTGACGTCACTCATCGTCTGTGGTGGCCCGAGTGCTCTGCCAGCGAAAACGGCCTCCTGAGCTCCATTTTCAGCTGCCATGGCCTCCTGCCACATGCGCCCCCCCCGAACTCCATTTTCACTGACAGAGGCACCACGGGTCAGTCCTTTGCTATTTCTAGGGCAGTCCTGTGGGCCAGATCTAAGCACCCCGCGGGCCGTATTCGGCCCCTGGGCCTTGAGTTTGACACCCCTGACTTACATCAATTAAGTCTCCAAACTGACCAATAAAAACAAAGTTACTCTCTGAGTGTTCCACTCCAACCAAAGTCTCTCATCCCACCATCCACCCCATGAAAAGGGCAAGAAAGATAACTTTTAGTGCCAATACCAATACCACCACATCCATGGTTTAATTGCATTCATTATTCTGGTCATTTGCAGTTTTTCAGTATCTTTTTCAAGTGCAGGCAGCAGTATGGTATTCCAGGATGGTTACCACACAGCTTTTTATAGTTATTATAAAATAAACTAGTTTATTTAAAAAAACAAAACCTCCAGTAGTAATTTTGCTTTTTTCACAGATCAGATTCCAGATTGATGTTTTCATTACAATCCCAAAGTCATTTTCCTGACTGCTCATATTTCATCAATATACATGTGAAATATATATCCAGGGCTAACTTATGATTTAAAGTTACATTTTTTATTTAAATGAAAATCCATTAACTCAAACTCACCTCTGCCTTCTCTTTTTCTGTGTGAAATACAAGAAACTGTCTTTAGCACAGATATAAAACATACTATATGCACAAAATGTAATATGAATTATAGCTGTATTATTTTGATTCCATAAGACTTCATTTGGATGATTACAAGTCCCATAAATATTATCCTTTTGCATCTGGTACAACAAACCAGGAGATCTTCAATTAGCTGAAGTTTCTAATTTAATCAAGAAAGGCTATTTTAATACAGTTGCAAGTTACTTTAGTATCTTCACTTCAGGGGTGGGTTCCTCCCGGTTCGGACCAGTTCGCCTGAACCGGTAGCGACCCCCTGGTGACGTCACGATGATGGCACTGAACCGGATCGGTCGGTGCCAGTCCGTGGGCGCCGCCATCTTTTTTCAAATTTTTTTCAACTTTTTTTATTTTATTTTTCTTCTGCGCATGCGCAGAAGCTGAGTTTCTGGCACTGCGCATGCGTCACCATTTTGTTTTTGGCGTGTGGTGGTTTTTTTGAATTTTTTGGGGGGGTTTGCACTGCGCATGCGCGCGCGCACCCATGAGGCGCGGCCACACGGCACGGGAGGAAGAGAACCAGCAGCGAGGTAAGTTGGAATCCATCCCTGCTTCACTTATTTTGAAGCTGTGAACCCTAAATTTCAGATTGGACAGAACTAGAACTATCCTTTGCTCGCTGGGTCTTTTTCAGGGGCTACAATTTCCAAAATTTCTAATCACAATAGGCAATCACTGTGTTTGTGGTATTATAGAGTTAAGCTTAAAGTCAAGTAAAATTTGCACATAAGGAATCAGTCTTTATAAAAAAAAAACATGGATTTTCAAGATTAATATCTGCTCTGCCAGATTAAGGGGAGGGAGGGAAGGGAAAGGGGCATAATCTAACTTGCCCTTTTGCCATTAACAGCATTTTCACTAAAAAAAAAAATTGGTGTACTGCAAAAATAACTATTATTTTTTTGTAAGCCTTCCAAGAACCATTTGATGGACCAAATATAAATCAAATATACATATACAAGAAAAGATATCACTATAGCTAACTTCTCTAAATAAAATCTCTGTTAGAGGTATAGAACATGAATAAGTTATGAAGCTGACACAATGAACACTGAAATCTCTTGCTCTTACTATTTCTATTTGTTCAACTGGATTTAGTTGACAGAAAAAGCATGAAAGTAATGCAAATGATGCCAACTGTTATTTGTATCAATTTTACCTTTGCATAATTATGGCATCACACAAAAAACATAATTTGCATGTGACATTATGCAAATAATACTGCAAAAATATTATCTGTTGCATGTAAAATCCATTGTTCAAAAGTCCAGAAAATAGAAGTTGCACAGTTGGTATTTATACAGCTCCATTTTTATCACATTATTTCATGTGAAAAAAACCTAAGGGGGAAAAAAATCCAATAGAATACAGGGAGATGACTGCAGTTCACCAATAGTCCTGTTCCTAACTTATTATATTTTCCTACTATGGCATGTTTCTAATATTGTTTAATTAGTAAGCTAGATTTCAAAATGATATTAACTGATGCAAAGAAGTTCATAAAATTAATTCAGGAGTGATAGATTAGAAGGGTTATATCACATCCCTGGATGTTATTAAGATAAAAACGATTACTGTAGAACTTCGGTATAATTGATTAACTTGCCATATGTCTCTTGATTAATTTCAATGCAAGTAGGCATTGTAGTCACAGTGAAACATTTTCAATAGCGTCAGCAAATCAGCCGTAGAAAAATCAGGAACAGATCATGCTTTTATCAGTACTCTCAATGTATTTTTTTCTCATCCTGCCTTCAACAAGTAACCCAAAACTAGTAAGCTGTAAAGGTTAATATTTCTAGATTAGTTTGTTTCAAAAGAAAAAAAAGGCCAGGTTTCTTATCATGGGAAATAGTTAGTACACCTGTTGCATTAAAGAGCTTTGTTGATATTCAAATTCAAGCTCAAACCCTCTGGGGTTCTAGGGCAGGCGTGTCAAACCCAGATCCGGCCCGAGGGGTACTTAGATCTGGCCCACGGGACCGCCCTGGAAACAGCGAAGAACCAGCTCGCAGTGCTTCTGCCAATGAAAATGGGCTCCCAAGCTCTGTTTTCGGCTGCCACAACCTCCTGCAACCCTCTGCCAGTGAAAACCGAGCTCCGTTTTCGCTGGCAGAGGGTTGCAGGAGGCCGTGGCAGCCAAAAATGGAGCTCGGGAGCCTGTTTTTGTTGGCAGAGTGCTCGGGCCACCACAGGCGCCCCCGATGAGTGACGTCGAGCTGGCCACGCCCACCCTGGCCATGGCCCCCACGGCCCCCCGAGGTCAAACACAACCCTGATGTGGCCCTCAATGAAATCGAGTTTGACACCCCTGCTAGAGTAGAGTTTTTGAGTGTGAAATCTTCATTCCATGTAGCAAGCATGTAGAATGTTCAGAAGTAACAATGGCTGAAAGAGGATGTTTTTGAGAAAGTAATATTCTCTATGTAGGGGGGGGGGGAAATCAATAAAGTAGAGTTTGGGTTAATTCAGAAGAGTTTCCACCTAGCATCCTGTTTGTTGATTTGTTGTAAGTTGTTATCTTTTTGTTGTATTTGTTGGAAGCATTATTTATCCAAAATACAGTTTGATGCATGCACCATTTAGGAGTGCAGCACCAATATAGGGAGCAGTTATTAATTGAAGGTACTGTAGTTGATACATTCTCCCCCCAAAAAGGAAGAACTGCTTGCACATGCACGCGAGAAGCAAAACTAATTCTCTCCAAGTTCTTATGAAGTAGTCAAAAGTTGTGGAAGATACTGGAATTCATATTATATTGAAAGACTGAAAGAATTTGATCCAAGTCTTTGAATACCTTTGAATACACCTGATGAAGGCTTTCAACATGGGGGGGGGGTAGCTTGTGTTTCAGAAATTTTAGCTGATATATATCTAGATTTATCCACATGGGATGGTTTTTCAACTTCCTAGTCTAGCCTTTAAACTTTAAACCTACAATTTCCCTGCTGGTCTCCCATTCAAATATTAACCTAGTCTTAACTTGCTTAGCTTCCGATCACAGACAAGATGCTCATCCACATAGGCCCCAACATCTTTGAGGCAGTTGCTTACTATTGGTTAAAAACATTTTCTCACATCAAGGGATCATTTCAAGGCCAACCTACTTCTGAAGCCAATTGCAGGTCAAGGTGATCCAGCAGGAAATTAATGTTAGTGCTAAGAAAACAGAACAAGCCATCCTCTATGGCAGCGGTTCTCAACCTGTGGGTCACGACCCCTTTGGGGGTCGAACGACCCTTTCACAGGGGTCGCCTAAGACCATCAGAAAACACATATTTCCGATGGTCTTAAGAACCGAGACACCGCTCCTCTATCCGTCCACACATCGTACCCGGGGACGGTGCGACACATGGGCGGCCCTCGAATGCGCAGGCGCCAATGGAAGGGCCGTGTGTGCTAGCCCGCCATCTTGGTGCCACACCCCTTTGTCACATCGCTTCTCGCCTGGCAACGCGCACGCGTGGGGAGGGGGAGGGGTGGGGGTCACGGTGGCGGGGCAGGGGTCGCAGCATTAGGAAGGTTGAGAACCACTGCTCTATGGGAACACTTTATGTTGTACAGAGGGAGCCTATATTTGTGTCGTCATTTTTGCTTTGCCTGCCAAAGAGATCAGAACCTCCCCAATAGGCAACCTGTTTTTCTTGTCTTAGGAGAATACTGACCTTATGGAACAACTTAAATAACATCACTATTCCTATTGGTAGGCTTCCCTAATGCCAAACATCCAAGCAAGGTTGCTGCAGCTGAGGGAGCAAGGAGCAAAAAGGATTTTCTTTTCTGCATCTGCCTCTCCCCAAAGAACCAACTGTGAATTCTTTACCTTCCTTGCTCCTTTGCTGCTTCTTTCCTTACCTTCATCTATATTAGAGAATACCATTACCAGTCCCAACATCAGCAGCATCTGTACTTGACCACAGCAGCATCTGTACTTGACCACAGCATGTGGACAAACCACAGATCTTTCCTAACCCTAACCCTTTTTTTCTAACAAAAGAAGGTTTCCCCATTCCCAGTCACTACTATAAACTGGAGGAAGGGATGTCTTGCATTTGTTAGGTATAGGGCAGGTGGTATAAATTGATGGAGCTGCAAAAGGATGCAACCATCCCTAATGAAAACTATGGCTACCTTCTAAGGTTAGCCTAAAGACTAGCTTTTAGAAGAGCTTAGGAAGACCCATTTACCACTGTAGTAAACTCTTGTTAATGCTTTAATGGGGCTTTGCTTGTTTTTCTATTCCTCCCTAGCTAGCTACTTCTTCCTTTCACCTCACATCCATTTAGTTTTGTTTCCCCTTTGTTTCTTTCCTTCCTTTCTAAATGCACTGAAAAAAGTGCTTACTTCTTCAGTTTCATTTATAGTGGTACACAGAAATATATAGCCAATTACAACAGGATCACAGGAATTAAATATGGGGATCAGGGTGCCAGTCACTTTATACTTGAAAGATTAAAGATTAAAACTTTGAACTAGACCTGGATATAATTTGCCAAAGTAATATTTTAGACTAATAATAGTTCCATGCAATTTTAGAGGCATGTTCTGTGCAGTGAATTCTAATAATTCATCCTGGAAGTTAACTGGCATAAGCTATTTCTACAGAAGTAGTTGCTGTATCAATCTGATGTGATATAAGACACTCCATTAAGGCTACCTCTGCCTGTATATGGCAAAGCATGATGGATCCAAAGACTATCAACGGATCCTTAAACTACCAATCGGATGTTCTTGCATTACTGTAATCTTTTCCAGAATAGCTGACCATTGCCTAATTAGTCTTCTGATCAGTATCTCTATTTTGTTTTGATTAAATCTAATTTTATTGGCCCTCATCCAATCTTAACCAAGAATTGATTCATAGCATCCACACTCTTACTTGATTTAATTAAAGAAAAGGAGTGAGTTGAGGTCCATATAATAATTTATTAAATTTGTTGGCTGACCATAAAGTGGTAAAATCATGATATTTTAGCCTGCAGAGCTAGACAGCCAGATGACTCTAGATGTTGAAAAGCATGGAGAATAAAATCAAATTCTTAAACTTACAACACAGGTGGTTGAGACAGTTAATTCTATAATGTTTCACTGTTTCATCAAGGTTTTTATTCAAAAAATGTGCAAGGCAGCAACTAGTGACTGAAGGAGAGGGGTATTCCTGATATAGAGCAGAGATTTTTTTGTCCACAACACACTATTTATAATAAAATAAAGCACATCAGGTATGTCAAAAAATACTACTTTTGATGCATTCCCCCTCCAAAAAAAGAGGGTCTAAAGTTGCCTTTCCAATGAGTTTGGTGTAGGTAGAGAAAACCATCAGACATCCCTGCCCTCAAGACTTTAATTACCGTACTTGCATTAGTTTAACTATGGGCATTTTATCAGCTTTTGCATGATTTGGTTTATTTATCATTACCACCATTAACTTTTATACTTGCATTATTTTAACTCTAGCTTTACTGGTGGTTTCATTTTTTGGCACTTAATGTGGATATTTTAATTGTTATGCCTGTTTTGTAAATTTCCATGATTTGGCATCTATTGATTTGGTGGCACAGAACAAGTAAATAAAAATGAGCAGTAGCTCATGCTCATACAACTAGAGCAGGCTTGTCATACAGATCAACCCTCCTTCAACCCAAAAAGGTCTTGTTAAAGAGGACAGTCCTGACACCTTTCCTAAAAGAGAATAGGTGGGGTTTAGTGCAACTTCTAAAGCAGGGGTGTCAAACTGGTGGCCCGCGGGCCAGATATGTCACACGCAGGCCACACCCACCCCAGCTCTGCGAATGGGAAAAACATCGCGAAACATCACGTGACAGAAACGTGACACGGTGAGTTTGACACCCATGTTCTAAAGGAAGTTATTTAATAAAGATAAGCTTGCCCTGTCTAATCTACGACACTGGTTAATTAGGTGCATATAACAGAAGGGAATAGTCACCAAAGGGCTGTTACAAGGGATCAGATGTTGTTTTCTAATACACTTAGCTTCCATGGTAAACCTATGCAAATAGGTGTCTACTCCTGCATATAGCAATGGGGAAACCTAGCTGCCTTCCACCTAGTAATTACTGTGTAACTATCCAGAACATAGAACCAATATGAAGGCAGTAGATGAACTACTGTAATAGCTTTGCTCATCTTTTAGTAGACAACTGGTTAGTTTTTAACAACAAATTTCAGCTTTATGGTTCCCCTTTCCTCTGAGTAGTTTCATGAGAACACTCATCATTTTTATCCTCAAAGAAATCAAAGGAAAAGGGACTGGCCAGGAGTTATTAAGAAGCTCCATGACCAAGAGTGCTTTGAGTCTAGATCTCCCCAAGAGAAATCAGTAGAGCTGAGCACTACTCCAGGGTGCACTAATGCTTGCCTACATGCTGGAAAAGCTTTATCTCCCAGTTCCTACAAATCCATCCAGGGTACTACAGAAGGATCATGCCAGCATATCTGACAACTGCTGGCATTCCCACTGCAGAAGTCACTGGAGAGTGCAAGCCACTACTAGTAGCCAACTCACATTCTACTTGCTGCAACTTGCCAGAATTCATCCCTCCAATTTGTCCCACTTCCCCATGCAGTTCCGTGACAGATTAAAAAGCACACATTTGCTGGTTGCACAGCTGTCTCTGCGGCCCCACAGCATGAATCCAGCCATACAATTATTATTTTTTAAACCCACCTTCTGCATGGGTGCCAAAATGTTGTGGACCCAACTCTGCAGGAGCCTCCCAGCACTTGACTCTCCCCCTCAGTAACCTGTATCTATTCTCCTCGGAACATTACAGGGTGCCTGGGTCTGTGGTAAATGGCTGGCTGAACAAAATTGAAACTTTCTCCACCACAAAATTACAGCACTGCCTATAAATACACTCCAGAGTTGTTACCAACAAACAAAAATATACGAGAGACCGGCTCAAGCGTCAGTTTAGTCCTTCGGGCCCTGGGAGAGTTGCTTGGCAGGAGGGGAAATTTCACGAAACAAGGCAGAAATGAAAGAAATCGGAGAAGGGAGGGCAAAACCTGACCCTCTTATTATCCAGAATGCAAAATAATTGTTCCTAAAAAAAAAAAGTATACATTCTGTTAACGGAATAAACGCGCTCAATTATCCAAGCCTTCCCCAGCCCGGAGATGCCTCGTTCATTCGTTCATAACAAAAAGCGTTTCATTCTCCCCTGGATGACTCAAAGCCAAACTCACCCAGTGCCCGAGACGAGGATTTGAAACAAGTGGGAAGAGCCTGCCAGATCTTTCTCTTCTTCTTTTTTTTTTTTTCCACGCTAACCGCACGTCTTCAGTCTCTGCATAATAGCCGGCTATGCTCGTCATTTAAAGTCATTTAGCAATAATGAAAAAAAAAAAGCGGGGGGCGGGCGGGAGAAGGAGGGAAAAAGAAAACCGCTTTTATAAAGTCATTTAGCAAAAAAAAAAAAAAAAAAGTGGGGGGCGGGAGGGAGAAGGAGGGAATGAGTTATCCGCCCGTCTCCGCCCACTCGGGTTTCGGAACTCAAGCAGCACCTCCCGGAATAAAAAGTAAAAATAAATAAATAACCCAAAAGGAGCGTGCAAGTCGGCGAACAGCTCCCAAGAATACTTGGGAGAACTAGCAAGGAAAGAAGTCTTCCGCTGCGCCGTAGAAGGCAAGCCGTAGCGTGGAAGTAAGAATCCTCCTCCACAGGGAGGCATCACTTCCCGAGCAGACACTCACCGGTCTGTCCTGGCCGCAGCTCAAACCTGCGCACCGATCCTGGAGAGCGAGGCCAGCTCCTGCTTCCCTCTCCCTTTCTAAAGACCTCGGGGTAGGTGTGCAAAAAAAAAAAAAAGCCCCCGGGAGCGGCCTCGCTGCTCTAGGCGGGCGAAGACCCAGCGCGTGTTTCGCGCCTCGAGAAAGCGTAAACAAGGCGCTGAGACCGAAAGAAAGAAAAAGTCTTTTCTCTCTCTCTCGCTCCACCCCGCCCCGCCATAATCAAAACATATCGCTAATCTATCGCTCTTTCCTCTCCTCTCTTCTCCTCCCCTCCTTTCCCCTTCTCTTCTCTTCTCTTCTCTTCTCTTCTCTTCTCTTTTCCTCTTCTCTTCTCTTCTCTTCTCTTCTCTTCTCTTCTCTTCTCCTCTCCTCTCCTCTTTTCCTCTTCTCTTCTCTCCTCTCCTCTTCTCTTTTCCTCTTCTCTCTCTCCTCTTTTCTTTTCTTTTGCAATTAAGAGCCTTCCCCGTAATAAAGATCGTTAGCGCATCTCAAGAGCCGCTTGTATAACGAGAAAAAAAAAACCTTGTAAATTGTTAAGCGTCTCTTCCCTCACGGCTGGATTCAGAATCCCTCTACAGCCGTTGCTGGGGAAACTGCTGCGGTTTTCCTAAATTTTACAACTCTCCCGCTCCCCCCCCCCAACTCCTCCTCCTCCCACTTTTAGGGGAAGTTCTCACCTTACTTCGCCATACCCTCAGTCGAAATCGGACGCGAGGAAAGTTTACGCTTTACGCCACCACCACCCATTCCGCCTTTTATTTAAAAAGAGCTTAGAGCGCCACTTTTGGAAGGATGGGAAATTAGAAATGACTATAGAAGTTTTAATAGCTGGTGGAGGAAGAGGGTCTTCCCGGTTTCAGATTCACTACGGCACGCGCCGTTCGGGCGACAGAAAGCTTTGTTTTGGGGGGGTTTCCGCCCCCCCCCCCCCCGATTCCACGATTTTATCGAGTCAGCTGCTTTGGACCACCCAAAATGAAAGAAAAACCAAGGAGATGTAGTAAGAGGGGGGGAAAGTTGAATTACAGGTAATTCTCAACCTGCAGTAGTTCATTTAGTGACCGTTCAAAGTTAAAATGACACTGAAGTGACTTATGACCATTTTTCATGCTTAAGACCATTGCAGCATCCCCATGGTCATGTGGTCAAAATTCAGAGAGTTGGCAACTGACTAATTTATGACCATTGCAATGTCCCAGGATCATGTGATCCCCTTTTGCGACCTTCAGACAATGGTGAAGCCAGATTCACTTAACAACTGTGTTACTAATTTAACAAGTGCAGTGATTCACTTAACTGTGGCAAGAAAGGTCATAAAATGGGGCAAAACTCACTTAACAAATGTTTCATTTAGCAACATAAATTTTGGGCTCAATTGTGGTTGTAAGTCAAGGACTATCTGTATTAATACTTTCTATATTTTTTCCCCAAAACTTTCTTATACCAGACACAGTAGCAAGTTATGTTTATTCAGAAATTGGCACAACAGTACTATGAATATGTATTCAATATTACACCCAAATGTGTTTTATTTACACATGAGTAGCTCTTAGATCTTTCCCCACATCTTTCCCCATCTATTGATGAGAATTGTGGAGGATGGTGCTGAATAGATGGAGTGACAGGTTGGGAAAGCTGCTTTACTCTTATACAAGAGTCTGGAAACGAGCATAGACTGACAATATATAGATTCATTATGTCTGCTAGTTGTTTTTTTAATTTCAATCCATGTTGTTATGCTTCTAAACTACATCAGTTTAATACCTCAGTTATAGCATTTTCCTACAAAGAAATAATAAATCCACCACAGGAAAAAAACATAATAACCATAATCAGCAAGGATAATATGTGAAGCGTACACAGTAAAACAATTCCTTCCAAATAGCAAGAAATAGCAAGAGCTAGGTTTTAAAATTGGTACCAATGTTTGTGTTTTCTCTTAAATATTTGGGAGAATAAAGGTTTTTACCTGAGGCCAGAAGGATAATATAGGAGAGTGTTTATGGGAACATTTTATAAATGTGGCACCATCTGTTGTGGTTGCAGCAAATGATGGAATTTAGCCAACCTTGGTTGAACTCAAAAAAGTCTAAACTGGATTGGGTCTATCTACTACTTGGATAGGATATGCCCAGTTAATTCCAGAACTGTAAACTGGATTGGCAATTGGGGGGGGGAACCTTCTGAAAGACAGCAAAAGCATCCTGCTTCCATGTTGTTGCCAAGAAAACTGTTTGTCCATGAAGTAACAAAGACCTGAGCTTGACTTGAAGGACTTGGCCTTTACTGTGGCCACGTGTCTCATTTGTAAAAGGCTGCTTTAGAAGTGCTTAAAGGAAAATGTTAGGATATAGATAGTTAAATATGGCAGAAAACTTCCAGATTAATTTGGTCTCAATTCATATTCACTTTGAATTGGCTTGGCAGTGAACTGGTAGCCAGTGTAAATTGCAAATGATTGGCATAATATGATCATCTCAGCAGCTTCCTGTATAAACTATTGTACTCGGGATCAAACTAATTATTCTGACTTTTTTAAAAGGCAGCCTGTAAAATGCAGCAATGCAATAAAGCCAATGTGAGATTTTTGAGTCACTGTTACAAAATTGTCCCTGTCCATGTAGTGAGAACTGGTGTAAAGCACTCTAAAACTGTGAGGTCATTTATAATTCTAGTGACAGTTCTAGTGACAATGACAGGAATCTGTTTTCTTTTTGCACATGGCTTCAATGAACTGATATTGACTTCCAAAATGGTGCTTTGTGATTTCAGCCTGGCACATCTACTGGTATGTCAACTACTACCAGAAACATGTATCGATAATGGCTTATTTTTGGTCAGTGACAAAGCCAAGAAGGTGGCTACATTCTGGCATTTTAAAGTTTGATCTAGACACAGAAGAAGAAGAAGATTTCAGTTCACTACTACAAATTGTCCATTCAGCATTCTAATTAAGTTTGCATCTCCCTTACTTTGATTAAAGAAAAGAACACAAGTACTTTTGTTTCCACATGGAAACCGCTTCTGAACTTCGTGCTTGATGTGGAAAACAATGAAACTTTGACTTTGGGTTTTACAGATTAGATTGATAGAGCTTTATAGAAATGACTTGTTCATACTATTATGGAAAAGCAAAAAGCTGTGATTTGATGCTAATGCCTTATTCTACTGCAACAGAGAGAGTTGGAAATCAATACGGCTTGCCATACCTGGGGGGGGGAGGGGGGAAGGCAGGAACTGCCGTGGTGGCAGGAACAGCCGTGCGGCGCAGCGATGGCCAGGTAGTTAGGTCTCCTTGTCCCAATAATGTCCTGCTGTGGCTATTCCACGCCACATGGTGTGGCAGGAGGATTATTCCACTTTCCATATAATAGTTCTTTACAAGTTGATTTGACTATAAAAAAAATTCACTTCTCCATGAGAATTGCCTGCATATGACTTAGCTGGAAGATTATAAATAACAAATTGCACTTGTTTATCAGTATCTGATAACGCTTGTTGAACATTTCCTTCTTAATATCAGCTTTTGGACATGTAACCATTAAATAACAGAACAAGCTGAAGTTAAAGACAGCAATAAAGTATGATTGTTTTACAGTTATCAGCAGTTGAGGCAGGCATACATGGAAACAGGCTTTTGAATCTTTAAGAGGGAAGTTCGCTTTACACCAGGGGTGTCAAACTCAATTTCATTGAGGGCCGCATCAGGGTTGTGTTTGACCTCGGCGGGCCAGTGTGTGTGTGTGGCAAGGGGTAGGCATGGTCATGGTAGGTGTGGCCAGGGTGGGCATTTGACAGAGGCTCAAGATGCATTTTTTCCCTTCTCTTCTTTCTTTCCACAGTTCTTTACTATAACCATTTTCCTATCTCTTCTACCAGATATTACTGGCAAACATTTATTACTTATTCTTCATAATCCACTAATTTTTTTATTTTTAATTTAATCCCCCTTGTTTAATAGTAAATTGCTTTTCCAGGCAGAAAAGCTATTTATACTATTGTATTTTTATTATTCAACTAATAATAAAAATACAATACCATAAATAAAATGATAATACAAGATCTAACAACAGAGGTAAATTTCCAAGATAGTAAATAGAAATGGCTGTCAATTATAGATTGTTGATTGTAGATTAAATGGACCTCCAGTACGTAAAATCTGGCATTAAACTATAGTATTAACATAGGATGTTGCTTGTTTTCTATCCAGATCAGGCACTTACTTGAGGCGACATAATTGTAATCCAGTCCAATCCAGTCCTTCTGCAGCACTCTGCTGGTCGAAAATGGGCCACGTGGAAGCCCCGCACAGCCCATTTTCATCCGGCAGAGTGCTGCTGGAAGCTGTAGAGGCCAAAAATGGGCCATGCGGGGCCAGCAGAGTGCTGCTAGAAGCTGTGGAGGCCAAAAACTGGCCATGGGGGGCTGCACACAGGCCGGTCCTTTGATATTTCCAGGCCGGCCCCACGGGCCAGATTTAAGCACCCCATGGGCTGGATCTGGCCTGCGGGCCTTGAGTTTGACACCCCTGTTCTACAATGAAACTTTGGAAAACTAGCACATTTCTTAAGAATTAGGAAAGGAATATCCTTTCCTTGTGCATCTGCAAGTACCTGAGCAGTTGCTAAGATGAAGCAATTCTGAAAGATATCTTCATTAGGTATTGCTTGCTAAAACTACACATATTCACAAACTTGTCAGCTAATCAAAACTGCAGCTGAATACTTGAAACAGTTTTGGAAGCATTATAGAATTTAAGAAAGGTGAGATAAATGTGTCAACTTACACAATTAAGAAAAGAACTAATCAGAAAAAGACTGATTAAACATATCACTTTTAAAACATTTTTATTATATTTCTATTGCTGTATCATTTCAGCTAATCTAATGTCTCAGATCATGTACCAGGATAGTTTTTACTGGAGGGGAGAGAAACAGGCTTAGATTCCAGCAAGACAGAATGGTTGTTGATTCAGAAGCCTGTGGACTCTGATAATTTCCACTTTTGGTCCTGCATTGGTTTATTCCTCTATACAAAACGAATTCACAATTTTGTGGGGGGGGGGAGAGAATGAGATGCTCCTGTTCAACTCAATGCTAAATAAGCAGATGAAGGCTCTAGCCAGGAGACACTTTGTATAAGGACCTTGTTCAAATCCCAGCTATGAAACATGTTTTACCATTTCCTCAAACTGGGCCTGGGACTGGAACATAAATCCCTGAGCTGGCCCACGCTGCGCCTCCTCCACCCCTGCTGAAATAGGATGGGTCTCCTCTCTGGCCTTGATACCTGTTTCACCTTGGTTAGGGTGGTTCCGTCCTTTGCGCGATGAGTTGGGGCGAAGGATGATCCTGGGAATACGGGCCGAAGCTGTGAGGTAGGGGCGGTGCTAGGGGTGTCTTAACCCCACAGTATTTGTCGCCAGATAGTAAGTCATATGTGTACCAAGTTTGGTTGAAATTGCTCGAGGCGTTCCAGATTTATGCTGGAACATACAAAACGCTGAGCTAGGCTCAGTGTACAGAACACGACCGTTGTTCCAAAAGGCCACCCCTAGGGGTGCTAGGGGTGTCTTACCCCCACAGTATTTGTCGCCAGATAGTAAATCATGTTTGGTTGAAATTGCTCGAGGCGTTCCAGAGTTATGCTGGAACATACATACCTACAGCCTTTTTTATCTATATAGAAGAAGATAGAAGATTGCTGTTAGAATAGAACATAGTAACAGTGTTGGAAGCAATCCTGGAGGTCTTCTAGTCCAACCCCCTGCTCAGGCAGGAAACTCTATACCATTTCAGACAAATGGTTGTCCAATCTCTTCTTAAAAACTTCCAGTGTTGGAGCATTTACAACTTCTGGAGGCAGGTTATTCCACTGATTAATTGTTAGAACTGTCAGGAAATTTCTCCTTTGTTCTACGTTGCTTATCTCCTATCCTTGAAGATCAGCTGGATGCTGCAGCTACTACAAAATTAGAGGCATCTACAGTTACCATCCCTGTCTTCAAAATGGCAGGCATCATCACTTGATTACACTTATCATTTTGAAGCCAGTGACCATCAATGGGGACACTTCTATTTGGAATGCAGCATTCTGAGTATTAAAGGATTTACTGCATTATGTTTGTATTATATTTGTACTATGGGGGCTGCACAGGCTTCCAGTGGGCTTTTAGGAGCAATTGCTATCTTTATAGCTTAAGATATGGCTAACTTTGAGACCACTTTCTCTTAGTAGCATCTGTCCAACTGAAACTTAAAAGAGTCGGCTTTCTGTGGGTCCCAACCTGTAGGAAATGTCATCATCAGGGACTGAGGAAGACCCTTACCAGTGGTGGTCCCCCTCCTATGAAAAGATAAGGATGGCACTATTCCAACCAGTGTCAAGAAAAATGTTGAGAAATAGCTCTTTTGGAGTGTCTTTGGTGATAATTGTAGAAGTTACACTCTTGGGATAAGTTGCTGATTGGATTTTATATATATTGTATATTTTAACCCTATTAAGGTACTGAGAAACTGTAAATTGGCCAGAGTTGCTTGATTGGAGTAGCATATAAGGTCATGGAACAAATAAATGTTCATATTGCTTATGAAGGTGGTTCAAAGACCACCTTCATAAAAAAAAAGACCATCCATATCTTCTTCTAAAAGGCCATCCATGTCTTCTAATGAATAACTGGAGCAAAGGTGATACAAGAAATTCAGTTTCACATCTGACGGCATCTAATACCTTTCTAGCAAAAGCATTTTCTCCTGCCCTTTTTGGTAATTCTGGATGTATCTGAAATGGAGTATTACACTATTACAGTATGATTGAACTCTTTTCAGTAAAAGTCTATCAGTAATCTGTCAGGCAGGGAATTGCTACAAGGAAATTGCGTGTTTGGGCTGTAATCAGCCATTGATATAATCCATTATAGCCTAAATATTAGGCTCAATTCACTGGCATTTCTTTGACAATGTACTTTAATAATATATTATAAACATTTCTTATTTCATACAAGCATTACTCTGTGAAACCAAAGTTATAATGACAACTGTTATTAAAGGATTGTATACAGTAAATAGAACAGATTTTAATTTTTGATTGTTTGGTCCACCAGTATACATTGTGGCTTTCAGTACTGGCATCTGCCCATCTAACATATATGTCAAAGTCATGTCACACATGTAGACATAGCAATATAAATAACTACATGTATTTATTGCCAAGTGTCACAATTCAGTCAGCATAAATGAAACAACTGTGATTTTATACATTACATACAATTAGGAAAATTTGAAACACAAATTATTATACCTTGAACTTCCTTTACTCATGTTCAGTTTTGATCTGAGTCATTCTTTCTCTCTTGTTCTCTGGCTATCTTCTGGACAAGATATTTTGATCTTTGCCATATGTATGGATATAAAGTGAATGTCTTGTTGATATCAGATTCTTTCTTTTCTCAGGATAGAAGGCCTCTACCTACAGTATCTTCCATTTCCATTTATGAAGATCAGTAGAAGACAAGTCGTGGATTTTTTTTGTGCACGGAAGCTGCAGCATTGATCTGCATGCAGCAGTAGAACTGATTCACCTCTTTCACTCAATCGTTTCAACTACTGATGCATTCAGAAGCTACATAACTTTCTTGGAAAATGTTAGGAAAACACAATCTGGATTGTTATTCGGTAAGGTCTATACAAGGTGGGAACCAGAGGTGGGTTCCTCCCGGTTTGGACCGGATCGCCCGAACCGGTAGTGACCCGCTGGTGATGTCACAGTGACATCACAGATCCGGTTCGGTCAGTGCCGATCCGTGGGCGCCGCCATCTTTTTTTAAAAAAATATATATATTATTTTTTAATTTTTTTTCCGGGTTTTTTTTTCTTCTGCGCATGCGCAGAAGCTGAGTTTCCGGCACTGCGCATGCATCGCCATCTTGTTTTTGGCTTTTTGGGGGGGGGGATTTTTCTGATTTTTCGGCACTGCGAGGCGCACCCACGCAGCGCGGAAGGAAGCAAACCGGCAGTGAGGTAAGTTAGAACCCACCCCTGGTGTGAACAATAATCAGGAGAAATTCCTCCTCCTCTCTAAACTGGTTTCCTGTTTATTATTTTGTTGCACATGTGTGCTATCTTGTTGCCAATAAATGAGTCTCATTACAACAGTCTATCAGTTCTGTACCAAGAGGATTCACGTCTTCTCTACTCACGACTGTCATTTAATTATTTGTCACATTTAGGTACTACCCATCTCACTTTCACTTTTATCATCTTACAGAAATAAAAATCAAGAAGCCTATCTGAAGTAAAATCCTTTTCTTTAAAAATTATCATTTATTTTGAAATATTATCTCTAGATACATTTCAGATTTTCAGCTGATAGATTCAATTTCATGTCCATTTTTGATAAAAAATAAAACTCATAAGAACGTGAAAAGACAACCTAAAATGAGACAAGCAACATTTAAATAGCATCATATTTGAAGTTTAGGTTCTGCCCTATCTCTTTTTGGCAATGGCCACCTATCATGACAAAATTTAGAAATATGATTTCTAGGCACCACCACCACCATCTAAAATATCTTCTCAATTACGCCAACATAATAAACATTATACATAGAAAAGAAAAGCAATAAAACTGCAAGAATTTTTATGATAAGGCATGAACGCATGACCTTCACCCCAAAAGAGATGATGTCAAAAGCGTGGGAGTTAATCAAATTATTGAAACTGGCACAGCCTGCAAAATTAATCTTCCAAGTAAATGTAAGACATAAATTTCAATCTGTACAAGCTACTGAAGAATGAGGTAGGATTTAAGACAGCAAGAATTGCTGTGCTTATAGATGTAAGGACAAAAATGTCTACTTGGCTGATTATGTATATATAACAAGCATATATTTGTTTATTGACTGGATTTATGTTCCACATTCTTGTCTTTCTTATTAACAATAAAAAGAATTTAATTAAAATGCAATGGAAGCACAATTAAAATGCTATTAAATCACAGTGAAGAATAAAAACAAAAGTAATCAGCATCCTCCATTGCCAAGTTAGCACTAAAAACTTGCTCACGTATCAAAGGCATCTCTAAATAAACTATTTCTGGCTGTTGGTAGAAGGATAACAGAAAAAGGGAAGCCGAGCTGCTTTCATTAGAAATTCCAAAGCTTAGGAGCAGCCATCTAGAAGTTCTCTGAGGATGATATGATTAAAGAAATGCTTTCTTAAGATCTTAAATCTTGTATAGAATTGTGAGGGGAAAACACCGTCTTAGATAGCCAGGTCTCAGGTCACATAGAGCTTAACCAGCACTTTAAATTACATTTAAACTGTGTTAAGAAGTTCTACAGTGCTTTAGTTGTTAGAAGTCATATACTTTTTTAGAATTTGTATATTCTCCCTGCACAAAAACTCTTTATCTTATTGATCAGAAGTTTGTTTTCCACTTTAGGGACTACTCTTGTTGCAAGATTCATTATTTTCTCTCCAAACAATGAAATTATCACTTTATAGATTTTAAAGCAATGCTGCTCGAAACACCCCACACAGATTTTTATTCAATTTGGCACACATTGTATCTCATATGTATTTAATATATCCTATATTTGAAAATTGTTATGAAGTTTCAATAAACTCATTCCTAGCAAATTTACCTGAGAAGTTCTAACTTCTCAGATATTTTGGTTGAATTGTGTGTGTATACAGAATATGTACAATATTAGTGAAACAATAAACATAAAAGCAACTAAATGGTGTGTGTGTGTGTGTGCATACACATACAGGTAAATCACAGAACATCAACTTCAAAAAAACTATAATTATTTATTCATTTCTTTGTTTATTCGAAAATATCAAGGGAAAGTTAGTATGAACCTCTCCAGAAGAACTAATATAGGTTTAAGAGCCGAGGTGGCGCAGTGGTTAGAGTGCAGTACTGCAGGCTACTTCAGCTGACTGTTCAGCAGTTCAGCGGTTCAAATCTCACCGGCTCAAGGTTGACTCAGCCTTCCATCCTTCCGAGGTGGGTAAAATGAGGACCCAGATTGTTGGGGGCAATATGCTGACTCTGTGAACCGCTTAGAGAGTGCTGTAAAGCACTGTAAAGCGGTATATAAGTCTAAGTGCTATTGCTATTGCTACCAGTAGTAATTTAAACAAATGAAAATTGTTTTTTTAGTAGATCTTAAGTAAGGAGGGGATAATTATTTATTTTTCCCCAGCGCTGAATGTCTAAAAACATTTGTTAGTTTTCCTTCTATGGGTAACATTCAGAAGATGACCATGAAAATATATGTAGTAAAGCTACTTGGCAAATGTGGCTACTTGTTGATATGTTGATAGCATAAAGCTATAAAGCCTCTACAAGCAGCCTAATCTGTTTTTCAGGACTTTGCATATCAGTGAGTTTGAAACTACTATAGGATTTTTCCTTTTAGCTTTGCATTTTCATTCTTGAATTTAGTGAAGCATGGTTCATTGTCTCTGAAGTTGATGCTGTGGTTGCCTTTTTTATAATTCCTTCCTTCCTTCCTTCCTTCCTTCCTTCCTTCCTTCCTTCCTTCCTTCCTTCCTCCCTCCCTCCCTCCCTCCCTC
>QLTV01001452.1:746912-768976 GCA_003457575.1 Thermophis baileyi | reverse complement strand
CTGTGACATACTGAAGCAGAGCATGATCCCCTCCCTTCGGAGACTGGGCCGCAGGGCAGTATTCCAACATGATAACGACCCCAAACACACCTCCAAAACAACCACTGCTTTGCTAAAGAAGCTGAGGGTAAAGGTGATGGACTGGCCAAGCATGTCTCCAGACCAAAACCCTATTGAGCATCTGTGGGGCATCCTGAAACGGAAGGTGGAGGTGTGCACGGTCTCTAACATCCACCAGCTCCATGACTTCATCATGGAAGAGTGGAAAAGGACTCCAGTGGCAACCTGTGAAGCTTTGGTGAACTCTATGCCCAAGAGGGTTAAGGCAGTGCTGGAAAACAATGGTGGTCACACAAAATAATGTCCCCATTTAGACATTATCACTTAGGGGTGTACTCTCTTTTGTTGCCAGCAGTTTAGACATTAATGGCTGTGTGTTGCTTTATTTTGAGGGGACAGCACATTTACACTGTTATACAAGCTGTATACTCACTACTTTACATTGTAGCCAAGTGTCATTTCTTCAGTGTTGTCACATGAAAAGATATACTTAAATATTTACAAAATGTGAGAGGGTGTACTCACTTCTGTGACATACTGTATGTTGCTGCAGATGAAGGATTCTGCGATATTTTATAATGATCATCCATATTATTAATCAGATAAAAGGCAAAGATTAAGATTCCCTTCTCTCTTCCTTGATTTAAGAACAACTTCCTTGGTGTTTTAAGGAAGAGCAGATTGACTGCATTTAACATGCTTTTCCGAAGCATTAAAAGAACTCCTAGCTAGAGATTGAGTGGAAATTCAGTCACAGAAGTGCTGATAATTTGAATGGAAAAGCAGCCATTTTAAACTAATCTGCCTACCTAGGGTTATATTTAGTATATAATGCAAAGAGGTGAGAAGCAGAAGCCTGCTAGTACAATGCATCATTTAGTTTTAGCTTGCATGCCAGCCAGTTTAAATGAAATGCATTCTTTTGCTGTAAGTAATGAGTTCACCTTTTTTTCTGCATAGCAACGTTGGCATCTTTTGGTGGAAATAATATATAATCATTTCAGAGAGGAAGGAAAGTGATGGACCATATTCTCACCTCCATTGTAGACAGCAGAGCAAGACGACTGCTATTTTTATGTTTCCTAGCAGGAAGAAAGAGAGGAAAAATGATCAGAGACTGCTTTCCTGAGCTAAACAAAACAACGCATAATGTTGTTTTATAAAGAACTGTGTTTCCATAAATGTTCATATCAGCAAAAATGGTGCATATATTTTCTGGGTACACATTCTTCAATAAGCACTGCAATATATTTTTCCTCAAAGGTATAAAAGCAATATTTGTTTTGCATAAATTACTGTACTAATTTCTTCTACAGGCAAATAACTTGCTTTTAACTTGAAGCACGTTTCACTTTCACATCCTAGTATGCCTCTCTGAAGAATAAACAATCAAGTAAAATTAGATTGAATTCACAAAGAATCTCCCATTTCGTTTAATACATAAAATAAATGCATCGAAGTGAAATACAGGTTGTATTAACCTACAGGATATGTGTGATATACACATGTACCTTTAATATAACCCCTGTGTGAGGAACATATTATTTTATCGGAAGCAATGAAGTCCTAAGTGGGATGTGATGGTTAGGCAACAATTTTGTATTTACCATTATGTGTATGTTAGGACTACTTGTGCTTTAAAATTTTCCCTGATGTGAGCCCTGGTGCTGTGTGACAAGATCCCTTTTATTGAATAAGGTTTTTAATTACATTCAGAGTATAATAGCCTCATTGTGACAACTAGGAATGAAATCAGCTTCTTTGTTCAATGTACTAACAACAGAAAAACAAAAATGTTACATCCCAAGGAGATGGCCTGGCTCAGATTGAGGAAGACTAAAAGCAAGAAGAAAATTTTCAAAAGTCTCATTTTACATAGGGAATTTCCAAGTTGTACAGGGATAATGGCAGTCTTAGAGAAAATGGAAGTACATAGACTAACTTTCTTTTATATGCTGTAATTGGTTCCTGCATAAAAATAATCCTCCCTTATGTAAACTACAGGAACCCGGTGTTAAAAAGGAAAAACAACAATAAACTTCCCTGTTCTTAATGGGATGGACTTTTTCTGTCGTTATTTACTTATATCTACTGAAGGCATTAGAGATTCTTCCCGCTAAGAACTGGAGTTCTCAAAAACCCCGAGCAACATGGCCAGTGAACTGGTATGTTCCAGGTTGTGGAATAAAGTGGTTTACACACCAGTTCCTGAATCTCATGTAATCTCTTCCTTCCTTTTATACATCCTGCATCACAACATGAGTCCTGCCTTAGTCATAAATAAACAAACAAACAAACAAACAAACAAACAAATAGCAATAGCATTTAGACTTATATACCGCTTCACAGTGCTTTACAGCCCTCTCTAAGTGGTTTACAGAGTCAGCATATTGCCCCCAACAATCTGGGTCCTCATTTTACCTACCTCGGAAGGATGGAAGGCTGAGTCAAATAAACAAACAAACACACAATTCAGAATCAACACCTTCAGCTTTCCAGTGTACAAGGAATCAAGGAATCCTACCAGGAATTCTACTTTATGCCTACTAGGAATTCTGACTTGCTAATTCCAAACAAGCCACATTATAGCCTGGTTCACACAACCTACAAAGATAGAGACTTATTTCTCGCCATACAGAGAACCCCAAACAGCACAACCCATTTTAATTGAGTCAAGCATATGGTACAAACCCAGCCAATGTCTCTTCATCTCTAGTCAGAGCTGATAATTAATTTGTATATAAAATTTGGCATCATACCACTTTTCTAATTCATATATATTACCCAGAGCCACTAACGAGTCTTAAAATCAATACAAGGTTTTAAAAGCTTAGAAAGCTTAGACAAAGCTATTACTAACTATAATAAATTCTTGATTTGGGGACAGGGATTAAGATAATGAATTGCTACATAGTGGTTACTGCTTTTCACACTAAATAAATTATTTACTGCTTTTCACACTAAATAAAATGCCTGTATTAATTTGTGCTAAGCAAGCCCCATTAACTGCATAATGATCTATGGTTAGAATAAAACATCCATTTGAACATCTGGCATATTCTCATTTGCAAAAGAGACAATTGTTTCATCTGCTGCCACATTCTATAAATGTTTATTTGGTCAGAGTCCAGAGTATTTTTGGAACACTGCTCTCCTTAAATTTTCACAGAAGACAGGTTAAACCTAAATTTTATTATTACTGCTAAGCCTAATTTCAATATTACAAATCCCATAACTGCATAATTTTAACTAACTTGTACAATGAATAGGTCTCCTGTTCATTCCAGTATTTCATAGAAAATACTGTAATCTACGTATAGAAAATATTTCACACCAATAGGCACATTTGGAAGTTTAGAATATGTTTTGGACAGTCTGAAAGAATGGTTGTCCTAAGGCTTCACTTATTCACAATATTGATTCAGTTTGGGTGTGGCCAAGACCAACACCAGAGGGCTAAAATTAAACTCTATACAGTGCTAATATTCCATATATAAGGAAGTTCCTATTGCTCAAATAAAGCTTAGTTTAAGCTGGAAGTCTCTTATTAACTGACCAGACTCAATGGACAAAGTTACTTGAGAGCTCTGGAGGAGCCTAAATCTGCACGTCATTGGTTCATCCATAGAAGTCAACAAAGAATAATATTGTGCTGACATTCTGATTACTGGAGTCAAGGATTCCAGTACTTCTTTCACTGGGAGATGGCCTTCTTGGGTACCTACTCTTCAATTAAAATCCAAAAGAAGGGCATCTGAGGGCATTCTTGCAATAGGCTTTTGATTTGTATTTTCAATCAGAAAGAATGGAAAGCTAGGGGGACTGCAGAGTGAAGGAAATACAATCAGCAGAAAAAATAAAGCAAAGCCACCAAATAATCAGAAATTTGCAAAAGCACCAACCTAGAAATTCTAAAGCAAACTAAGAATGGAGGAAAGCAAAGCCTTTTTCTTAAGGGAAGAAAACATGGGGGAGACTGACAAATAGATTTTAACTCCATGACCCCAAAGGAGCTGGGAGAGCTAATGGTACAAGCCCCTATTTGGAACCCTGACACTTTACTAGTTTCCTCCAAAACAATTAAGCACTCGAAAGAAGCACTGGTGTTTCAATGGAGAGCTTTAGCATGTGATTTATGATATCGCATTTAAACCAATAAGGCTTGAAAATACTGAACTGGGATTGCACTATGCCGATAGACCATAAAAGCTGATCAAGATTTTACAGATATAATTCAGTTCTTGTCTGCTGTGCTCCTTTCCCATTCCCCTTGTCTATATGCTCCTCAATGCTATTAGAAAAGAGTAAGATGTTATATGAATCTAATTCACTGTTATGGATTTATCAATAAAATTGCAAGGCTGTAAAAAGCACTTTTGAAGAGCATGAGTTAAGTTCCATCCAATATATACAATGCAAAGTACATCCTCTGAGGGCATTTTTATTCTCTAGTTCTGCAACTAAATTGTCTATGGCAATTTGATGCCAAATCAACATTTCTGCACCTTTCAGAATTTAAAATCTAGTAAGAAATAAAATAATGGCTAATTTTCCATTAGGGATAGCTGCCTACCAATGTAGGAGGCCCTAAAACACTTTTTCTACAGCGAAATTTACTATTTTAAAACCATTTTTTCAGAAAGGAGAATTAAAACAAGTAAAAAACGGAGGCTTTCATAGCAACATTCATTTATAAGTCTGGTTGTTTATTTCCAGATTTTATCATCCAAGCAATACCGTTCAATTGTGATTATGTTTTATTTTCTTGTTAATTATAAGGCAAAATAATGCGGGATATATGACCCATGGGGGAGGAAACCAGTGACATCTAGTGGCAAAGGCTGGGGGTGATGAGATTTACAGGCGTAAACTTTCAGAACTATAGCATTTTTAAAAGTAGATTACAGTATATTGTGCAGTCCAGTTCTGGCTGTATGATGCATTATTCATTCATTTCCCTTTACTAACTCTTCGGGTTTAATGTGAGTATGACTTTCAAAACTGACATTTTTATCTTCAAAGAGGACCAGGATGACATGCATCATTTTTCCCCCTTTTTTTATCTTCCTAAGAACCCTGCATAAGTACGGTAATTAGCTTGGGAAATAGCCTAGTTTATGTAACTTTCATGGTTGCATAAAATTCTAATCAATGCAGAACCAGAATGCTTACTATTATTGTTATTGAAATTATCATTATCATCACCATAGTCATCTATTAAGGAATAAATATATGTTGCTTTCATCTACAGGTAGTCCTTGATTTACAAACTACCTGAAAAAGGGAACTTATGATCAAAATCCAAAGTTCCAATAGGTGCCCCACCCCTGTGGTCACATGACAGCAGTTCAGGCACTTGGCAACATGGCTGCATTGACAGCTGCTTGCAGCGTCCCGCGGTCACGTGACCATGTTTTACCCAGGGGTGGGTTCTAACTTACCTCGCCACTGGTTCGGTTCCTCCCACGCTGCGTGGGGGCGTGCGGCCGCACATGCATGCGCAGTGCCAAAACCCCAGCTTCTGCGCATGCGCAGAAGCAAAAAACAAAATGGCGGCACCTATGGCAGTGCCGAGAGCCGGTTCATGGGCGTGGCCAACCAGCGATCGCTCCTGGTTCAGCAAACAGGAGGAAATTCCCGCTACCAGTTCTAAAGAACCGGTCCGAACCGGGAGCAACCCACCTCTGGTTTTACCACAGTTTTGCCAAAAACCATCACTTATTTCCAGTTTTCAGCAAAACTATGCCATGGCAAACAATGAGTTCATTTAATGACTGTGGCACTTCATGATAGATACTAATACGATCGATCAATCAATCAATCAAAAGCTACATTTTAGATTGCTCATTTCAAATAAGTTTGAAAGATCTTCAGTAATTTTAGGACAGAGAGCGCTTTTCTATTTGATCAATTTTCTAACCAGATGCACTGTCATAGCCAATGTTTCCACAATTAACTTCTCTTAATATACCTGTTTCAAAGAGTTCAATAACAAATTCATTCAATAACACAATTGATAGTACACTGAGAACAAAGAGGACAAGCATGGATGCACCACTGCTTCCAGAGGTCCTGACCACTGCTTCCAGAGGTCCTTCCAGAGGTAATCTACAAGTGTAACCAATGTCTTTTCAATCCCATGCTCTAGTATAAAATCCATTTATCTAATCCAAAGTTCTTTGGAGTAGAAGTACACCCACCTTTTCAACAATGTTATATTAAAAGGAAAGGAAGAATCCTTTTCTCTTACGGAAGAGTTGACCACTGCCACAACCCAATCACATGTCACCTCTTGTGAAACTTTAGCTACCCAGGAGAGACAGATCTCATATGACAAGCTAGCAGTTCTAAAAATCCTGTCCACTACTTTGGAAGTAGTAGTCACATTCTTCCCAGATAGCCAAGCTAGACCGAGCTTCAGTTATCTGCATGGGACCTGCTTCAAAGTCAGAGTCCAATTTATCACTCACCCATAAACTCAGAATAGCCACACCATGATCAGATATTTGAGCCATTACTCCAAGAACAAGGCAGAAGCCAACTATGAAGCTTTGCATGCCTTTCACACTCATAAATCCTGTTTGTTACCAGAACCAGCTTTAAAGGAGAAGAAAGAATGTTTAATGGGTTTCCTTTTCTTTTCCAAAAAATAGAGCTGAAAATCACTGTTTTCCAAATGATACCATAGTAATGAGCAGTTTATGTGGGTGGAAAAGAAGAAAACTCTTTTGTATGAGTGGGTATAGAAATATGATTGATACATCTGCACAAGTATAATGAACCCCAAAGTTCAACAAATATCTAGTGGGACCATTTTTTTAGATACATTTCAGCACCTTGGAACTTGTTTTAGTTTTAAAAAACTGTTTTAAAAAAGAAATCAGAATGTCTACTAGGTCCCTGAAGGACATTTTGAATTTTCATGGCTGAATAACCAATACAAATATGCTATAAGCATTAAATATGTATTTTCTTGTTCTGCCTGAATACAATCAAGGAATTTATCTTTTAGCCCAAGGGTATGGGGCGTTGTTTTTTTCCAGACAGAGAACAATGTGGAATCATGAGATAATGTACAGCTTCTAGCTCAGAAAATTAATAAATCATGCATTTAAGCTTGACAATATACCACATAAAAGTTGCCATCTAGTATTATAAGGGTGGTGTTCAACAAGCACATTAGGGCTTTCCATCAGTTATATCAGCCACATAGACACCAGATCTTTTTCAGAGGATTTCTCTCTTTCCAGTACCAATTGGTTCCCCAGGTGGAAAATAATAATAATAATTTCCTCAACAGAATTGCCTCAGCCAATAGAATGACAACATTGAATACAAACCAAACTATTTTGATTTGGAAATGAAGAAGCTTGTAGACCTACCAATCAATTTTTACTCAATTTGGTGTCTAGTAAATATAGTGTAGGGCAGCTCCCTAAAAATGCTTGCCTTCCTCTTGTCAGATTAAAAACAAATTCTTGACATAATCTCCTTAGCAGTCTGTTTAATGTCCTAAAGAAAGCTACACAAGTAGTCTTTCACAGTGGATCAATCTTAATGAATTTCAAGATGCCAAAAATTATAAAAAAGAATCCCACATTATACAGCTCATTTAAAAAAAATGGAAAGGGAAATACAATCTGGGTGTTCTTTTTTTCTTGCAAATGAACTAAATTTAAAACAGTGTTTTAACGAAGGGGAGCCCAGTCCTTTAGGTAGTTTTTGAACTAATTGCATTCTTGATTTATTTCAGGGGGAAACACAAATAAAACTTGCATGTGAATAATTTCAAAAATGCATCCTGCATAGATAAAGAAAACTTTGAAATATATAAGATGCTGATGCCAAGACAGTGAGATGATGAAATAAGTACCGGTATAATATGAGACATTTTTGTTCACACAAATAAGTGTCAACGTTTCTCTTACATTGGAAAATTTCTGTTCTGTATCTTAGAATCTGTAGATTAAAATGTTTACATTAAGGTATATCATACAGAGGATCAATATCAGAAAATTTCATAGTTTTTAATGCCTGTTCCCTTACTCTTTTCAGACATACTCTATGCATAAAAATAAGCCATATATTTATATGTGGTATAAATCTATACCATTCCAATGTCACTTTTCTAATTCTTGCTCTTTTTGAAAAGTTTAAGGGCTAGCTTTTTTTCTGATTTTTTTATTGGAGAATATTTTAATTTGCACAAAAGGAAAAAAGTGTCCTAAAAATGTATTTTTCCAAAGATAAATGAAAAACATATGACATTTTGACATTAAAATCCTCTACTCATTTAAGAGGATTTTATAAATCCTCAATATAAAACTAGCACATCAGAAAGAACATAAAATATGACTATCACCAATTTTTAAAGTGATTCCAAGCCATTTCACATATTACAGAATGCGGTGTGAAGATGCTTCCTGACGTATCTCATTATGCCTCAAAAGGAAATAATGCTGCTGTATGTAATGTGGGCTAAGGAAGAACTTTCAAAGAACCAGTGTTGAAAGAGGTCACATAAGCAATTGCATTTGCAACATACAAAATACCCTTGAAGGCATTTACAATTCCACTTCTTCAAGTATGTAAAAGCACACAGAGTTTAACATTTCTTCTCAGATTGGTTCTCATTCACAATAAGGTACAGAGAATGGCAGCCATAGTAATCAGGGCAGCAATACCTATTCTGACTACTGAGGACTAATATAGCATTAATATTAGGGAGCCTTCAAAAATAGGCATTGGCCTTGTGCACATGCATGCATGCATGCATGCACACACAAACACACAGGTGCAATCCAATCAGAATGCTATAGCGCTACAGCACTTTTTCATATGACTTAATTAGGACTGAGACACCACATCATAATCATGGCCAAGGTGCATATGGTCTTCTCAGAAACATCAAGTGCTTTTGCAATTGCCTTTTCTTTACTTACAGACACCAAGAGGGCTACATAGATCTGTGATCTTTAAATTAAGTGGTATTGATTTTCCTAGCCTAACTATTTCTGATTCTGATTTCTGATTCAAGTATTTATTAAACAGAATACAGAGTAAGTCTACTGGATCTGGGACTGCAAACATCCAGACATCTTTAGATAGATGCAGAACACCTCTTTGCTGCCATCTAAGGTTGATCCGGATTTTTGATCATCCCTCAGAATGAAAGCATATAGTATAAATGGAATGGATGCATATTTAAAATAAATCGGCCATCCAAAGAATAACTTTGAAATGTAAGCAATCAATTCCCTTCGATGGCTTGCACTACAATTTTCGTAAGTCCCCACAAACAGTCGTCTATGATTTGGGGCGGTTCAGTCAGTGCGGCACTTGCACGTTGTCTCCTTCTTCGAATTCCACTGCAAACTCAATTCATTCACCCAGCAGCTCTAAGCCATTTCTAAGCCGGTTAGCATTAGACTACAACTCCCAGACTGCAAAGCAGCCTCAGACCTTGCCACGTGATCAAATTATTTTCTCTTCTTCCAGTGATATTTCGTATCTAATCACATGGGAAGGGAAATATGGCTGCATTGGATAGGGAAGTGTTTGCCTCGCTTCAGTTCTTACTGAAAGTAAGTGTGTGCTTATTTTAATATGGGGAAAGCAGGATGCCGTGGAACAGCGATCAGCTGCAATCGTTTTGCTCTAAAGCACATTAAGCACAGAAATGCTCATGGTTACGATTTGTATCCGTGCTTCTTATTAACAAAGTGATGTCTAGTTTTAATCCCCTTTTCACAGTTGCCAGGTGAGGAAGGGACATGGGTAAAAAAGAAAGCACTTTCCCTTCTTTTAGGCATTTATAAATCTAAACCTAAAACGTTCCGTCAATAGCTAACACATTAATTAAAATATATATAAGAGGTTTTCATCGGGGTTATTATCTAAACGTCATGAGACAAATAATGAAGGGGAACAAGGCAAAAGCAAACCTGGCCCTTTTTCCTCTCCAACATCCAACTTTAGTCTCCCTTCAAAAGATATTATTTGTTCACTCTCCCAGTCAAGAACTACATAGTTATTATATCAAAATACAAGTTACTAGATGCCTTAGGATGGATCGATATGTTGCACACCATCATCCCTTGTAGGTTGGGATTTTTGACAGCTGACTGCATCTCAGAGCTCTTCCTGTGCCATTTCTTAGACGCTAAGATGCATTTCTAGACTTATTCTTCTTTGCCTTGACTTTTTTGTGTTGCTCTTATTATTTATTATTTATTTATTAAATTTGTATGCCGCCCAACTCCCAAGGGACTCTGTTTTCAACTTCCATTCTTGATCATAGTGTTTCAGAAAGAAAACTCTAGATTCAAAACCCCACAAAGCTCCATTCTTTTTTCTTCTATTTCATGTGAGGGAACTGATGTGTCTATGACGCAGACATTTAGGTTTCTAGTACTTGTTGCATTATTATTTTTTTGTGAAGGATCACTATTTGTTTCTCTCCCTCAAAGGCTCCTTCAAAGAATGTTGTTCGGCAGTTATGCCAAGAGTGCTTTTCTAGTTCAGGAATTATCTCCGAAAAGCTCACTGAAAGTACCTGTTCCAATCTCTCAGTACCTCCCAATGAAGCAAATCAGGTAAGCTGCTGAAATATGTTCAAGATTCTATGAATACTTAAGGATACACAGTATTATACAGAAGAAAAGCATTTGTTTACAACATTTGATTCAGTACTTCTGAAGCAAATGAGAAGTACCCCAAGTTACATAAGAATAGAATAGAATAGAATAGAATAGAATAGAATAGAATAGAATAGAATAGAATAGAATAGAATAGAATAGAATAGAATTCTTTATTGGCCAAGTGTGATTGGACACACAAGGAATTTGTCTTTGGTGCATATGCTCTCAGTGTACATAAAAAGACAAGATACATTCGTCAAGATGATGATGATGATGATTATTAAAGAGCAAGGATAAAGTATAAAAGCCTAATAGGGAATTATTATTATATAATAGACATAGATTACATAAATTGATGTGTTTTTTCTTTAAAAAATGCGTAGAAGGCAAAAGAAGAAATGTTTTGTTAAATGCAATGTGAAACCCTTTATCTCTGTCATTTTTCTTGTAGTTAATCCAGTCTTTGCATAACCTTACAAGGCACATCGTTTACCATGGCCTAACGTCGCAAGAAGAAATTCTCTCTCTCTTTCCAGAAGGATTTCACCAGAATCTTAAAAATCTTGTAACCAAGATAATCCTGGAAAATGTGTATGTTTCAGGTTTCTAACTTTGGGCACAGACAAAGGGATTCAGTTTGAGGCTCATGATAGACCATGACTTTAAAAAGTTAACTGAGATTTGATAGATTAAGCAATTGTTATGGCTATATATCATCTCTGGAAAATGAAAACAAGTAAAAACACCCTTTAATGGTTTTTTATACGGTATCAGTCTGAACTGAAGTTATAGGCCAGTGATGGCTAACCTTTTTGCCGTCCCCGCGTATGTGCACGCAAACCCCCCGCGTGTGTCCCATGCATGCACGTGTGACCCCCCGCCCCCCACACATGCACGTGTGACACCCCTGTGCTCCCCCGCCCCTGCACATGTACGTGCCCCCTGTGCACCCCGCCCCCGTGCATGTGCACGCATCTCCCACATGCGCCCCGCCCCACGCGCATGCGTGGCAGAGACCCGAAAACCAGCTGGCCGGCGGGAGCTCCGTGCACATGCATGGTGGAGCTGAGCTGGGGCAATGGCTCGTGTGCCTGCAGAGAGGGCTCTGCGTGCCTCCTGTGGTAGGCGTGCCATAGGTTCGCCATCATGGTTATCGGCAAATCTCATAATTGTAACTTTGAATTCTAACTGACTAGCTGCTACACATCTATCTAGACCCATGGTGTCAAGAATCTGCCAGTGTTTGCAGCAACCACACATTATTTTGAAGCACACACCCACAGGTATTGTTTGTCACATATGGGAAGTGCTTCTATTTCCATACCAAAGTACATACCCTTAATCCCTCCATAGAAAAAGGGAACCTAATAACTCCAAATAATTTTCCCCCATCATTTCAGTTATATGCACCATCACATGTATGCCAAAGATATAATTTTGGGGTGACACATTGACTTCTGGCCATAGCTTCTTATGCCAGTCTTTCTCAGAACGTTGCCCTTAAGATTTGTTGGTTCTCTGGGTTTTAGAATTTCCTGCCAGCATAGCAATTCACACATTTTAGAGTTTATTATAAAATTCTATATTTCTCTATTCCAGGTCATGTAGCCATGCTTGAGCAACTGGATATGATTTTTATAGTAAATTGGCTATAGTTATTTAGATTTCATGCCATTGCCAAGTTGCCCTTCCTTTCTGGGTGATTGTTTGTCACAGCATAACTCTTATTTCCCTGCTACAATATTGCCAGATGAAGGCAGATAAAAGCAACTTGTCACTCTCAATGAACAAGAGACATTTGCAATTACTGAGGAAAAGAAATAATCTTGCAGACTGTCAGCTGTTGAAGCTGTAAGTGACACTGAAGTCCAATATGCATTAGATCCTTTCAGATTTCCTGGCCACAAAAACGTAGTTTGTGGAGTGAAAACAGTTTTGTGGAATCTGTTGCTGCTTTCTGCTACTATTCTTCCTTGCAAAGACAATTATATTTTTAAAAATATTTTCTTTCCTCTTTTTAGTGCCAACTGGAGAAATGAAGCACAAGCCAGTCAAAGTGAGTAGCAGGATATGTGTTGGGATAATTGCTATATATAATATCACACTTCTGTAATATAGCATGTCTGCATTTAATTTCACACATTTGAGTTTAGGGCTATTTCACATAAAGCATGTGTCTAGCATAGAAATTGTTTCCTAGATTATGTCTGAAGCAAGCCTCAACCTCTTTTGCTATTGGAAGAGTCATGGATTCTTGTAGTATTTCTTCCAGTGTTATTATGCCCAACACAGAAATGAATAAGAAATATTAAATCAAATAAATGAAAGACATAAAATAAGAAAATGAAGCAAATGTACACCAACACTATTTACTATATAGTACTTCACACCAACACTGTTCACTGTGCTTCTCCACATTTGTCTTGCAAACCATCTTTATTTTCATCACGTTAATACACCTCCTCATGTATAGTTTTTTCCCCCCTTTAAATTCTCTTCTTTCTCTTGAGGATTTCATTCCATCCATTCTGCTATTCAGCCCCATTCATTCTATTAAACAGATCATCTCAGTATATTTATTTATATATTCATTGAGCAGCCGTTCACTTTTGATCCTATTCTTGTTTTACCATATCCACTTATTAATTTCCACTGCATCCAATTTTTATTTTATTTTTCTGAAATACCCAACTCTCACCTAACAAAGTGGACAGAAGCATACTCTTATACTCTGCCATTCTGGCTTATTACAATATTCAGTCCTTGGAACAGACCATATATTACCCATTATCAGCATTTGCTCTTCTTAAATTATTTCTGTCCACTTTCCTGTCTTTAATGAATATCCTAGCAAGGGCCACAGATTCATCAAGTTGTTCAGTTTTAACTTTTATAATGTGCAATCACTCCTTCCTTTTTCCCTGTGAGATTCAACCATTTTTGGTTTTTGATGCATTAATTTTCAGATGTACACTCTGCATTGCATCATATAGCCTAATGTTTCCTACAGATCATTTTAGTTTCAACATACAAGGCAGTGGTAGTATACAAAAATATGTGCATGTTCATGTCTCTAACCAACACACTCCGATATTTCTACAAGCATTCCTTATATATTTATCCATAAATTCATTAAACAACCAAGGGGCCATCACTTATCCTCATCTTAATCCTTGTTCATTGCTGAATAATTTTTAAGCATTCCATTTATATTCATGCATGCTTTATTTCCATTAGGTCAGTGGTTCCCAATGTGGGGCCCACGACCCACAGGGGGGCAATTTGATTTTTAATGGGGGCAATTGGAACCTTGTTTAAACCAAGTTAATGGCCTTTACGTGAGTAGGAGTTCACTTTCTGAAAAGTAAGAATTATATGTCACGGGGGGGAGGGGCATCAGGATTTTAGAGATGCTTAGGTGGGGCATGGCCAAAAAAAAGGTTGGGAACCACTGCATTAGGTGTTGCTCTAGTTACATGCAGCAATCAACCTTCAGTTCCATTTTCAGCCAAATATTTGATAATGCAAGTTTATTCATATTATCATACACTTGGACCAAATCCATAAACACAGTAAGATTTTATTTCTCTTACTGATGCATTTCCCAATGGTTTTTGTCACATCATACACTTCTCAATAATAAATGGGATTGATAAATGTGCTGGAAATATTCCTCTGTGAGCCAAAGCTTAATAAAGGCTTTTCTATATTTAGCAGGAGTGAGAACTCTCATTACTAAATCATTGTTGGCTTATCAAAAGATTTTTATTTCTTAGTATGCATTAAAATGATATTAGTATTAAAATGACATCGAATTTCTTGTATTATTGTGTATCTTTTCTCCCGTCTAATTCTTGTAGATGGCAATACATTAACAATCCAGGAAAATGCAATAGTGGATATGTCTTCAATACCACACTTTTGTTAAACAAGAAATGAAATGCATTGTTTCCTACAAGGAAGTTATTTTTACAAAAATGTGCTGCTTTATGAATGTCAACTACTATGTTTTTTGAATTAGAGATTTTGATTCTTGGTTCATATTGTACATTTCCAAAACCAGGAAAATTGCAGAGGGTTATACAAAGTCAGTTGGTGGTATATCTATTTCAATATTATCTAGAAAAACCAATGTTTAAAGTATGTAAATGCATTTGACTGCCAGTATGTAATGACTGATAGCTCCTTTGTTCAGATGTTGTGTATCTAAAAGCTTCTTCCCCATCTTTCATACTTGCCTCATTTCCTTCCTTCTCACCAGGATCCTTTTATGTGTTATTAAATACTGAGTCGTGATGGTCTTTTGATCAAACTTTTTGACCACTGAATGGAACTGTGGCATGGTGTGCTAATAATCATTTGCAAGAAGGACATAAAAACAGATGGGGGGGGAAGCAGTTTAAATTAGCAAGTGAGTCATGAATTGGGGCATGCATGAAACAGAGAGCAGTTTTGCTACAATTCAGGGAAAAGGCTATCACTTTCTAGAGAATCTGCTGAATTGTTTGAGGTCAGTCATGGTTCTCCTAGGTTTGAAATGAAACAAAACCTAGTAAGTAGAGCAACTCTGCCTGAACTGGTAGGATGGGTTGATATTGCCATGTAGGCAAAGTGGCAGACTTCTGGGAGAAAATTGTTAACTGAATATGACAACCATGGTGAAATGAAATGCCAATGAGTAGACTGGATATTTGTAATGCCTCTCCAGACAAGGAGAAAACTAGAGATTTCCCACAATGCTCCTTGTGAGAAGGCCATGGTGGATTTAAGAGTTCTGGGAGATGTGGGAATAGCCATCTTTTTGCTCAAACTATAGTCAACACTTAAAAAGGACGTAAGTTGAGGACTATCTGTATAAGAATCCTACCCATGAGAAAATGCTTTTGATTTGAATTCTCTTTAAAAAAAACATGATAGGGTGAGATGTTGAAGATTAGACACTAGAGAGAATAGGAAGAAACTAAAGATTACAAGTGAAGGAAAACACTTTTGACTTATTAGTACAGAATGGAGCAAAATATTTTATTGTTGGGCATATTGAAGGATACTTTTGAATAATGGGTCCATATGTTTATTTTAAGAATGTTTGCCTCTATAGATAGACTGTGTTTAAAAGATGTTATGGAAGAGGAACACGTTGTACTGTTCTTGATCAGTCTCAAGTTTAGATTGAGACTGATCTGAATGTGAATTTAAAAAATAACAGGCTACAACAATGAGATGGAAAAGGTTCTATACTGGGCTTACAAAAAAAATTGGCAGATGTCTTAATAAGAGGTATACATATAACAAATCAAGAGTGTTGAATAGTTTTCCTATTGTAGAAGGGACAAAAAAGTGAAAAGAAATCAAGTTGTAGGACATTATTTGAAGGGACTAAAGATTAAGATTGTTAAAAAATAAAAGGAAGGTATATAAAGTTGGTTTATTTCATCAAGGTTAAAATAGATATGTTGCTATGTCTGGTTATTCTAAATGGATTTTAGCTGATCAGCACTAAAATTGTGAAGATTCAAGGATTTGTTTGTAGATAACATGGTATATGGGAAAAAGAGAAAATTTGTTCTATTTTAAGAGAAAGTAGTAAGTTACTAAAATTGTTTATAGTTGTGATAAGGGGGACGTAATTTCTTTATATATTTCTTTTCTTTTTATTTAGTATCCTCTTATTTTTTCTTTGTTTTTATTTTCTGCACTTTATTTTTATTTTTATTCTTTTATTTTGTATTAGTTTTTATCTGTGTAATTGCAATTTTTAATAACAAACACACAAACATACACATTACGTGAACATACATTGAGAATATTCAGACAATATTTGCCAAATGAATATTTGCCAAACTAAGATGAACAAACAGATGAATGGACTCTCACAGAAAAAGGAGAAGCCATTCTTTAGTAAAAACCATTTAAGATGCTTCACTTTTATAAATAAATAAATGGAATGTGGTTATAAGTCAATTGTAGTGCAAAACAATAAATGTTCTGAGGGCAGACAAGACAAAGTGACTACTAGGAAGAATTAATTATTTTGAACTGGTTTTCTAATGTAAAGCTGTACATGTTTATTAAAGTGTGTGTGTGTGAGAGGCAAAGGCCTGGGGTGAATAAAGGAGGAAAAAATATCTTCCCTCTCCTCTCCTCTCCTCTCCTCTCCTCTCCTCTCCTCTCCTCTCCTCTCCTCTCCTCTCCTCTCCTTTCCCCTCCCCTCCCCTCCCCTCCTCTCCTCTCCTCTCCTCTCCTCTCCTCTCCCCTCATCCTTATCCCACCCCTTGAGAATACTTAATGGATAAGAGAAAAAATTCTATCCACTTCCTCCATCTTTTGAGGAAATTTTAGATCTTCAGCACAATTGATAGCTTCTCTAGCCATTGCATGAGACATTTATGACAAAATTACACTAGGCAATGGTCATTAGCTTTAAATGGAGATTAGACTTTTGTAATGGTGGTAAATAACAATTTCGCAAATGAACATTGTATACTATATACATTGATCCAGCCCCATTCTTAGAAGATTCAGCTTTAAATATAGATGTGCAAAATGTTTCAGATTCTAAATTCTTTGAGCTTGAGATGACATTTGTTTGAATTGCCTCTTTTCACCTTATTGGAAGTGTTTGAAACACAAAAACACCTCAGTTCTGAGCTTGAAATGAGGTCATTGCAAGGTCTGAATACTTCTGAAATGGTTGGGAAATTGTTTTGAACTTAAATTGGGACATTTTGAGCCTGAAACATTTTGGTTTTGAACAGCTTTACACCTGTCATTTTAAGTATACTTGTTGGAAGCAATTCACATTGAGGTGAATTGGATTTCTTTGCAGTGAGTATGTATAGGGTGGTATTCTGGAGGAATATATGGGATTTCTTGCACTGTAAGCGTCTGTGCTATTGCTGGGGTGTTGTTGTTTTTGTGTGGGGGTTTGTTTTTTTTTTGCATCTTGACTTCATTAGTTCTAGTCTGCTACAAATAAGGTCAGGAGCATCTTCCAGAGTCATCCATCAAATAGAACTGTCCCTGGGGCTCTAACAAATAGAAGAGGCATCTGAAGGTTGTTATCCTATACACATGCCATGCATCAGCATGCTTTTGTTTGCAGGCACCAAAACTGCAGTTGTGTTCTTTCCATTAATTGGTTTTTGGAACAGTCTTGATCTTTGACTGCCAAGTGAGCTGATGTTTGCTGCCTCTCTCAGGAAACTTGACGCTGTAGACCAGTGGTGGGATTCAAATTTTTTTACTACCGGTTCTGTGAGCATGGCTTGGTGGGCGTGGCATGGCTTAGTGGGCGTGGGTTGGTGGGCGTGGCAGGGGAAGGATACTGTAAAATCTCCATTCCCACCCCACTCCAAAGGAAGGTTACTGCAAAATCCCCATTTCCTCCCGATCAGCTGGGACTCGGGAGGCAGAGAATAGATGGGGGCGGGGCCAGTCAGAGGTGGTATTTACCGGTTCTCCAAACTACTCAAAATTTCCGCTGCCGGTTCTCCAGAACTGATCAGAACCTGCTGAATCCCACCTATGCTGTAGACCAGTAGTGAAGACAAGCAGTTTCTACGTGTGAACTAGATTACAGGTTAATTAAGCCAGACTTGGGTGGAGGAAGATGGATGAGTGGGTGGAAGAAGATGGATGGATGAAGAATGCAATACTTTTGTGTATTTATAGTCTATTTTTAAAGATTCTCTGATGTGACATTCATAACACTCGGAAATGTTACTATCAGGATTATTTCTAGGTTCTGTGCGGGTGCAGAGTTTTGTAATCCTTGTGGAATTTCGAATGGCAATTATCTTATTAGAAAGCTAGGTTTCTAATTAGACTTAAATGAATCTTAGTTGAATTAAAACAAATCAGCGTAGGGCTTTACAGGAAATTAACAAACATAAAGTTTACCACAATCTAACCCTTATTTCTTAGAGTTAGACCACAGCTACCTTCTACTGTGCATCTGACGTGCTTTGCTTCTGGTCATACTATAATCCATTATTCTTTTCCTGACATGTAAAGATCCAATCAAAATGGATGACTCGATCTGGGTTCTCCCATTCCTCTGGGGACAAACTGTAATGAGTCGAATTCTTGGTTGTTTTTTTTAAGATGTCAAAAGGGAAGGTTTATCTAAACTTTGAGCCTTTCGTGACAAATTGAGCTGTCCTTAGTTCATCCTTTTTTAATAACTTGTCAGTCTTCTTTAGAATTATGAGGCGGCATCCTTTCTGAGGCAACAAGCCCATATAGTGTATAGTGATCAATACAGAGAAAACAGTTTTAAGTTTTTGAAACCAATAACAAATATTTAGAAATCAGCTCTATACAGATATATATTAAAAAAAAATATGTTGATAATCTGAACAAAAATGTTAAACTGTTCAGGGCAGAATTATGAAAGAATTCTGTAATTAGATTCAAGTAAATAAGTAAACATAAATGGGAACTGCAATATAAAACCCATTCCTTGGCCTATTCACAGTAAAAATACAGAATTCCATTATTACTGAGCCAGTATAGTTTTCATTGAATTGTTTCCTTCCTTCCTTCCTTCCTTCCTTCCTTCCTTCCTTCCTTCCTTCCCCCCCCCGCCTCTTTCTCTCTCTTCCATGCATTCAGAAAATTCTTGGCTGGGTTGAACAAAGGGCAAAAGAGTCACAATATATAAGATACAGAGCCACAGAAGAAGAAAAATATAACTTTCCAGAAATGGAAAGAGAAAATAGCAAGTTACATTTCTTCATTCTAGATTTTCCCTCTTATATTTGTTTTCTAGAGCCATAAGGGGAAAAAAAACTGTTTTAACAAGTTTTCATCTGCCCCTGGAATATAGATAATCTATAATATGAGTGGTCAGCCTGGTGTACTCTAAATTTTATTGGACTACACCTCCCCCAGTTCTTTGTCATTGGTTAATGGGAATTGGATGGAAACCCAGAAACCTTAGTGCCTAGGCATCTTGTAAAGTAATTTATCTTATTACAAGTAGTAGGATACAAAACCTACAAAGTGCTACTTTGTAAATAACAATTCTCCAAATCTTTGACATTAAAATAGTGGTTGCATCCTTGCATAATAATGTATGCCACTCTACATATGATAGCAGAAAAACAGTTGGAGCAGTATGATTGCGCAATGAATCTGTCTTATATTGAACGAAGCTATTGATCTGCCATTCTTTATTTAGTAATATATACTGTCACGTCTTTCAAGATTTCTGGCAAGGATCTTTTCTAAATCTTTAACTGAAAATCCACTTAGGGAATGATGAATATGAGACTCCATACATATGGCTACCAATAAATTGTCCAATTGGTGGAATTTTATCTACTTACAAACATTCTCTCTAGGGATTAATGCAAACGTTTTTCACATCACATTGGTAATCATTTTAAGTGGAGGTATTAATTAAACCTAGACCTTGTATATGTAGAAAATCTATTATGCCCACCAAGAAATAGATGGGATCAACCTTGCCAAACCTGGTGCCCTCTGCTTGTTTTGGACTTCCAGTATGGCCAGGAGCTGAAGATTATGGGTTTTGTAGGTGAATATGTTAGAGAATTTTGTTTCTCTATTGTAGAAAATAAATCAGAAGCTCTCACAGTTGACTGCATTTGCTGAATCAAATAACTTTATAATCTTATCAAAATATTTACAATACCATACTTTCTTCTTTGCAGCAACATATCATAATGAAGTCCTCACACAGAGAGATACAGAGACAGATCTGAGACTGGAAAACATGTCCAGCTTCTTGCTTAATTCTTTTGCACAGACTCGGTAGCATTTTACTCACATTGGCTGACTGAGTTACCACATGACTCTTCCTGCTCATGAATATTCCAACAGAATATATTTATAAGTGACAAATTGAGAAAAGTTGTATTCTACTATTGAGCTGAATAAGCTAATCTGAAAATATGCTTATTTTCATGAAGCGTATTAATGCAAGTGCTTGACTTCTACAAAAAAGTTGGTGAACTTCAGCTTTTATCTGGGTAAACCTTTGAAGAATTCTGGAATTGTTTAGCAAACCTGGTAGTGGTTGATGGTGATTTCCAAGAACAGAAGTGTGCACTGAGAGGTACAGTTCAGACTTGAGTGTATTCATTCACTGATTCCATTCCATGTCCTTTCAATTGCAGTTTCCCTCCCAAGGCTAGTAGATATGGATTGGAGAGTGGATATCAAGACATCGTCAGACAATATCAGCAAAATGGCTATTCCTACCTGCCTGCTACAACTGAAGGTATTGTCAGATGGATTTTCGTGCATTGTTATTTGTTTGTTCTTAAAAAGAGATATAGTTTTTCTTCTTCTATGCAAACATATATACATATATACACACACACACACACATATATATATATACACACACATACTTGTTTTTTGAGGTTTTCGCGGGTATTTGTATGTAGGTCTATGGTTATTCGGGTTTTCTCCCGTGTGAAGTTGGAGATGTCGAATTGCAGCTCCTAGAAGCACGAGGCCGAAGACACAAGCCTGATAACCAGCCTGATGATGACGAATGAGACTTCGTCGAAATGTCGCAACCACATCTCCAATTCTCGCATTGCTCCTAGAAGCACAAGGCCGAAGACACAAGCCTGATAACCAGCCTGATGATGATGAATGAGACTTCATCGAAACGTCGCAACGACATCTCCAACTTCACGCGGGAGAAAACCCGAATAACCATAGACCTACATACACACATACATATATACATATACATGTACAGTTGCAAAAAAAAGTATGTGAACCCTTGGGATTACGTGGAGTTTTGCATGAATTGGTCATAAAATGTGCTCTGAACGTCATCTAAGTCACAACAATAGAAAAACACAGTCTGCTTAAAATAATACTACACAAACATTAGATGTTGCCATGGTTTAATTGAACATAACATGTAAACATTCACAGTGCAGGGAGGAAAAAGTATGTGAGCCCCTAGCCTAATGACTTCTCCAAGAGCTAATTGGAGCCAGGAGTGAGCCAACCTTGACTCCAATCAGTGTGATGATATTGGATGTGTTGCTGACAGCTGTCCTGCCCTTTAAAAACACACACCTGGTTTAGGTTTACTGGTTTCAAGAAGCACTGTCTGATGTGAACCATGCCTCGCAGAAAAGAGCTCTCAGAAGACCTACGATCAAGAATTGTTGACTTGCATGAAGCTGGAAAGGGTTACAAAAGTATCTCCAAAAGCCTTGATGTTCATGTGTCCATGGTAAGACAGACTGTCTACAAATGGAGAAAGTTTAGCATTGTTGCTACTCTCCCTAGGCGTGGTCGTCCTGTAAAAATGACTGCAAGAGCACAGCGCAGAATGCTTCATGAGGTAAAGAAGAATCCTAGAGTGTCAGC
>QLTV01001452.1:730094-746574 GCA_003457575.1 Thermophis baileyi | reverse complement strand
CCGCCAACTGAAGCTCCGCAGAGGATGGGTGATGCAACAGGACAATGACCCAAAGCATACAAGTAATTCAACAAAACAATGGCTTTAACAGCTTTAACGCCTTCTGGAGTGGCCCAGTCAGAGTCCTGACCTCAACCCGATTGAAATGCTGTGGCATGAACTTGAGAGCGATTCACACCCGACATCCCAAGAATATTGCTACACTGAAACAGTTTTGTGAAGAGGAGTGGTCCAAAATGACTCCAGATTGTTGTGCAGGTCTGATCTGCAACTACAGGAAACGTTTGGTTGAGGGTATTGCTGCCAAAGGAGTAAGTTATTCCTCAACCAGTTATTAAGTCCAAAGGTTCACATACTTTTTCCTCCCTGCACTGTGAATGTTTACATGTTATGTTCAATTAAACCATGGCAACATCTAATGTTTGTGTAGTATTATTTTAAGCAGACTGTGTTTTTCTATTGTTGTGACTTAGATGATGTTCAGAGCACATTTTATGACCAATTCATGCAAAACTCCACGTAATCCCAAGGGGTTCACATACTTTTTCTTGCAACTGTATACAGTACATTTCAGATCACAGTATTTTATGAATAAATAACACAGAGCAAGTTAAACCAGTCTCAGAGTACTGCCCATGACTGTGTGCCACGCATCGAGTATATAAAGAGGTCCCCAAGTTATGTTTTTATGTATATATGAATTTATTTAATTTTTATTTATTTATTTAATTTATTTGCTGCCCATTTCATTTCATAAGAACTCTGGACAGCTTACAGCATTAAAAGCATTAAAATCATAACCGGTAAATATGTATAAAACAATAAAAATGGAAATTACAATCAAAAACAGAATTATAGTAAAAGATGGGGAGGAAAGGAGGAAGATGCACGGGGTGAGGAAGGTGGGATTGCTTGTGTAAGTTGATTTTCCTGTGTGTCAGTTCTCACACCACAAGCATCTACAAAATGTGGCTATCAGTTTTGCAGCCAATGCATAAATTGTGTGTATATAAGTCAGGACTTGCATAACTTGAAGATGTGTAGTAATCATCAGCCTTACCACCGCCTCATCTCATTATGCAGGCATTAAACCACTGGTTGATTGCTATAAGTAAAATCTGTTCTAATGACAGTCAACTGGTACCTGGAATTTAAATTTTGTGGAAAGTTTATGAGGCTGAATCTCCATTTGTATGCTGTTCTTCCCATTGAAATTCTTCCCTAAGCAGATAGGGAAAATATGATAATGGTGGCCTCTTAGGCAGGTTGCATGGCAAGATTTCATAAGCTGCATGAAGGTGCAAATTGCATAAACATTTGTAAAGGTTTGTGAGTGAAGTTAGGTTCCGTGAAGGTCCATACAGGCCCCTATTAAATCATAAATGCCTTAATAAATGTCTGAGTCCTAAGACTGGTCTGAGGGTGGAACGGTGTAGCCTCTGCCAAGCTATAGTACACCAATGGGAAGACTGCTTCTCTGGGCAGTTGCATATTGTGTAGGACAGTGATAACAATTTCCTAGGGCTGTTTTTCGTTTCCTCTGTTTAGTTTCCAGTTGGCACTAAAAAAATTGCAAGACCAGAGGAAGGGGCAGAAAGTGAAAAAATAGTATGTCTGAAGTGGTTTTGTCATACAAGTAGTCCTTGACTTCACAACCACATATATGAACTGGAAAACTTGTCATTAAGTGAGGCCCTTAACCACATCCGATTTTACGTTTTTTGCCATGGTCATTAAACGAAACACTGTGGTTACTCAGTGAGACATCATGTGATCTTGACTTATGATCTTCCTTGCTGGCTTACCCACTGACTTTGCTTGTTAGAAAACGGCTGAGAAGATCACAAATGTCAACCATATAACCACAGGATGCTGTAACCATAGCAACAAATGCCAAGCAATAGCAACAGCACTTAGACTTATATACCATTCCATAGTGCTTTACAGCCCTCTCTAAGGGGTTTATAGAGTCAGCATATTGCCCCCAACAGTCTAGCTCCTCATTTTACCGACCTCAGAAGGATGGAAGGCTGAGTTAACCTTGAGCCCTGTCAGGATCGAATTCCAGGCTGTGGGCAGAGTTAGCCTGCAATACTACATTCTAACCACTGCACCACCAGGGCACCGAATCAGAATCATATAACTGCATGCTGATGCAGTGGTAGTAAGTGCAAGGATCGATTGTAAGTTACTTTTTTCAGTACCATCATAACTTTGAATAATCACTAAATATAAATGGTTGTTAAGCAAAAACTACCTGTAGTACCTTCAGAAAACATAAATGGATGGACCAAAAAGCTACATTCAGGTTTCCTAAATGGTAACAATGTAAAAAAAAAAATCCATATGCTAGCTTCATCTCCAACCTTCCTGTTAATCTGGAAGTTCTCAAGGGCAATTGTACTCATGTCAGATTTCATCTCATCTTGTTCACTGTGGTAATTGAAAATACTGTAAGCATACTCAGCAAATCTCTGAATGTGGTTACTATATCGTTCAGGTCTTAACAAAGTTTAAGTTAATTGCCTTAAATACTAGCTTAAATCAGTAGGATTTTAGATAGGAATGGGACTTTTCACATTGATTTCAGTAGCATATGTGTCACTGAGGCAGGATCAATCATACTGTTTACATATTATCATCTCTATGATTATGACTTATGAAGCACTTACTCAATGATTAACAGCTACTGCAAAGACACTGTTTTGCATTACAATGAAACCACATTCAGACAAAACCAGAATATATATGGCAGCCTGACAAGGAAAGAAAAACCAGCTGTTTGGCTGCTTTTAAGAAATTTGTCTAGCTTTTTTGAAGCAGGATTAGATTAAATCGAAATGGAGGGAGAATGAGCAGTAAGTAAAGACAAGGAACCTTTGAGCTCTCTGGCCTACACCCCAGAACTATGTATCCTATCTGTTTTTGAAGAATGTGCAATAATGAAGAAGTCATATGTGCCTTGAGGGTAGATTGCTTTTATATTTAGGACGACTAAAAACTCTGGTTTTCTTTCAGATTCAAGAAGATGCTGGCTTGTGTGGGAATGACTTTGCAACCTCTGCATTAACAGTAGAGCTGAACAAACAAACATTGGACACTATGCTAGATGGTCTAGGGAGGATTCGGGATCAGCTTTCTACGATTGCAAATAAATAATACTCTTAAGTAAAAAAAAACCTGCAACAGCCATTTGTATGCATAAAAGTATTTTCTTTCTAACTCGAATATGATATTTCCTAAGGATTCATTTAGCCGTTCTATTTTGTTTCACCCCCTCAAGGGCTAAACACAGTTTTAATAATATAGATATTCTCAAAGAAGATTGTGTTCTGGGTGCACTGCCTAAGATAAGCTTATAATGTCACTCAGGCCTTCTGTTTGCATCTATTGCTACAGAAGTTCATAACTGTGGTTAATAGGAAAGTTTTAACAAGAAAAAGGAGCAGCCAGTGAAGCAGATTATTTCTCTGGACTAAAATGGTACCACTAGAAACAAATGCAGCTAATAGACCAGCATCCAATTCACACATACTTTTGAAAAGGATGTGCTGAAGAGCATGTCATCAGAGACATTTCATCTTCACTGATGCATCATTTTTGACATAGGACAATGGTGGCGCAGTGTCTTTTGTCATTGCAGAATGTCATTTTTCAATAAGCCGATTCCTGTTTTATGCCAAATAACTCCAAACTTTGTAATAGCAAAAAAAAAAAGTGTTACTTCATACTGACTTTTAACAGGAAATGAGAGTCGTTGCAATTTGGCTATACTACAGTAAATAAGATTCCTAATAGCAATTCTAGGTTCCTGTAGCAACAGTGTCATTGTCAGCTCTGAAGTAAACCTGGCTGGGGCCATTTTGGAGGCTTCAGGGTTGCCACAATGCAGAGAGGATAAGGAACATAGTTAGATAGGGGTTTTGTAGCCAAAACAAAATAGTTTCCTGTGGGAACCAAGGACATTCCAACAGGTGGCTGGAAGAAGGAGGGGTGAAGTAACCAGGCAACCGGCCAGCACTTGATTGGACAATGTGACTGATTGTTTGGGGAAAGGGGGAAACTTTCATTTTTAATCAGGTAAAAACCGTGGGAACTTTCAGAGTCGGATTTCACCAGCATGTGCTAATATGATATCTCCAATAAAACTGTTTTTTGAGGAACCTGTCTGCCTCGGAGTTCTGCTTTCTATGGGGCTATTACTTGGAATGTTGACAGTCATTGCAGCATATATGAAGTGTTAAGATTTCATTAAAATACATACCTTCTAACAACTGAACGTTATCTATTTTCATTTATTTTAAGCAATTATTTTTCTCTCAAAGGTGCCATGAGAATAGATCTATTTTGCATTTTTTGTTTTATTAAGCCTTAAAGTTAACGTTATGTTGCCTCAATATTTTCAACTATCCAATTTCATGCTGTGATATTTTTCTTTATGTTACTTCATTCTTTTCCCCATATTTTTCCCTGCATGCATGAAGCGTAGGTACATACGGTTATCTTTTCTCTTCTTCCTAAGATGATTTCACTGAACACTCACATGGTGATATCAGTAGAGAATACCTTGCTAGTTTCCATTCTGGTATTTTTCAGATGTGATCCTACTTACATGAACTTTTCCCAACTTGGTACCTTAAGGAAAATGTGGAAAGACACCTGGAGGCATTTGGATGGTAGGATTGAAGCTAGCAAGGCAGGAACCAGCACAGTTCGGTCCAGTCAGATCTATTGGAGCAGGGGAATTCCAATCTCAAGAGCAGAATAGTCTGTTGATTCAAGCGGATGAGAAGAAAAGGCTTAAGATTTAAAACCCAAATCTGATATAAAAAGGGTTTTAATTTCTGATTTTCAGTAAGTAGATGTTCTGCATATGGCTTTTTTCTTATCAATAATAAAGCAACTTACCTAGAATTATCAAGTTTGTGAGTCTTTTACCACTACCCAATTCTTGGATGCAGAGTTGAGTTTCCAGAAAAGTAGAGATGTATAATCATGCCTCACCTGAGGTGTGAATTGGTAGCAGAATTGATAAATTTGGGATGATCAGGAATTGGAACTGGAGCATTAAATTCAATGTCCATTGGACATAGTTCCCACTGATTTCAATGATAAATAATCTAGATATTCTATGTGGTGGCGCAGTGGTTAGAATGCTGTACTGCAGGCTAACTCACTGCTCGCTCCAGGAGCTCAATTCTGAGTGGCTCAAGGTTGACTCAGCCTTCCATCCTTCCGAGGTCGGTAAAATGAGGACCCAGATTGTTGGGGGCAATATGCTGACTCTGTAAACCGCTTAGAGAGGGCTGTAAAGCACTGTGAAGCGGTATATAAGTCTAAGTGCTATTGCACTTGCTATAAATCCTCCCAATTAGAAGCAATTAAGGTTGTCTCCCAGGAGTATATGGTTTGAAACATCAACAAAAACATAAATGTCTATCTCTGGTTAGTGGTATTTGATCAGAGTGTTCTGACCCAGCTCCCCAAATACGACAAACCCTCTGAAGTGAACTCAAAAGATTCCTTTATTAGGAGTGCCGGCAGCCCCGGCAAAAAGTTTCTCTCGCAGGCTAACAAGTCCGGCTGGCCGGCCGGAAGATGAATAGTTGTCTGCCACATCTATTCATCTCTGCCCCCTGCCTTTTATCCCCAGAGCTAGAGCGGTGGCTCTTCCTTCCCCAGGATCGGCCAACAGCTTTCCACTGCTCTCCTCTACCTTCTGCACAGCTGCGTGTCAGGCACTGGACCCAGCTGTTCCTCCTCTTCTTCATCAACCACCTCCAGACCTGGGAGCTGTTGACTCTCCATCTGAGGGCTGACGGTTGGCCCAGGCTCTGCCTCTGTCTCTCTTTCTGCCAGCTCCATTCCCTCTTCCCCCTCGGAGCTCTCAGGTTGCCTTGATGCTGACCCTGACTCCCACGCAGCCGCCGCATCTATTTTGGCTACTGGAGGGGTCAGCGGCCAACAGGCCACAACACAGAGACTATCCTAACAGTAGTTTCTTTCCCCTTCTCTGTAGGATGTTAATACCTGGCAGAAGTCATTGTTCGTACTTTCTTCTACAAAAGTAATTCTTAGCCCAATTGGTATTAACCATTGTCCAATATTATCCTTCCCTTGCAGTGAATCAGGTAAGGTAGAAGTTATCTTCCTTTACCCTTGATTGCCACAGCAGGCCAGCTGTTGTGGGGTGAGTGACCTTGACTGGGATAGTCTTCCATGTGTTTCCTCCTTTGTTTTTAACCATCAGAATGCTTATAACATTGTCCATTGTTCCACTGAGCCCTAAAAATATCTGTTTCGTGCATTTTGATCACATAATGCTGGATCCCCTGATTTTTAGCACTTAAGCTGGCATTGTTGAAATGCTAAAATATTTCTTTCAGACCTGGAAAGGCAATTGCTCCCTGTCCAGTTACCATAGTGATCATCATACCTCTCATCCCAAAACAAAAATAATGTCTCGCCTATCAGTTCATATCAGAAGATACAAAAAAAAAAAAAGCAAAAAAGCAGGAAGGTATATTGTTTGCATTTCCTTCTTTTTCTCCTGGGTTGTACGGTATATTAGTCCCTCATTTTTAATGACTAATAGGTCCTGGCTTTTAAAAGGTATTTATATTTTTGTTAAAATATAGAAAAGCGAACAAAATGTATAAACATAACCAGAGATAGTGAACTGACATCCTGAAGTTAAAACATGTGAATGAGATGTCTCCTTGCATTACACCATGATATCATCCTAATATTTTATTATTTAATAATACTATCCTCTAGCCTCCTAATACATCACATATATACTTCTCAATATTTATAACTGTTGTGTAAGCGACGGTATTGAGAAATAATGCCTGAGGACAATTATGTGGCAGATCTGAAGCCTGAACCATATATATATATTTTGTTCCCAGCTCTTGGCTATGATTTATCTTGTTGGGTCTAGCAGAAAATAATTTTATATACCATAGTGAGCTGCTTTATATAACATTAAATCGTGGGTCCTTCTAGTTCAGTCATCTCTGCAATAGTTCTCAAGATGTTGAGGCTAAATGCAAGTGTTTGCTTGCAGGGCATAGCCTTGACTGGTGTGATATTTGTTCTGCTAGAAATGAGCCAATTGAATGATCTGATCCTCTTCTTTGATGTTTACTCAGCCGTATACCTCTTAATAGGAAGCCACAGTTGCTTAAGTGTTGAAAAGCAGGTGTATGTTTGCCTGAGATGTTTTTTTTTTTATTCATACATTTTGCTGCCTTCAGCTGAAATCCTTCCCATTCAGGACATTAATCCTATGCTATTAATTACCCTAATTTTCCTGCATCCTTCTCTCCTTGAGGGCAGTTTTGTATATAAAATGGTTGGCTGATTTATTTTCTGCAAGGCCTTCTGAAGCTGGAATTGCTCGAGCTTTATTGAATAACCGTCTCCCACTCCATGTAACTTGATTAAGGTTTAATAATTCAGCTGCCAATCGGCTTGAAGCTTTCCAGCACCACGTTGCAGATTCTGACCACCAGACTGGCAAATTCCACTTCTCCCCAAGCCGTGTGGCTGCTTTATATGCTATCTGTATCTTGAGACAAATTTAGTGTTGGTTAATGATGCTAATATGTGGTGTTTATATGGCATCTATTCAACTACTATTAAGCCAACTATACAGTGGGGAAGCTAACTTGATTTGTCTGAAGCTCTATTCCAGTGAATCAGGTGGAGAATCGAGAAACCTCTCACAGTGAACCCTTGGAGCAGTGTTTCTCAAGCTTGAGAACTTTAAGATGTGAAGACTTCAACTCCCAGAATTCCCCAGCCAGCATGCTGGCTGGGGAATTCTGGGAGTTGAAGTCCACGTAATTTAAAGTTGCCAAGTTTGAGAAACATTGCCTTGGAGGCAGTGGTGAAATCCAAATTTTTTTACTACCGGTTCTGTGGGCGTGGTGTGGCTTGGTGGGCATGGCTTGGTGGGCGTGGCAGGGGAAGGATACTGCAAAATCCCCATTCCCACCCCACTCCAGGGGAAGGATACTGCAAAATCCCCATTCCCTCCCCACTCCTGGGGGAAGGATATTGCAAAATCTCCATTCCCACCCCACTCGGGGGCCAGCCAGAGGTGGTATTTGCCGGTTCTCTGAACTACTCAAAATTTCCACTCCCGGTTCTCCGAACTACTCAAAATTTCTACTACCTGTTCTCCAGGACCTGCTGTTTTTCACCCCTGCTTGGAGGACCTCTGCATTGGCCTGACTCCAGAAATGCTCATTCAGAAGTGAATGATGTTCTTTTCTTTCAACAACTTCCCCTGCAGGATGTGGGAATATGCCTTCTAATACAGAAGTGGACAACATGGGCCTCCTGAGATTCCTGGATTACAGCTGCCATCATCCCTCACCTTAGGTTTGCTGGGGACAGCAGAGGAATTGGAGTACAGTCACTTCTGGAGGGCCATACTTTGTCCATCCCTGTTTTAATAGGACACTGGTATTTTAATAGGATTAATACTCAACTGGTATTTTTAAGGTCAAAAAAAGTGAAAGAATACATTCTCTAGTTCTGCAGAATTTATCCCCCTCACATGCCCATGTTAGCCTTTGACCTACACATTATACACAAACCTGTATATTATGGTATCAATTATAAGAGGCTATTGCCTTGGGTGGAATGCTATCAGGAGAGCAAACATGTTTAATCATTAGTCCTTTGGCATTTATTTATTTTTTTGCTCAAAACCACCAGCTTTCTTAAAAAAATATATGTTAGGGGAAAAATCAGTACCAGAGCATATTGTGTGGCAGCAAAATTCTGCTTATTCCTAGATTCAAGATAATCATAGTTTGAGGCTGCTCTTATGGAAAGGATGTCCTCCCTTCTGACCATTGACCTAGAACAAGTAGTGGTTATGCTGGGGTTGAGAAAATGAATGACGCAACGCTCCCTCTTTCATCAGGAAATATGTGGGCTGATTTCATTATGCCACAGCATGTTAATATTATGCAGACTCTGTCAGATTAAGTATTTTGTTTCTAGGTTTAGATCAACAAACCATTAAAGTTTAAGGCTGAATGCTTTAAAGAACTTGATCTTCAAGGAACTGCCGTATAAAAGCTAGGCAAGTATCAGAAGAGGAAAATATTTTTTAAAAAACCAGTAGAAAAGTATTGGTGCTCTCTGAGCTTGCTTGCAGACGTTTCATTATTTGACTAGGTTATTTGACATTATCAGTGCTCGTGAATGTGGTTTGCTCTCTATTTACATATTTACATATTTCCCTGCCAGTGTTGGTGGGACGAGAACATGGTTTTTTCCTTGATAGTTCCTTTATTGCGATATTGTTTTCTGCTGGACTGGCTGTTTGATGGTCTGTCTCCTTAGGAGTTCCTTGATTAGGGTACTATTTTCTGTTTGATTGCTTGTCTGGAAAATTGTGAAAATCCAAGACCAAGTTAAATCCAAAAACCCTAGGAGTTTCCTGTAAGCTTGACATTCAGACAAATCAGCCATCAATAGACACATAGAGATAAACCACATTTACACACCATTCAAAAAAGAGAATAAAAAAGCTAAGGAAACAAAAAGACCAGAACATAACTTCTCCAGCAGCCTACACTCAGATAAGAAGGGATTTACACCAGACAAATAAGCAGAAATACTCTAATCAAGGAACCATCAAGGAGAAGCCACCCACCAACACTAGCAGGGCAAGCTACTGTATATAAACAGAGAGCAAACCACATTCATTAGTACTGTTGATGTTACCTAATCAGGTAATGAAATGTCTGCAAGCAAGCAAGCTCAGAGAGCACCAACAATCTCAAAAATATCCCTGTAATGATAAAAACATGCAATTGTGAAAAAGTACCTTGGCGTATGTTTTCATGATTCTGATCCATTCAGGGCTAACAGAAATACTTAAGTTTGACATTAAACAGTTCAGAAGGGCCCTGGATAGATGTAGACAGGCATGCTTTCATGAGAAACACCTCAGGCCTAATTCTTGACATCTCCAGGCTGACAAATGCCTGTCTAAAAGCCAAGAATTGCAGATCTGGAAAACACTGATGTCACAGTCCACACTATCTGTGGGAAAAAAACAGCCATGAGTTGAGCACTGAGAATAAGTGAAGCCCAAAGTGGGCAGGATGAAAAGTAGAGACACCCATTTTTCCCTATGTCCTTAAATAACACATTCTGCATCAATTCATTTTTTCTTCTCTTATCCATATGTTCAATCTGTCCATATGCAAACATTTAATCTGCCTTTCACGCGGCCTCACACATACACTTTCCTTCTAGTATTTCCTGAATATCAGGTTCCATTTACAAAGGTCTGACTGCAGAACAATGACAAGATGATCTTTCTATAAAATACTCCCAACTGTTGTGATTTGCACTCGAGTCCTTTATCAGGATGCTAGCAAGAGATATGCAGGTATACTGTTTTTAGAAAAGACGGAAAGAGTTGCCTTGCAGCGAGATGGACAGTAAACAAATTTAATAAATAAAAATAAAATAATTTATCCTGGAAAGTAGTTTCAGCATAGGGCCGATGTCAGCATACTGCCGTTTCCCATTTTCCAAAATGAAAAGTTTTATCACTATCTTAAAAAGGTAATGAGTTTTGCCATTGGTCAAGCAGAGAAGAGGGCTCAGAAAGGGGGGGGGAGGAAATGACCAAGACTGAAACTAGAAGTGAAGTAGAGAATCCATGAGGAAAGGCAATCCTTTTTTCTTTGAAAAAAATCAATAGTAGCCACTATGTGATTATATGGGAGTTGGGAGAAGTGTTTTTCTATGTGAAAGTATTCCCACAAGCTATACAGCTATTGATGTTAGGGAGGGAGAGAATATGACAGAAAGCTTAATTTTTTTCATGTTCTGCTTTGTCAGCCCTTTCAAGAAAAAAGATTCCTCAAGAATTATTGGAACTTTATTAATATAGGTTATAGTAAGGGAATCTTGAAAATCTGATTAGTGTTTTATCTCCCTCCCTCCTTGTACCCAAGAGAGTTAAGCTTAAGTTAAGAGAGTTTCTAATGTGTTCTTCTTGCTCTGGACTTAAATCATTTTTTGTAACTGCTGTTGCATAGTTTCTCCGGTGTCATCTTCATGGTTCCTTGCCTGCTTGTGCCCTTCCCAGAACCAGCTGGCTAGTAGCTGGGAGAAGGACACAAGTTAAACCTTTGTTGGATCTATCATGTTATATATCTTATCTAGTTTGGTCTAAAATTAGAATTAGTTCATACTTGACATTTTCATAATTGGTAGAAACCACTTTTGTGTTAATTGACACCCCCACACACTATGTTTATTTTGGAGGGAGACTTTACTTAAGTTCCGTCCAGAGGTGGGTTCCTCACGGTTCGGACCAGTTCTCCTGAACTGGTAGTGACCCGCTGGTGACATCACGATGATGTCACCAATCCGGTTCGGTCGGTGCCGGTCCGTGGGCGCCGCCATATTTTTTTTTAATTTTTATTTATTTATTTATTTATTGGAAAAAAAATTTATTTTCTTCTGTGCATGCGCAGAAGCCGAGTTTCCGGCAGTGCGCATGCGTTGCCATCTTGTTTTCGGCATTTTTTATTTTTTTACTTTGCATGCGCACGTGCGCGCGCCCACGTGGCGCAGCCACGCAGCGCGGGAGGAAGCGAACCGGCAGTGAGGTAAGTTAGAACCCACCCTGGTTCCATCTGACTGTGAATCTGTCTATGATTAAATTTTGAGAAGGAAAGTTCATGTAATAGTATCATAGGTACAAATCTGATAGATCTCTTCTTAGAATCTTGAATTCAATTACATCTCACTTGTAAATAATCTCAGAGAAATGGATAAGCCTGATTGTGGAAGCTGAGGAGGGGAGATCAAAGTAGTTTTGCAAGTCGCCATCCATGTTTTTACCAGAAGATGGCCTCATTGCATTCCTAATTTTATTGTATTGTCTCAGAAAGTCTAGACTTCTCTCGGAGAAGGCAATAAAGCTGTCACATATCTTTCCTTCATTCAAACCACTTTGGAATTCAGAAACAAGAACAAAACATAATTGACTTTTCCACTTATTTAAGAGGCCTTTTCTTCTTTCCATCTGCCTGGAGGAAGAGATAAGTAAGGTGTTCCCATGAATGTAACAAACAGTTTCAAAAGAGCACCTGGTTCTCAATTGATAATTTTGTTTAAAGGAAAAAAGAGACAGGCCAAATTCACATCTTCCTAGTAATGCCCTAACCCCAGTGCAGATGCCACAGGAGTTGATCTTGGCAACCACAACTCAGCAATGGGGTAAGATACCATATTTTTCGGAGTATAAGATGCACCTTAGTTTTTGGGGAGGAAAATAGGGGGGGGGAATCTGCCTACCAGGTATTCATCTGGCTAGTGTCCTTAGTCTGGTCAGCTTCAGCACATTATTTTATCCCCTGGTTAGGGCTTAAAAAAATCTTCTTCGGAGGGAGTAGCAATGAAAAAAACAGGCAAAGGGAAGATCGCTTCACTGTTAGCACCTCGTTAGGGCTGAAAAAAAAAAGCTTCAAAAAAGCTATATTCGGAGTATAAGACGCACCCAAATTTTCAGCTTCTTTTGGGGGGGGGGAAGGTATACTCCGAAAAATACGGTAGTTAAAAGTGAACCAGGTCTTTAAGAGGAAAAAAAACACCCTTCGATTGAATAAAAGGTGCCAATTTATATATTATCTGTGTAGATGGGAAAGTAATACCCAGATTTAGTTTTCACAAATTGTTATTCTCAAGCTACAGAGATGGGTCTCTAATGTCCAGGGAGCATCTCACACAGACAAAGTTCTTTCCTTTCTTCTGCAGAAAAGGGAAGTGGCTATTGTATCAAAAACCAACGAGTTTTCTTACAGACAAGCAAACAGCCCTGAGGGCAACTGTGTTTGTTAGTACAAAATGATGATTTTGGATGAACACATATTCGTCACATTCACAAACGTGTACATACACAACTACAAACAGTCCAGAGAGATGCAAAAACATTCACACAGTAATAATATATGATCAATCATCAATAATCATACATTATCAATAATATCTTATCAATAATAAACACTTACAAATATTGTATTGTGTTTTCTTTTCCTGATAAGGGGTTTTGCTCTGACCATTGAATGACGGCCATGGAATGCTTAATTAGTCAAAAAGAAAAGACTGATATTGGTATAGCCAACCACAAAATCTTGAGAGAGACCTTTCTGTGGGTTTCTTCTCCCTCTCTCTCCCCCTCTCCTCAAAGAAAGAAGGAAAACATGCAGAGTTGGAACAGAGAGTGGTACAACATTGCCAAAATATAATTAGGTTGGGTGTGAGGCGGGCTTGGGGGAGGAATCCCATCAACTACCCTTGGAGGGCAAGCTTAGCATTACCTATCCACAACTGGCCTTTTCTGGCAGGAGCTGAAAGGTGGGGGGGGGGGACAGGCATCTTAACAGAGGACGATGGCTGCAGATACCAAAGGTAAAAGGGATTAAAGATGCATTTTTAACCCATCTTAAAAAAAATTAAAATATTTTGACTAGTTTCCAACACTGTAGAGTTAGCAAACTCTATTATTTAGGCTGAATCCTGAAGAGATATCACTGCTTCCCCCCCCCACTCCCCAAAAGCAGAAAAACATGTCCACTTCTCCCATTTCTTCTGTAAAAGTATTTGCCTCCCAACAGATTTCTGGGAATGAAAAGTCTCATTTCTCCTTGGTCTCATCATTTTTGGGGCTGCGTGGCAATGAGACTAGCCGCAGATTCATCTCCTGGGTCATTTGTTTCTCAGGTAGACAGTGCCCCTTTATGCTGAGGAGACAGTGAAAATTTAGGACCAGCTACCAGCCACAGAATTATAATAGCATCCATTAAGGTGGTTCAGTGAAATCTGTCAGAGGTTCTGCTCGTAATTTAAAAGTAATAACTCAGCCCTGCAAATAAGATTCAGGAAGCAGGATGTATGCTTTAACAACAATGAGTGGCAAAAGCATTGTCTAACAGGAATTAGGTTTGACAGGCCCCCATGGAAATGTATAGAAGCTGCAAGCTGGAGTAAAATGGTTCTGTGGTTAGGATAACCAGACACAGAAGAGTGACAAGCTAACTGGAAGCCAAGAATACCCCAATTTTTCTTTTTCTGTGAAATTTAAGTTTTGCTGGATGATATCAAATGCATTTATTCTCTAACAACTGATATTCAGAGGCATGCTGCTTCCAATATGCAGCTGATATGCAATTATCATAACCATTATCATTTCTATGCCATTTTATCCTCAACAATTGATGTAGTTTAAACTAAGGGAAAGTGACAGGTTCAAGGTCACCATAATAAAAATGGGGATTTGAATCTAGTCTGTTGCTTTAATCCGATGTTTTTCAAACTTGGCAGCTTTCAGGTGAGTGGACTTCAACTCCCAGAATTCCCTAGCTACCCTACAAAGCTTTTTATAGAGCCAAGGCTAATTTACACGATACTGTTGAAATTATGCCTCTAAACTGGATCACCTTTTTGTAGAGAAAGAGATGATATCATCACATAGTATATTTATGGAAATGTCTAGAGTGGATTGGTAGAGCTCTAAAAGGAGATATTCATATCTGAAATTCCCCTAGAATAGCAGAAAGAATGTGAAATGAATTATAGCATATAATGCTATTGTTATGACAACTAGAAATAAAATCAGCTGCTTTGTTCAGGGTAGCATTAAGAGAAAAATAATGTATAAAATTACCTTCATTCCAAGGAGATTCTTTTGTTTGACTGAGACCGAGAAAGATAAAACAAGATTTTTCCAAAGTTCCTGCTTCAAATGCTGCTTGGATTTCAAACCAGATATGCAGAACAAACACATCCTGGGCTGGGAATAGTTCATTTCTCTCCCATTTTTGTATTCAGGGTTTTGAAGTGTTTTGTCTACTTTTTCCTTTTCTGTGCCACAGAGAGCTGGTGGAGAAGAGAAAAATATGAATTCAGAAAATGTTTCTATGGTGCTGTATAGAGTCAGTCAGCCTCTGCTTTTTATTCATGATTTTAAAGTTAGTTACCTTTGATTTTATTTTTCTAAAATTATTTCTTGACCCTTCCAACCCTCCTGTTTTCCTCCCTTTGTATGCTTCTCTGCTACCCCATCATATCCAGTGGGTACAGCTACCTCTGATTTTTGCTGTTGTTTTAATTTACTTATTTGCCTGACATGGACCAGCAAATATAACAATGGCTTTGCCAGCCCCTAGGAAGAAAGTGTGCTTCAAATACAGATGCCATGCCAGAGCAACGATCAGGGGGCTGGTTTTGGAATCTGCAGAGTTAAGGATGTTAACATTGATAAATGAACTTTAAATCAAAATAAATCTCATTTGTTGCAGCTGGAGGAAGGAGTCGAGATGCACGCAGCCATCTGTTTCTTAAGCGAGGAATTTTTCCCCCCCTACCTAAGCACAGATGGCCATATTCCCATGTAAAACAACAGCAGTATGAAAATCTCTAGGCACAGGTTTCCAACCATTGATTTCCTATGATCTTATTTACCAACCCATTTTGGCCTTGGAATGAATTTAATAAAAGAGCATGCAGCTTTCTCTGGAGGCCAAAGGAGGAAAATGTTTCTAATCAAACAAATAGGATACTGGAAGAATATTACAGACTGGATACAGATTATAGAAATCCAGGGCATTAATTGGAAATAGGGATATTGAAGGAATAAAACTTTCTCTTGGAGGAAATTGTAAATTGGAAACTGCCTTCTACCATTCGATTTACAGTTGTATTGAGTATGCTGACTAGGTTTTACCAGCAATTTTCCTTTAAGTGGACATGCTAGGGAGTTTCTGCATACAAAGCATTGTTCTACTACTGAATGTCAGCCTTCATCCGTAACAGGAGTGGTGGAAAGAATTATAATCAAGAGGCTCCATTGTATTTAATATGTGGACCTGGAGAGAGGAAAAAAATTAAACTTATCCATTTGTGACGTTTCGCTAAACCAGATAATGAATAGTTTCAGGCCACATTAATGCAAAGTACTGTGGAGAATACTATCTTGTCTTAGTGATATGGGTTGATGCTTATCCTTTAAGTGAAAGCACAACCCTCTGAATTTTCTTCTGATTGAATGGAATTTATTCTCTAGGACTATAATTGCAGTCTAAGGATTCTATTATCATATAATCCATGTGTTCACAATGCTCAAATATGGTAGAGCACATGGACCTGTAATCTTTTTCAGTCCAAAGGCTGGAATTGGCTTTTGGGCAGCACAGGTCCAAAAAAATATATAGGCAGAGCAAATACATAATCAATGTGAGCTACCATAAATCAGGGAAAAAATGATTTAATTTGATTTTCTCAATAGTGAAATCAGTCAAATATGAACAATTGCTTGCCCTGTATTTAATAATTTGCTATCTATCTATCTATCTATCTATCTATCTATCTATCTATCTATCTATCTATCTATCTATCTATCTATCTATCTATCTATCTATCTATCTATCTA
>QLTV01001452.1:707823-730079 GCA_003457575.1 Thermophis baileyi | reverse complement strand
TCTGTCTGTCTGTCTGTCTGTCTGTCTGTCTGTCTATCTATCTATCTATCTATCTATCTATCTATCTATCTATCTATCTATCTATCTATCTATCTATCTATCATCTCTACAATTTGGAGCCCATTTTGGCATCCTTGCAGCCTGTACCTAAAGATTTTTTACAAAAAGGTGATTTCTGGCACTGGGACTTAAAATTATGTCCCCTGGGTATAGAAAACTGGATCTGAACATTGTCTGGCTTTGGTTTCAAAGCTCACTCTTTAATTTCTTGATCTTAGAAAAGATTAGGAAAATGTTTGAAAGATCACATTTCTGCTACCAGTACTGTCATTCTGTTCAGAGGCTGGAAGTCGGAATTCCCATCTTAAGCCTTGAGGTTTGAGGAGACAATGGGAAATGCAGTTCAACTTAACAATCATACAACATGCTCTCATATTTGGCTGAGAGGAGGCTCACATTTTGTTTGCAATTAGTTCCTGCTTTATTATTTCATTACTATCAAAGGACATCTTAATTAATTAATTTTTCTATGGAGACTAAAGATCTAGCCATTCTGAATGGCAAATGTACGAACAATTTGATAAGCTCATTACGCCTCTCTCTGTTGATTTGGTCCTGGGAGACCCAAAGTTTATCAGTGCCTGAAAAACTATTTGACTTTCAGATAAACAAAAAATGATCAGTCACGGTTCTTGAGTAAAACAGACAAGGCAGTGTGGAAGAAAACCTAAATTTCAAGCTGTGTCTGTTTAAAGGATGGCCATGCTGTTGGATTGAAGGGCTTAAGTGGCTGCAGTCACAGGTGCTCCACTATCCAGCTGCACAGCAACCTGGATGGATTCTCCAATTTCATTCCCTGCTATGGGATCAACCAAAGCAGCCATCAGCCTCCCATTTCATCTGATTAATGCAATAGTGAGCCTTCTGCACTTCCCAGAGGAACTCGGGCACGTTGTGTTTTGTACTTCTATAAACATTTTTGTAAAGCAGCTCAGAGCTTTACAAAATCATTTGCCTGTAGCTGAGGAAAAAGACAATGGTGCCAGATGTAAAAAGGGTCTGGGAGTGAATAATAGAGGATCTTATTACATGTGCTCTATTGCTATTTAACAAGAGAGTTGCCACACTGGTGTATTTCTCTCCCACATGCTTCACATCTAGTGTTACCAGAACTATTTTGGATGTATTTTGTGAATTCTGTGGGTAAAGCAAGCTAACGTGGTATTGGTATTCTGTGGGTAAAGCAAGCTAATGTGTTCCAGCATTTCCAGTCTAGGAGGACTGGTTCCCTATACATGGCAATGCTTCCACAGTTTCACAGACAAATTATTTATACTTTCCTGGTAGCAATCATCTCATAATTCTTAAGCAGTGGTAGCACATATGTTGTTACTTTTTAAAATAGCATAATGTTAAGAATAAATATGTTTAAAATTTTCAAACCTAAGAGACTCTTTCACACCTCTTAATATAGCATTTAGCTTAGAGAATTACATAAAAAGTCAATATTAGGTAACACACATACTGTTTCAAGAGTAAGGAAGAGGAAAAGCTTTGTAGATTGCTATCCTGGGGTCCTTCAGAAAGCTTCTGAGGTCCATAGGCTATTTCAAAGCTCTCTTTGGGGGAGCTGAAAGAGCTGCTTGGGAGAGAGAGATGATGAGATCCATTTTCAGAAACTTTCAACTGCTGGAAACTTCACAGCCTTTGCTTTGTCGACAGCAGAACTCAACAGAGAGAAAACTCTGAGTGTGAGAATCAGAAGTAGCTTGGAAGCACAATTTCTGAAGACTTCTCATTCTCCCTGCATGCTTCAACTTAACAGCAAATCTGCATCAGCCTAAGAGCTTAATTTCTTCCCATGTCAATTAGTGAGGGGGATTTTGAAAGGGAAAAGAAAGACGGCCAGGAAAAAGGAGGGGGGAACTGCCTTAGTAAAATACCGCTCCTTTCTTCCCCACCTAGTATGAGGCTGGCAGAGTTTTGGATCTGGCGTATCAGCTGCATTCAGGTCTGTCAAACATCCCTGGTGGGATTGCATATTGCATATTGCAAAGATTTTCCTCAATTGCTGCAGAATGTTTCCATATATCCATTTGCAGTAATATAGAAGGAAAGCTGAGGAACCCAATCTAAAGTCCAACAGTGATGCATTAAAAAGAAATGAAGCCATCAAGAATCTGAATAATTTGCAAACCAATCTGTCCCTTATGAAGTTCCTCTGAAAGTCTGGGTTGAAACTGCTGAATATTTCCAACTTATAGCAACAGGGTGGTGGTTACTTGCCAGGGAAACTTATAGTATCAATTTTAGAAATGGATTTTAGTTCTAGGCAAAATTCCAGCTTTTTTTTTTTTTGCTTGACCCTTAACCCATAATGGCTTGAGTCCAACTTGCCTAACGGACTTCTCATCTCATGCTAAGAGAAAGTCATAGCTTTCTATTCTATGTGTTTAAAGTTTCTCTAGGGTACTTAAGGGCTCATCGTAGTCCCAAGAGAGTTTTACATTTGTAAAATAATCAAAATATTAGTAAAACCAACATAAAAACCCAAACCCTATAAAAGGTAAAACAAGCTTCCAATGCCAATATCCTAGTTCCAAATATATCCTGAGGCATCCGGGTACATAACTCATTTAAGGCAGAGGGTTGCATTTGGTTTTTGAATGGCCTATCAGAAGCTGTATTCCAATAAAAAGGTAGAATCAGAAAACAGAATGAGCTAAACCAGGGGTGTCAAACTGGCGGCCTGTGGGCCGGATGCGTCACGCGCAGGCCATGCCCACCCCAGCTCCGTGAAGGGAAAAAAACGTCGTGAAACATCACATGACGGCAACTTGACGCCGCGAGTTTGACACCCGTGAGCTAAACCAAAAAACCCCAAATTTATTTGGTTTACATTAAACTTAAATTGAATAAACACAGTTAATATAATGGTGAAACCTCAGTTGAACAAGCTAGATGGGGAGAGAAGGATATCTATTCTTTCCAACTGTCTGTAAAACTAAAACGTATGTCTCACTTATGTGAGGATGACTTGACACAAATCATGCCATTTATGTAATTTGTATAGTGATATCATTATGCAAATAGCACAGAAAATTGGTCCATTGCATGCAAAGTCTGTTGTACGGAAGTCCAGTCATAAAGATCTTACTGTACTGCTTGCAATACTGGAGGAAAAAGTTACTTTCTGTTATATTAACAATTGCAATTCAGCAGTAACTTTTGGAATGATGGGGAGAGACATTGAAAGTTAATTAATTTTTAACTTTCTCTACCTTAAATACCAAAGCAAACCTTGGTGTCATACAAAACAATAGCAACTAAGAACAAGAGGATCTCCCTTTAAGCTAGCCCCACCCTAGCCCTGTGGCTCAAAGTGGACTGGGAAAAAGTGACTAGCTTAAAATCACTCACTGAATGTTCAGTTCTGAGTGTCGATTTGAACCTGGGTCTACCTAGTCTTTTCTGAAGACCCACAAAGCCATACTGGTTCTTAGTGAGCCTGAGGAATGTCTAAAGTTCTATAATAGCATTCATAGATGAGGCCATTTTTCTTGTTTTGTTCAGCTTGGCAGCCCTCAAAAGGAGTGGAGATAAAAATCAGTGTTTGAGAACCTGTGGAGCAAGCAAGTTAGTCATGGTGGAAGCAGTTTCTTCAAAAATAACAAGTTCTTGGAATTGAACTGGGAGATGCACTGGTAATCATCTTGAGTGCAGCTGTGCTTGCAGTCTTGATAGGCAATTTCATCAAAGGAAAGAACTTATCTGATATTGTGTTCTGAAAATTGATTCTAACTGAACCAGGGCATGTGGCTGCATAGTGTTAAATTATTTGTCATGGTATAGCAGAAAACCTGATCCAGTAATAGGAATGCCTTGATAAACGTTGTTCAAATGAATGGCAGCAGATTCTTCATCTGATAAAAAAAACAAAGGAAAGCAAGGAAACTGATTAGACTGCTACTCCTAAAGGAAATTTTGCAAAATATTTTATTTTAAAAAAAGGTCAGTTTACTTCCATATGTGAACTTACACTGAGACCAGTGGTGTATTAACCATTAAGCAGACTAAGCACGTGCTTAGGGCACCAGGCCCAAAGGGGGCACCACAAAGTTGAGAAAGAAAAAAAAACCACCAGTATGTACAACAGTATGTACAAAAGAGGGGGGCACCAAGATTTGTCAGTGCTTAGGGCACCAGTGAGCCTTAATCCACCACTGACTGAGACTTCTAAATATTGGGAGTTAGGGTTAGAGTTCACTGCCCTTTTTTGCCTTCAGATGCCTTCTAAAGGACCGAGCCCTAACCCAGTGATTTTTTTTAAAGGATGTTTAGAGGGTGTGTGGAAAGTCAGGCTGCAGGAATTACACAGAAATAAGCAGCTTCAATAGCATTATCGATAACACTTGGAAGAGTTTGCTTTTCAAAATTCATACTAGGTAGGATGTTTCAAAAAATGCAGAACCAATTTAGCCAGAGATTGAAGCCCTTTTTTCTGTGTATATCATAGATGCAATAAGTGTGTGAAGGAAACTGGGCCTTATTAAATATGCTTTTGTGATTCTGGCTCATTCACACGTGTGGAAAAGGTTCTCAGGCAAATACAACTGAACATGTATTGGCACTCTACATATTTTCAGAAGGACACAAAATGAATGTTTTTGCATCATTGTCAGTGATGCTCTATAAATATTCTGCTGTAGTTTCAGACAACTTTTTGAATTGCCTACATGGGGATGTTTACTGACCCCATCAATTCACAGAACCTCATTTTTCACTCTCAGAATACCTGAGTACTGAATTGTAAAAAAGAAAAAAAATGGTATATCTATGTATCTACATACCCATCTCCCTGCCTGATAGAAAGGAATTTTGAGATTAATTAAATGGATCAAACCTGGAGCTGAATTAACTGCCACCAAGTTTTGTTTTCACAACTCATCTACCCTACATTCCAGATTGCCTATTTTGTCCATAGGGTGTTTTTTTTTTTTTTTTGGTGGCAGAAACCTATCACTACCCATAGGAGTAATGCTGTATCTCTGTGCCTTTAAAAATACAATATATAGTTTAAGGAGTTTCTCCAGTCCCAAGGGCTTCAGGCTTCAGTGGAATTGTAGCTATAGCTTTAGCATCATGTGAGGAGAAATTTCTCAGGCTTGAATCATGATCTTGTTGGGAATAAACAGGATGCCTGCAGCCGGATCTCTGTGAAAAAGCAATTTGTCAGGGCTCATCAAAGTGAGGGTGCTGAGCTGAAAGGCCTCATAAATCGGAAGCTGAGATATTGAGCCAATGACCAGTCAGAAGGTATCAGACCAGACCTTAAAGTCAAAGTCAAGAAGTCAACTAAAAAATGCCAAGCAATTGGTGTGAGGTTGAACACTTGGAGGTTAGAGGGTGTGGAATAGAAAGATAAATGAAACTCCTTGAATATAAGTTGAGGGTCAGAGAGGAATTTCAAAGTTAAAAAGCACTGTACTGTATTTCACCCACACATGATAGTTTACTAACCCGTAGACTGCAGTGAATAAAACTTGACATTGTGCAACATACCTTTTCTCTGTATGGAATGGCAAAACAAAATGTTTGTTCAAATGTGTGTGAACATTTAGGTATATTTGCATGCATTCTTAAAAAGAAATCATCATCATCATTAGCCATTGTCTATTCACTGCAGGATGAAGGCCTCTTTTGCATATTTCCAACCAATACGGTCCTGAGTTTTCTTTTGACAAATGGGCCCACAATATTTGCTGATGTTGTCAATCCATCCTGTTTGGGTATCTTTCGTGGATGCTTTTTATCAAGTGGGATCCATTCTATGACTGCCTTGGTCCACCTGCTATCAGTTCTTCTTGCTATGTGACCGGCCCATTTCCATCTCAATTCTTTTACTCTCGTGATGATATTGTATACTTTCGTTTGTTCTCTAATCCATGTGCGGATCTTTCTATCTTATCTTGTAATGCTGAGCATGAATCTTTCCATGGCTCTTTGCGCCACTCGTAGTTTTGAATAGATTGTGAGGTTAGTGTCCATGTTTCATTGGTATATGTTAGAGCAGGTAGCACACACTGATCAAAAACTTTTCTCTTCAGACATAGGGGGAGATTGTTCTTGAAAATTACACTTAGCTTGCCAAATGCCTGCCAATCATATTTAACATGCCATTCAATTTCCTTTATTGTATCACCTTCCATTGAGATCCGTTGGCCAAGGTATATGTAGTGGTTTACTACATCTAGTTCTTCTCCAGATATATTTTTTTTTCTTTGGTGAATTTATTAAATATAACCTGGCTCTTTTTCAGGTTTATTTTTAAGCCAAATGGTCCTCCTGCTTTGTGCAGCTCTTGTATGTCTTTGTATTTTTTCTGGATCTTGTGAGAAGAGAACATCATCTGCAAATCTTAAGTGATTTAAATAAGTGATTTAAATAATAATTGATTTTTATTCCATCTTTTGCCCAGTCTAGTTTGCAAAATACTTCTTCAAGGCAGGCTGAGAAAGGATAGGTGATATTGTATCGCCTTGTCATATACCTCGTTCTATGTTGATTTCCACTTTAAGATTATTAAGGCAAATTGTTGCCATTGTTTTTTTCATATATTGATTGTAGTAAGTTTATGCAAGCAGTGTCTATGCCTTGGTTGAGCAATGCATTAATTTTGCTTGCTGGAATATTGAGTCAAACACCTTTTTGTAGTCAATGAAAGCCATGCACAGAGGCATGGTGTATTCATTGTGCCTTTCAATGACTTGCTGAACAACCTAGATGTGATCCATTGTGCTGTAGGCACTTCTGAACCCTGCCTGCTCCTTTGGCTGTGCATCATTTAATGTTCTCAATATTCTTTTTGCTATTATCTTGGCAAAAACCTTGTACATGACTGAAAGAAGGTTTATTGGGCGATAGTTCTTTAAATCATCTTGGGCCATTAAAAATAATATAAAGTCACAAATAAATAATTAGATGAATTAAGCATACAGTTTTTATCCAAACTATGTTTGTTAATGACAAACTACACAGTCTGGATCTTCAAAAACACCCAAAACCAATTCTGTTTTCCCCAAACTATGGTTTTTCTACCAAGCTTTAATTTCTCTGAAGCAAATATTGTATATCCCCCAAATCCCAACAAGCCTTGAAAATTCATCCCTGGCATATGTACCATCTTTTATATCCTGAATGATGTGATCAAAGTATCATGTTGTAAGTGGCTTACTAGACTTTGATTTCTCAATTTCAAGTCTTTCAAAGAAATTCCACTTTCAATTCATCTAAATCAGTGTGGGCAATGCTTCTTATAGTTTCAAGATTCTGTAGTTACTCTAGATTAGTATTAAAATTATCCATCCATCCATCCATCCATCCATCCATCCATCCATCCATCCATCCATCCATCCATCCATCCATCCATCCAACCAACCAACCAACCAACCAACCAACCAACAAATTTACACGGCCACTCATCTATCAATGGAACTCTTACTGTAATTGTGTAGTTCTTGTTTCTCTGATCTTACCCAACTGGCTGGAGCTTGTAAATTCTACTGGATGAGGCTGTTGATAATGATTATATTTTTGTCCCACATTTATACAGTATATATTTTGGTCAACTAAAGTTGGCAAACATACCAAATATTCCTGCCTCCTATTTTCTCCATGCCTACAACCTGCTGAGGAGGATTGAGCCAAAAGTCACCCAGCTGACTTTTATGACTAAAGGAGCTCTAGAATTCATTGTCTAGGTTTCCAAGTCAGCGCCTTAATCACTACACCAAACATCTGGAAGATTATCTGTTACCTAATCCCTAAAGCAACCCTTTAGCCATGTGGGGAAGCTTGTAGGAGTTTAGTTGGTGCAATGGATGCTATCCTTTGGTATTTATTTAGTTACCTTAATGAGCAATAAAGGAAATACCAGAGCTTTATTGAAAAAGGCACTAGCTCTCTCTTGAGCTTGTAATGCTGCTGATCTATAATTTGTAGAATCAAAGTGTGTATTAATATTTTGTTTTAAAGCCACTGACCTTTTAAAATGTATGCTTTGAATAAATAGAGGTTTTTGATCTAAGTGTTGTTGTTTTTCTGAATGTGGCTTCATGTGCTACAAACTGGAACAACAAATAGGAGTATAATAGCATTCTCCCATTCTTTCTGCTTCATATTATGGCTCAGAAAATCAGCTCTTCCTATTCCTAGGAAGGGAGTGAGATGCAAGACTTTCCCCACTTCTGGAATCTGGGTCTCTTTCTCCCAGAGTGGTGAGTTGTGTAGGCTTCCCTTTCCGAGTAATCATATAAGAAAATAATGCAAAGCAGCTTTTTCCCCATTTCATGCCCTTCCTTAAATCCTTTCACAGATGTGAGCCAGTGTGGAGTGAAGAGTAAGAAAAGCTCATTACACATGCTTCAAAGCATTTCCTCCACATGTGTGACATGAGCCTTGAATGACATCCTTTGATCGTGCAAATATGCATATATTTATTGTCAACATTTATACTGTGTAAATAATATAAATGGATATCCATAACATTCTGTTTCCTCCCTACATTCCTTTGGTCAAGAAGTCTATAGTAGGTATTTATTTTGGAGTTTTAGGATGTACTTCGCCATGATGACGCTCAGAAAATTATATTGTCTTCCAGATAGATAGGATGAGAGAGAGAGAGAGAGATGTACACCAACTCATACTGGATAGGTGTAGTAGATTATGGTCCATAAAATTCAGTGGCAAGACCTTTATCTTGCAATAGATTGATTCAGACTAATAATCATTATTCTGTAACTCTACCTTTCCAGAGAAATTTATCCAGTTCTTCCACTATCTATCTTTTCCCCATTTTTGCCATCAAAAAGCCTGATTATAATAGTCAAGCCAATTAACTGTCAGGGTATTTTTATTGTTTTGTTTTTATTGATGATCAGGTGAATATTTCATTCATACTCTTTTGTTCATTTATATTGGATCATCCATAAGTCACTATCACTTGTCCTAAATTTTGAGCTTCAATGTTATGCCCTTTTCATAGAAATATGAAATATTCCATCCCTCCTGGTTTTTTTTTTTTAATGCAACTGCTTAATTCAAGTCATATTGCAATATCATGGAGTCATACATACAGTAGACTAACCTGTGATTTTGTAGTATAAGATTTTTTTTTATTAGCTCATAATCTAATTTATCTAGGAATATTCTTCCTTCATTTTCAATTTGTTTCGAGAGAGATTAATCCTATAACCAGATATAGCATCAGGACTTGAAGCAGCAATCCAATTCACCTTTAATCTGGAAACTATGTCCACTGTACACAGAAAGATTTTCCTTATACTAAACAAGAAACTCATATATGATGATATTAATAACTTTGTTCTTTATTTAAGGTTCTTAATCTTGTTCATCTGAAATCTCTCAAAAGCAGACCCTCCTTTTAATCAAAGTAAAGCAACTATCTGAACGAAATCATCTTGAAGCTATGTAAAGGGCAAAGATTTGATGGTCATTTAACAGATTATTATTTTATCTTTCATGCCATAGAACAACAGATTTTTTTTTCTATACAAGGAACATAAGCAACTTGGCTACTTTTGGACTCAGTACATTTTCACTTGATGTTATGGGCAGAGAATAAGATGGAAACTACGTTCTTTTCTGCACCATGAAACAGAATATCTTTCGATGGCCTTAGGCTCTACTCAGAAATCTGTATTAGACTGATCAGGTCTGGAGAAAGGGACTTCTTAGAAATGATGCTTGAAATAAGAAACATTATCCCTATAGAAATTTGCCTGGCAGCAATTTTCACAATTACTTCTGCACCTCTTAGTTGTATTGGGTGGTGAGGGCTGCTTCACCCATGAGATGCTTGTTGCTTTTTTACTGAGGTGACTGTGAATATCATTGTTTCCTTTTGCTGATTTTCTTCCAAAGCTGTGTACTGTGTACTGATTCAGAGCCCTGTTACTGAAAAGCAGATTTAGCACACATAACTCATTTGTGTTTATTAGAGGAATACAATTAATTAACTTTAAATGTTCTAAGTATGGAGATTCGGATGTGTATAAGGAAAAATAGCTGCTTTTGCACTTTGAGTTACACTTGAAAAAAGGAAAAGCAACAACAATAACAGTGTTGGAAGGGACCTTCGAGATCTTCTAGTTCAACCCCCTGCTCAGGCAAGAGACCCTATACAATTTCAGCCAAATGGTTGTTCTAATCTCTTCTTAAAAACTTCCAGTGTTGGACCACCCACAACTTCTGGAGGCAAGCCATTCCACTAATTAATTGTTCTACCTGGTTTCCAAATGGCTTGGGGGTGGGGGGTAGAATGGGTTGGGAAAAAATTCAAAGAAGACCAATAGTAATCAATGAAGTAAAGCTGAAAGCCAAGCAAAGTTTAGCCTAATAAGTTTTACAAAAGCACCTAGTGGAATTAGCTTATGCTTCAGTGTGCTGTCAACTCAAAACAATGGGATTCAGTTCATACATGAAAATCATGGCTAAGTTAACACTGGATATGACCATATTTCTTTTGTGTGTGGGGGGGGGGAGCCACGTCTCTATGTGTTTAGAATTGATAAACGTGTTATATTTCTGTGAATGGATGCAAGAAACAAAGAGTTTAGAAGGGTTTCAAAGGAAGAAAGACAATGCATTTTTTTAAATAATTCAAAATGTAAAAGGGAAGGATTTTTTATGTATATTATACTTGTGTGGGATGTGCCGTTTGTTTTGTGTGAACTTAAGAGAGAAATCATTCTGAGTGATCCTGCTCTTTGAAGGAATAACATTGATGAACTTAAAAAATCTGTTTTAGAATTCAGACGTGATTTGGAGGAAATTATTGCATTTCTATAAAAAAGGTTTTGTTGGATTTGGATATGCAAGATGTATGCTCATCTTCTATCCATCCCAAACTGTGTTTTTTTTCTTCAGAACAAGTATTCATATCTCACATCTGCACCATAGCCATTCAGTTGTTCTCTCCCCACACACACCACACATCCCAGGTTCATAGTAGATAATTCTCAGAACCTCATACATGGTCATTGGCTACAAGAAGTTAATGTTCCCTACCAAATGTGATGCTGATGTTAACTAATCTGGCTAAAATGCCCTAGGTTTTTCACTAGAAAACCTCTCATAGAATGCTATAGAACACTGATCCCATCTCAGTGAATAAAGGAATTGCACCATACATAACAAAAAAAGTCAGCATTTGCCAATAGCAGCGGTCTGCCGGGTCACTGCAGGGGAAAATTACTTCTTTTCCTGTGTATCCTGGGACAATGTGTTGCTTCCTGAGTCAACCATGTCCACACCTTGAGTTCATTGGCCTCTATTCTATTAGCAATAGCAATAGCACTTAGACTTATATACCGCTTTACAGTGCTTTACAGCACTCTCTAAGCGGTTCACAGAGTTAGCATATTGCCCCCAACAATCTGGGTCCTCATTTTACCCACCTCGGAAGGATGGAAGGCTGAGTCAACCTTGAGCCGGTGAGATTTGAACCGCTGAACTGCTGAACAGTCAGCTGAAGTAGCCTGCAGTGCTGCACTGGGTTTAGAAATAAAAATCTGACAAGTTCACAGCCTGAGGTGGAATTGCTGTTTTATCACTCAGTCCTCAGTATCAGAGCCTTTGAAAATAATCCAGTTCATCTTCCCAGCTTGCTCTCTTCTTTTTGTCTCAATAGGTCCTTTTTCCTGCCTTGTTAGCACAATTTCAGCTGGTCTGAAGAATGCTTTGAAGGGCAGGCCTGCCACCGGATCCTACATGGCTATCCTTTGATGTTAATCCCAGCTTTATGTTTCTACATGACATTATTGTGGACATGCTGGTGATCTCTCATCACCTGGCAGCATCATTACTGAGCAAGTAACTCCAATCAATAATGCTGAGATTCCTGCAGTTTTCCTTTCAGTTCATGGTTGAGAAGTTTAAGAGGATAGATGGGGTAAGAGGTTACTCATTTGTTACTTTTCCAGTGCTATGCTGGCTGGGAGATTATGGTAGCTGGGGTCTTTATATATTTAGCATTCACTGGAAAAGGCAAATTCACACATCCTGATTTCCAGTTCTTGTATTTGATATTTTAAATTTTATGTCATATAGTATGCCTTATTTTAATCATGATGCTTCTGACACAAATAAACAAACTTCCAGTAAGTTGAAAACTCTCTCTGCCCCCCTTAGGGCAACACAGCAGTATGTCACACCTATCCCTTAGCCCACTTTCTTAGCACTTAGCAATAGCACTTAGACTTATATACCATCTCATTATGCTTTACAGCATTCTCTGAGTGATTTACAAATTCGGCATATTGCCCCCAACAATCTGAGTCCTCATTTTACCTTCCTGGAATGGAAGGCTGAGTCAACCTTGAGCTGGTCAGGATCAAACTCCAGACTATGGGCAGAGTTAGCCTGCAATACTGCATTCTAATCACTACGCCACCTTATTCTACTTCAAGATTGTGAATGATCACCATTTGTTTATTTGACAAGGTTCCACTATCCCAGTGGTTCTCAACCTTTCTAATGCCGCGACCCCCCCGCCGCCGCGACCCCAGCCCCCTCCCCGCGCGGGATGAGGTGACAAAGGGGGCGTAATACCAGGGGTGAAGTGCTCCCGGTTCGGGCTTGCCTGCGGGTCGCCGGACAGCTGATAGCGAGAGCGGGAAGCGGGAGACTTCACCCGGACGCCACCATTTGGGTTCTTTTACCCTCTGCACATGCGCAAAGCGTTCTGCGCATGCGCAGGGAGTAAAAGAACCCAAATGGCGGCGTCCAGGCGGGTGGGTGAAGTCTCCCGTTTCTGTCGCTACTGGCTGTCCGGTGACCCGCAGGCACGGCCGAACCGGGAGCATTTCACCCCTGCGAGTGACGGTGGCACCAAGATGGCGGGCTAAACGTGTGCGGCGACCCCTGTGAAATGGTCGTTTGACCCCCAAAGGGGTCGCAACCCACAGGTTGAGAACCGCTGCACTATCCTGAACAACTGCACAAGGAGAAAACTTGATAGGTGATATTTTCTTTATCATTGTGTTTAATTATCAGAAAGCCATAGTTCCTGTTGTATTTTTACCTCTCAAGGCCTCATTGATATATTGTCCATGAAATCTCACATTTAAAATAAATCATGCAACAGGCAAATAGAAATTAAGCTGGGTTTCAAGCTGGAGAGCAACACATCTATCAATCTGTACCAGAATCTGGTTTAAAAAAGATAAAATTATAGTTACAATGGTGCAATCAAAGTTCTGTTGGGCAAAACTTTGCATTATTATGATCACCTGTAGTTTAACACTTTTATGACCACACCCCATGGATACCCCTAACTCAGAGGTGGGTTCCTGCCGGTTCGGACCAGTTCTTTAGAACCGGTAACGGCAATTTCCCCCCGCTTGCCGAACCGGCAGCAATGGCCGGCTGGACATGCCCCCAAACTGGCCATCTTGTTTTTCGCTTCTGCATATGCGCAGAAGCTGTTTTTTGCTTCTGTGCATGTGCAGAAGCTGGATTTTCAGCACTGTGCATGCGCGCATGTGCAAAGCGTGCCCACGCCCACGCGGCACGGGAGGAAGTGAACCGGCAGCGAGGTAAGTCAGAACCCACCCCTGCCCTAACTTGATTTTTCATTTTTCCAATTTTAAATTCAAATACCTTCCATTTACCATTTTCAAAAATGCCTCCCGATTTTTATGCGTTCATTTATTTTTCCTAAGATTACTCATTTTTCTATGAACTATTTCTTATGTGATTATTTTTCATTTCCTGTGAGTGGTCAATTTTTAATTTAAACTTTCTTAACATATGCCTTTTTGTATGTTTTTAAAAGAGATACTTGTATCATAAAACTAATTTTAAAAACTGCTATTTTGAATTTCCTACATTGATCTAGAAGTGTAAACCTGACCAGACCACAGAGCAATCATATATATAATATTCTTGATATAATAACAACCTTGCTAACAAAATTTTTAAATTTTTAAAATGTTAATAGAAACAAATGTCCCTATCAGAAGTCATAGTTCAAGGAAATCGGACATCAAATCTAATCCAGATTTTGATGGATCTTTACAAATTGATTCTTTAAAACTCTTTATACAAACTGGAATACCCAAAGAAGCTGAATTAAAAATTAAAAATATATCTGGAAGAAATATTGGATACAAAATCTAAATATTTATAATTTCTATTTTTAAAAAATCTATTTCTTTTATGAGATAAGTAAGATACACTTTCTTTGACCTACAGAAAAAAGTTGCTTTTATGTTCAAAATGCTATTTTCTTTATTTTGTGTTCTCTACCCTTCTACAGAACTGCTGTAGTGATTACCTCCATTTTGGCTACACAAAGGAAACAGCATCATAATAGAATCAGTAACAAAATCCCATCATTGTGGTAATCCTGTTCTATGAAGCATCCATTTATAGTTATTCCTATCCTCCATGTCTTGTCAGCCAGTTTCCTATCCACGGAAAAACTTCTTCTCTGACTCACAACTAAGTCTTAATTAGCGACTTCATCAGCAGCTTTTTGAAAGCATAAAGACACTTTCACCTGGCTAATTGCTATCTTTTTGCCTGCTCACATACTGAAGTAATGTTTGCGGCTCCCTGTATCACTCTCTCCAGGCTTGCAGATGGCAAATGGGATAGAAAGGATTAGAGAAATATCTACAGCAGTGTTTCCCAAACTGGGCAACTTTAAGTTTTGTGGAATTCAACTTCCAGAATGCCGTAGCCAGCATGCTGGGGGAGGAATTCTGGGAGTTGAACTCCACATATCTTAATGTTGTTAAGGTTGAGAAACATTGGTCTACCGGATTCCCTAGGAGAAAGAATGCCTTCTTGATCCTGGGCAATGTCATTGAGGGCAGGGTGGCAGGGTAATATATTTCAGAGGCCTAACTCAATTCAGGAAGTGGGCTGTGGTGGTAAGGCCAAAAATGGGTTGGGCATCTCTATGCTGATAGCCCAGGTCCTTGATTACAAAGCCCTGTGTGTTGTGGTAGGCACCCAGTAAAGCGGCAATCAGATCAGCAGAGCTTCTTCACGTTCCTCAGTGATAGCTGCTGGACTAGAACCCCTTTCTGTTGCAATCCTGAATCTGTACAACTTTTGCCACCCTTGCTTGCAATCCCCCCTCCCCACTGGCAAGCTTTAGCCAATGGTTTGCTGTGTACGCCATTAAATGTACAATCTATTTCTTCTTTGGTCAAAAGAAATTTTTAACTAATCTTTGTCTTTTAACCTTTCCTGCACTGGCAGTTTTGTGATTCTTCTGTGGTTTTGGAAGATTCCTTTTAAGTGCATGTTTTGTTTCTTCTAATTCTGATAGGTTCATTTGTTTCTGTAGTTACCTGCTGTGGGCTGTCTTTGCTGGGAGTTATGTGGTATACACATTTGTGAAATCAATCAATGTCATTTCCTATCCTTTCACCATTGCTCTGTGGCCTTCTGCATTCAGGCTGTGCATGGAATGACACAAGTGCTTTTGCTGTTGGCACAATCAGGAATGATGCAGGTAGGCAGAGTTGGCAGTAGCAGCAGATATGGGATAATTGTGGTCATCAGAGATTAGAGCAGTTTGTGGAGGCCCCTGAATGGGGGGGAGGCTCACTTTTCTGGCAACCAATGTGTAGCCCCTTACACTGACTCAGCTTCTTAGGAACTACCTTGAATTGTAAACATGAAAATCGTTGGGATCTCGAAAGATGCCTGTGGATGAAACATTCTGCAGTTCTTCAGATCCTATTTCTCAACTCTACCCCCTCCATCCCACACACATATGCACTTATAAACAAACATTGGTTTTCAAATAACTATCTAAAAAGCCATAGCTATGGAAGTAGGCTCCAAGGGTGTGAGTGAGATGATTGCTTCAAGTCCTAATTTGGCAATGAAAACTGGTTCCTTCCATCTTTCTCTTGTGAGGTGTTGCATGCCATTCTCTCCCCTCCCCGCTTTTTTAAACATTCAGTGTATGCAGCCCCTTTGAATCCTTTTGTCTTGAATTCTGGGCAAGGTTAGTATGTCTAATAAGCAATTCCAGTGATTATAGTTTTAAATTGCAGCATATTATGACAAAAGAGTAGAAAAACAAAATTTGGACAGTTGGTCCAAGAAGCCATGTAACCTGTTCTTAATAACCACATGTGTGCTGCTGATTTGGTACCAAATTATCTTCTTTCTTTTTAATTTGCTCATTAGCTCAAAAACTGGCACAACAATAGCATAAGCCTCACTGACTGGACTGTTCTCTGTACTTGTTTCCAAGTCTGGATCTATGCAGGTTTTGTTGCTTAGGAAACATAGTAGACAGACCAGAGGATGTCAATTCTGTCAAGAGAAAAGTACACTAACATCTCATGTAACTTCTACTGACAGCGACAGCCTCAAACCTGAAGGGGATTGAGGGCAAAGAACTAATTTTGCAATGGGACGATATCCAGTTTTTCTATTATTATGCTGGGTCAGAAGATCTCTCTTTGTCAAAACTAGCTTTGGTCCTGGGGAAAAGAGCTGGATAAAAATGTGCAGAAAAAAACAGTGATGATTTTTACAAACAGAGAAAGAATGAGAGAAAGGCAAGTAGGGGTGATGGAAAAATGAAAAGGCATGTCATTATTTCTACACTCCACAAGGCAGCTTGCCAACTCAGGCAAGGTTTCTTTGTTGTCATTTTTAAGAGGTTGTTAAATAAAAATCCAACTCAGCTATGTTATTACTATATTCACACGTGTGTGTATGTGTGTGTGTGTGTGTGTGTCTATATATATATCTATATCACTTATATCTACTGTATATCATCTCTATCATCTATCTATCCTATCTATCCTATATCTATCCTATCTATCCTATATCATCTATCTATCTATCTATCTATCTATCTATCTATCTATCTATCTATCATCTATCTATCTATCTATCATCTATCTATCTATCTATCTATCTATCTATCTATCTATCTATCTATCTATCTATCTATCTATCTATCTATCATCTCTATCTATCTATCTATCTATCTATCTATCTATCTATCTATCTATCTATCTATCTATCTATCTATCTATCTATCTATCTATCTATCTATCATCTATCATCTATCATCTATCATCTATCATCTATCATCATCTATCATCTATCATCTATCATCTATCATCTATCATCTATCATCTATCATCTATCATCTATCATCATCTATCATCTATCATCTATCCAACCAACCTACCATTATATAACTCACTTCTTTAAAGTAGTGTATTTCATGATTTGGCCATTTTATGTTTTTCTATGTTGAATTCCCAAGACAACTTTCATAGCACTTAGCACTTAGACTTATATACCGCTTTATAGAGCTTTACAGCCCTCTCTAAGCGGTTTACAGAGTTAGCATATTGCCCCCAACAATCTGGGTCCTCATTTTACCTACCTCGGAAGGATGGAAGGCTGAGCCAACTTTCATGCTGGTCAGATACTGATGACCAAAATATTAGCATTATTTTAAAATGGCATTCTTGCTCAGACCAGTCCTGAGCTAAGACCAAATTTCTCCAACATGATGCCCTCCAGATTGGTTGGGCTATATTCCTCTAAATTCTTAGCCAACAAGACAGTTGAAATTTTAGAGAGCATCAGTTTGGAGAAGGCTTACCTGAACAGCTAACTTCAGTTTGTCCCAATTCTCTCTAAAACAAAACATTGAGTTCTACTTACCTAGTCTGTATTAGGCTGATTAGAAATTCTAGCAGACATCTGAAGGGTTCCAAGTGAGAAATACTGTTTAAAATACCTCTTCCTTTCCCCAACACTATCCTTTATATGAAATAGCATTTGGAAACAGGTCAGAAATTGGTATTAGGCCCTTTTAAAATGAAAAAAGCAACAATCCTGTATTCCAAAATAACATAGCTATGGAACTATAAGCAGGAAGAAATATATTGTCGGTATGATGCATTACATGGGGAAGTGGTCTTGTTTGGTTTGCTTGGATGCATTACTTCTGCTGAATCTGTTCAGCCTTTGAAATCTTGCGGAAGACAAGCAACAGCTTTAAACCTCTGGGCTCTTAGTCTAAGATAAAGGAGAAAAGCTCACAGGGTAATTTTGGGCCAGTCATTCATTCTCAGACCAACCTGCTCCAGAGGACTTTTGAAAGGAGAAAGGAGTGCTATGGACAAAGCCTTGAGCTGCTTGAGGAAAGATAGTGAGGAAAATAATCTAACAAGTAAATAAATTTCAAAACTATGGAGGGCACAAAAAATGTAATTTAGGTTATGTTGGTTTTGACAGCCAATTTACCAAAATTCTTCAGACAAGTCATCTATTTGCCATCAGAATGAATCAAGGAAAGAGTAGCCTATCAATCGTTTTCACAGAATTTGTATTTCAGAGAAAGAGACCAATGTATTGAGAAGGATTGGACAGAAGGAATAGAAGTATGCTGACACCCCCCCCCCCAAAGAAGTAAACAAGAAAAAGACCTGGGAAATTTCCATCTAAATTTTAAGAGCATACAGACCAGATGTTCTCCACAGCTAACAAACAAAAATATCAGAAACTTTTTTTTCTTTTTTAAAACAGCAGTCTTATCTCTAAAAGCTAATATTTGGTGATGGAGTTTGGCTGCTCAGTAATAAAGGTCAAGCATTTTTCTTTGCTGGAAAATCCATTAACCTTTTTTCCCTGAGAGAAAAGTGTTAAAAAAGGAAGAATTAAGATGATGTTCCATTGGAATGATAGAACAACTATTTTGAATGTGTTCAAGCCATGGGCTTATTTCCTAATTTTCGGAAACAATGATTTACCTTCCAGTCTCATTTCCAGGTACTATTCTCTGTCCCCCAGCTTTCTTTGCAGCTAAAACCCCAGCAATATAGGTAGTCCTCATTTAGTGACCACAACTAGGATCTAAAACTTGGTTATTAAAAAAAGCTTAATGATTGCTAAGTGAAACAGCAACTCTTGTGCTTACAATTTTATTTTGACTTTCCTTAACTGAGAAAACTGGTTACAAAATTACTTTTTTCATCACCTTGTAACTGGAAACATCTATATCTATATCTATCTCTGTGTGTGTGTTTATGTATGTATATAGATATATATATGTATATGTAGGTCTGTGGTTATTCGGGTTTTCTCCCGCGTGAAGTTGGAGATGTCATTGCAACGTTTCAACGAAGTCTCATTCGTCATCTTCAGGCTGATTATCAGGCTTGTGTCTTCAGCCTCGTGCTCCTAGAAGCACGAGGCTGAAGGCACAAGCCTGATAATCAGCCTGAAGATGACGAATGAGACTTCGTCGAAACGTTGCAATGACATCTCCAACTTCACGTGGGAGAAAACCCGAATAACCACAGACCTACATACAAATGCCCGCGAAAACCTCAAAAAACAAATATATGTATATATCTATATCATATATATATGATGTGTGTGTGTGTATCAGAAGTGGGTTCCTGCCGGTTCAGACCGGCTCTATAGAACCGGTAGCGGCAATTTCCCTCCGCTCGCCGAACCAGCAGTGATGGCCGGCTGGACACGCCCCCGAACCGGCTTTCTCGGCGACGCCATGGGCGCCACCATCTTGTTTTTTGCTTCTGCACACGTTCCATTGTATGCAACACCCTTTCAGCTTCCACCATCCCTACCTGAAGCTGATGTAGTTTCTTAGTAGCACATAATAATCCTAGACAAAACCAACTTCATATTGAGTGCAATGATCTGTCTCTCCAAGAGGATATGCAAATGCAATATTGTGAAATTTAGGTCCTACAAGTATTGAAATTTTGCAAATGAGAGTTTGAAACATTAACATTGCTTTTTTTTCTAGTCCTGTGCAACAGGACAAAACATGTACACAAAACAGATGTGAGAACATAGATCTCACAATATCCAATTGTCAAGAAATGTGTTTGTCCTTTCCTTTCTAACAGAAATAGAAGCCCTTTCTCCATCAGATGAACCATATATGTCATCTGCACCTCTATAACTGTCTGGTTTGGTTCTGCAACCCAACAAGACAGACACAGACTTCAGAGGATAATTAGAACTGCAGAAAAAACAATTGCTACCAACCTGCCTTCCATTGAGGACCTGTATACTGCACAAGTCAAAAAGAGGGCTATGAAAATATTTACAGACCCCTCGCATCCTGGACACAAACTGTTTCAACTCCTACCCTCAAAACGATGCTATAGAGCACTGCACACCAGAACAACTAGACACAAGAACAGTTTATCCCCGAACGCCATCACTCCGCTAAACAAATAATTCACTCAACACTGACAAACTAATCACTAAGTCTGCATTACTATTAATCTTCTCATCGTTCCCATCACCCATCTCCTCCCACAAATGACTGTATGACTGTAACTTTGTTGCTTGTATCCTTACAATTTATATTGACTGGTTCCTACTATGATTTGATTACTTATTTGTACCCGGACTATCATTAAGTGTTGTACCTTATGATTCTTGACGAACTTATCTTTTCTTTTATGTACACTGAGAGCATATGCACCAAGACAAATTCCTTGTGTGTCCAATCACATTTGGCCAATAAAAAAAAATTCTATATAAGATTTTGTTTTGTTTTCTGTTTCTAATAGATTATCTCTGCTAAGGAACTTTCACTGAAACCGAAGCTCCTTTAAAACAAATTAAGGACAAACGAAACATTGGTTCTCCTTAGATATATAGTATAGTGCTTCCTCCTACAGAACAAAACTTTCACAATTATTTTCCCTGCTCCAAAATTGCTCTATCTAGCCATGACCATGAACTTAGTCAATTATAACTAGGGGTGAGTTACACAAGCACTATATATTATTTTAAGTGGCAGAGTCAAACATCTCTGAAGTAAAGATGGTTGACTTTGCCACTTATAGTAAAATAAACCGAGAATAGAATTAAGGCTCTGAATATCCGTCTGAAATAACAAACCCCAATTCTTTCCTAAATGTTTGCTTAACACTGGATTCCCTTAGTAGTAGGCCCAGTAAGCTGCTGTGGGGGCAGAATGAGGAGAGAGAAACTATCTTTTATTACTAATTTATCGAGCTACAGAGAAGCCATGATTCTATGCTAACTGTAAAACGGCAATGGTCTTGTGTTCTCTTTGATCACTTCCTTAATCCAAAATCAACACATTCCCCATTCTGGAACTCAATTCAGAATTTTAAAAACAACAAAACTGCTTAATTGACTGAATTTCTAACTGCAATTCTGTTCTCCTTTTCTGATTTGACTGATGGTCTGAACGAGTCCATATTCAAAAGAACATCCAAAATACACAGAAATACGCTTTAGGATTAATATATACAATTGGGTAGTGTGATGATGATGAAGCCTTTGTTTCCTGTCTGAAATGATGTGTTTTGAGTCCCTTCTTGCAATTTTCTCAATCTCCTACACTTTCCTCCTGTTTTAATTGCAAAACACTGGTTTGCTTGTAGTCCTATGGAAAAAACAAAGCAGCTGGCACTTCAAAGAGCTGTTGTCAAAGTAACTGTGCTAAAATCTAGGTGGGTTTATTTATCTGCATTCTCCACTTGAAAAACTACATTGGAAAGGATTTTCAGGCTGTCAAACGTTATTCCTCGTCTTGCTGCTACTATATCAACTGCACTCCTTCCAACCTCTTCGTGAGGCGATGTTGAGAAGCCTGGTGGCAGGCCTGCTTTTGGCCTTTTCAGCAGCCCATGGTGTGTATGATTAATGAGCAGCTTCTGGCAGACACAGCTTATCTTGAGAAGACACAAAGGCAGTTGGTAAGCAGGCATGAAGTGTACGTTTTTCACTCACAGCCCCTCTGCTGAGCAGAGAAGTGGAAGGCAGGCATTTTTTCATGCCTCTACCACGGGACACAACATCACATCGCAATCTGAAAAAAGGCCTTTTTTTTTCCACTGAGCTCCAGGAAGAGGGCTTTCAAATGCAGGGGGAGATTCAGCAGTCACCTTAGGAATGCAAATAGAAGGAACTGGAGAGCAAACTTGCCCTGTGCATTTTCAGATCCAGAGTCTGTAAAGAAAAAAACAGGGCATGGAAGAATCGAAATCATTTTAATTAATTTAATTTAATTTAATTTAATCCTGCTCTTTGATTACATTCTTTGAAGTTGCCATTTTTCTGTGTAGACGTTATAAAGTTTATTTCTCTCATCATCATTTTGCAATAGTCCTGTATGCATTTTTTCATCACTAACTGCAGTACTTTTTTAATGTCAGAGT
>QLTV01001452.1:667040-707347 GCA_003457575.1 Thermophis baileyi | reverse complement strand
TGGACGCTGAAGTAGTCATTAACAGGTAGGACATTGTGGCGGATAATTTTGTGAGCTACACTTAGGTCAGATCGAAGGTGGCGTAGTTCTAAATTTTCAAGTCCCAAAATTTCAAGTCTGGTTTCATAAGGTATTCTGTTGCGAACAGAGGAATGTAATACTCTTCTTGTGAAATATCTCTGGACATTCTCAATTGTGTTAATGTCTGATATGTAGTGTGGGTTCCAGACAGATGAGCTGTATTCAAGAATTGGTCTAGCAAATGTTTTGTATGCTCTGCTTAAGAGGACAATGTTACCAGAGAAGAAGCTACGCAAGATTAGGTTAACCACTCTTAATACCTTCTTAGCTATGCTGTTGCAGTGGGCTCTGGCACTTAGATCATTAGAGATGATTTTATCGGTTTCTAAATAAAATTGCATGTGGCAGTGGGAGATGAGTGGGTGAAACAGAATAGTTAGGAATTGGGTGAAGTCTAAATTAGTTCTGTATGAAAATGAAAGCCACGTTTACTTTCATTTTCACTGAAAGCTACTTTTACACAAAGGCACAGTTAAGAGGAGAATGGTTGCTTCTACACACAATTTAACCTCACAAATTCTCGAGGGCTACTGGTACAATGGAAAGCTACTACCAAAAAGAGACCATTGTCATACCGACCACAACAGTCTGTCTCTTCCTTTGAAAAATAAAATCCTTATTCTGTTCAATCAGAAACCAAAAGAATCTGAAATTGTCAAACGGAATTAATATATCGGGATAGGATTCCAAAATAGGCTTTGATCTTGACATTGACTTTTCTCTGAATATCCATGGGTATTACAGCAATCAAAATTTTAGAAAACCTGTTGCTACTTATTAGAAAGATTCATGGACACAGCTTATCTTGAGAAGACACAAGTTTTAATGTGGGACAACATGTGTGAATCACCGTGGCATCATTGTGCCCTACAATATTCGTAGAGTCTGGAACAGGGCTACAGATATTCAACATTTTTGTTTGTTTGTTTGTTTCCTTTGGTAGGTGAACTTTGTGCATTAGGTCTGGTGTAATTTTGAAAGAACCATTTGAGTGTTTTAATTTTAAAACTATGTAAAATCATGCAACCGAAAATAAATACTTTTTTCCATTGAATATCAACAATGCTGTCTGATGTTACATGAGGGGTGATGGGGAGGTCAAGCATTATGAACAGCTTGAGGCAAACTATTATGCAGTAGTCTGAGCTGACCGCAATCTGTTTCTATGCAAAACAGCCAGAGATTAAAGTGATGTTTTTACAAATCTCTGAAACAAAACTTCATTAATTTGTTAATTTTCCAGCATTGGAATTATACTTTCTTCACAGGAAAACTAGAAACACCCAAAAGAAGAGCAGGGCAAGCAATGCTGATCAAGGAAGTAAAAGTATCATTGCAACCTGCATACACATGCATGCACATATAAAAATATAACAGACATGTCAGTATAACACCACACAACCTAGGGCTATCAAAATACATACATCCTATCCCCAAAGTTTACAAATTATAACAAAATTTCCAATTCTTCCCTGTTGGGACTTTACTTATATTTTAATGTCCATCAGATTATCAGCAAGCTGTTTTTAATAAAGATAAACGGCTTGTCTTTTGATTGATGAACACAATGGTTAATGTAGCTTGTTGACCAACTGAAATTGTCAAACAAGATTAAGGGATACACCCATCACATCCTATGTCCTTGTCAGACTCAACTTTTTAAGCAAAACATATTTGGGATGCTAATAAAAAAATAATTGAACTCATTAATATTTTACTCTTTTGTTGAGGCTGTATCCTATTTTTTTCTCCTGGTCATCTACAGAATGGGTCATTAATTCCTCAACTGTCATTAATTTGTTGCTTGAAGTCACAAAGGTCTTCAATTTTCACATACACAAAAGGCTTTAATTAGTGCAGAGAAGTGGAAGATTGAAGTGAAACTTTACCCCTCATCTTCTTCTATTCCCATTTCTTTTTCTTTATGTAAAAATGAAAAAACATTTATTTTTAATGCCTACACAGAAGCAAGCCTGCTGCTATGCGGAAGCTGCTACTATTCTGCTTAATACATTTCATTTGAATTTTTAAAGGAATAGAAAAACCCAAAAATTATTTCACTCTACTTTCTTCCCTTCCCCTTCTAGTCATCTTGCTTTTTCAATGTTCTGTACAAGAGAAAAAACGACATGCTGATGTTCTGCACCACAAATACAGTATATTACTAAAGACCATTAATGAACTAATTTTCAGTAACACATATTCAATAGATCATTGAATTTCCCTACAAGTGTTGTATCAATATGTGGCCAATCGTATGTACCTATACATAAGACCTCCAGGGAATCCCAAGCCTGCAGTTCAGATGGCAGAAATATGAAAACACTACCACATTTTTTAAGCTCAGAAAAATGGGATAATATTCTATTTCAAGTTTTAGCAAAATGAAACATATGAAAAGAGAAAAATCAACAAATAGAAAAAAGAGTTAGGAAAAAACAAGGTTAGGAGTGCAAAAAAGAAAAAGGCTAGAAAAGGAATAACTTCCAACTTTCTTTAGTACAGATATAAATAGAAAATATTTTTATTCTAAGATTTTTACTCTAAGCTTAACAATCGCACATGCTTTTTCTATAATCATAAAATGTTCTAGTCATCAAATCCCAGAATTAAAGTTTCATTGGTTTGGTTTCAAGCAAAACATCCAAAAGTGGTTTCCAGGTAGAAAGAAAGAAAGTCTTTTCTTTAATCAAAAGAGTCAATTTTGCCTTCTCCACCAACTCCATTAAGGTCACTAGACATTCTCCCATTGTAGGAATCTGTTAGTCCAGCGGTTCTCAAACTGTGGGTCGCGACCGCTTTGGGGGTCAAACGACCCTTTCACAGGGGTCGCCTAAGCATGCGCTAGCCCGCCATCTTGGTGACTGGCAATGAGCATGCGCGGGGAGGGGGCGGGGAGGGGAGGGGGTCGCGGCAGCGGGGCGGGGGTTGCGGCATTAGGAAGGTTGAGAACCACTGTGTTAGTCCTTCCCAGTGTTTGAAAACTATCAGTTAGGCAAAGATTTGACTGATCTATTTTTGAATATATAGAATAATAGAATAGAATAGAATAGAATAGAATAGAATAGAATAGAATAGAATAGAATAGAATAGAATAGAATAGAACAGAACAGAACAGAATAGAATAGAATAGAATTTTTTATTGGCCAAGTGTGATTGGATACACAAGGAATTTGTCTTGGTGCATATGCTCTCAGTGTACATAAAAGAAAAGATAAGTTCGTCAAGAATCATAAGGTACAACACTTAATGATAGTCCAGGTACAAATAAGCAATCAAATCATAGTAGGAACCAGTCAATATAAATTGTAAGGATACATAAATTTATGCATACAGAAGTCCTGTTGCAGTTGTCATCTATCAAACCTAAAAGATAAATCTCTGGTTTTAATTGTTCATTGTACATTTATTACATTTATTCTCTGAATTAAAGTACATACCTTATCCCAATATTTCTTGGCTTTCTTACATGTCCGCCAAAAATGATGAAAAGTACTTTAATATTGATGACATTTCCAACATATACAGGTAGTCCTCGGCTTATGACCACAAGTGAGCCCAACATTTCTGTTGTTAAGTGAGACATTTGTTAAGTGAGTTTTGCCCCATCTTATGACATTTCTTGCCACAGTTGTTAAGTGAATCACTGCAGTTGATCAGTTAGTAATATGGTTGTTAAGTGAATCTGGCTTCCCCATTGATTTTGCTTTTCAAAAGGTTGCAAAAGAGGTTACGTGATCCTGGAACACTGCAACGGTCATAAGTATGGACCAGTTGCCAAGCGTCTGAATTTTGATCACATGACCATGGGGATGCTACAAAGATCGTAAGTGTGAAAAATGGTCATAAGTCACTTTTTTCAGTGCCGTTGTAACTTTGAACAATCACTAAGTGAACTGTTGTAAGTTGAGAACTACCTGTATTTGACCCTGGGTAATAGTAATCAAGGTTAGAGTTAGAATTAGTGACACCAAGGTTACAAAAGATGAATAGAATCATATTTCATTAAAAAATGAGTGGGTGGGAGAGAGAGAATGTAAACTTTCCTTTGTAACATGGGTGGTTTCATGAAAAATATTAATGGTGGAGATACAGAGCTGTGAAAATTGCAGACACCATTTCAAAAGGACTTCTTGTAGAAAGATATACTGGAAAATTTGAGTAGGCCAAGGTCTCTTACCTAAGGTACACATTCATTAGTGTTAGATAGGGTGAACGGATGAGGCAGACATCTGGTTGAGTAACAATAACAGCTCTTTATTCAGGCAACTATGTACAATCCAGCAGCTCTCTGTCTGACAGCTTCCCTTTATATAGGGAACTGTCAGACTGCTCAGCCAATCGACTTTAAGTATTTTCCCGCTGGAATGGAGGACCTGACTGGAGCCTTAATGCTCTAGTCTTCAGTACGTAACAATTAGACTTCCAAAAGAAAATACTCTCTAGAAGCAATAAATTAGATTAACTTCATGTATAATCAAAATGAAAGTAATCTTAATGTAATATTTCTAGGTAAACCTGTTCCCTATGCCTGATGTTAAATCCTTCCTTGCTTCCATGGACTGTTTCTCCAACTTCTTGTAGATTTTCCTTTATTGAAGGCTCAGAAAGTTATTTCCTAATCCCAGTATCCAACTTGTTGCTCTTCTCCTTCTGCCCAGATTGCTGCCTGTAATTTCCAAAACAAAATTTGTTTATACCTGGAGAGAAATCGGGGGGGGGGGGGCTCCATTCTTTGGCTGTGGGCTAAAACAACCTTCAAAAGAAGATCCTGCATGCGACAGAAGGATGTACAGTATATTCCCTGTTTGGGGAAAACCACTTAACACTGTGAATGCCAGGGAAAGGCATACAAGAAGTTCTTGCAATATTAACATGGGAGAATTTGTGTGAACCTAGGCTAAACATTAATATCTTACCCTTATCCTGTACTTCTAATATAGTAATTTAATGTGTTATCAAAAGTCTAAAAATAAAGGCCACTTCGTGCAAGAATGGAATTTGTTTATTTGCACCTGATAACTCTTGTCTGAATTTGTGAATGGTGCAAATGGAGGAGGAAGTTGATAATAGGTCTAATCATGATATATGATAGGAGACCTATGTGGAATACTTGATTCTGCGTTAGTTTGGACAGCTATTTGCAACCTATACAGCAGTGGTGGGATTCAAATTTTTTTACTACCGGTTCTGTGGGCGTGGCTTGGTGGGCATGAAGTGACTTGGTGGGCGTGGCTTGGTAGGCATGGCAGGGGAAGGTTACTGCAAAATCCCCATTTCCTCCCAATCAGCTGGGACTCGGGAGGCAGAGAATAGATGGGGGCAGGGCCAGTCAGAGGTGGTATTTACTGGTTCTCCGAACTACTCAAAATTTCCGCTACTGGTTCTCCGAACTACTCAAAATTTCCGCTACCGGTTCTCCAGAACTGGTCAGAACCTGCTGAAACCCATGTCTCCTATACAGCCTCTAAATGTTTCTAAGCTGCATTTTTCAGCTGCCTGAGAAGCATGGCTATTGAACAAGAATACTGCAGTTGGTAGTTCAGCACTTATGATATTTATTTCCAAGCAACTATGGTCTTTCTGCAGGGGAATCACCAAATGTAAAATTACTCACACTAGAACTAGCATCGAATTATAAATTTATGCACAGCTCGATTTAATGTTGCAATAGGTCAGAGTGGCATTGGTTGTTTTGCTGTTCACAAAGGTGTTTTTTTTTTTACCCTTACAAGAGCTGGATTCACGAGATTTGCTTCTGTACATTCATCATTTATATGAGAAAGCCTTTCCTCTAGGCATTTCCAATTATATAGCCATTTTAAAAGTTCAGATCGAACGCAGCAATGAAAAAAAAATCACCAACTGCTAAGCAAGCAGGAGGCTTCTTGTTCTCCAAGTTTTGAGAATGATGACCTCCCAGTCACAAAATAACTGTAAAACTTAAATATTACTCACTTATATTATAAGTTTTTTTTTTAAAAAAAGGCCAGTTTGGTGTAGTGCAGGTTATCGAACTCGATTTCATTGAGGGCCACATCAGGGTTGTGTTTGACCTCGGGGTGGGTGGGTGTGCGGGGTGGGCATGGCCAGCTTGACGTCACTCATGTCAGGGTTACCTGTGGTGGCCCGAGTGCTCTGCCAGCGAAAACGGATCTCGGGAGGGCCGCACACGGCCCTCCCGAGCTCCGTTTCCGCTGGCAGAGGGTTGCAGGAGGCTGTCTCACCCGAAAATGGAGATTGGGAGCCCATTTTCACTGGCAGAGGCACCGTGGGCCGGTCCTTTGCTGTGGGCCAGATCTAAGCACCCCACGGGCCGGATTCGGCCTGCAGGCCTTGAGTTTGACACCCCTGGTGTAGGGGGTAAGGCATCCATCTACAAACCAGGAGAGTGTGAGTTCTAGTCCTGCTTTGGAAAACTGCAAGGATTTGTCCTGGCAGCCTCCAAGAATTGGACACAATTCAACAGAAAGGAAAAAAAAAGTAATACAAGTACAATACAATTTTCAAGAAGTAAGTTTCCTTTGAAAAGTAGCTTTAGACTACAATTTCTACACTACAGGTAATTTTCGAGTTATGACTGTAATGGAGCCATTCCATCATGGTCATAAGTCGTGATGGTCATAAAACGAGTCATTGTGTAACTTAACCTGCAGTTTTATGCAACTGCCACAATTGTAAAGCAACCACCACAATTGTTAAGGGAATGCCATCGTTATTAACTGAACCAATGTGAACCACAGTTGTTAAGGGAGTACCATTGTTATTAAGAGCCATGGTGGCGCAGTGGTTAGAATGCAGTATTGCAGGGTAATTTTTGCCGACTGCCAGCAGTTCGATCCTAACTGTCTCAAGGTTGACTCAGCCTTCCATCCTTCCGAAGTCAGTACAATGAGGACCCAAATTGTTGGGGGCAATAGGATGACTCTGTAAACCTCTTAGAGAGGGCTGTAAAGCACTATGAAACAGTATATACTGTAAGTCTAAGTGCTATTACTATGGCTAAGTGAAGCAATGGGGTGTTTTTGCCAAAAATCAGAATTGCTGGGGGGTATTTTTGCAAGAACCAGAGTGGTCCGGTGGCCTAGAGGTGGAGTTCTTGCCTCACAATCAGGAGGCTGTGAGTTCAATCCTAGGTAGAGGCAGATATTTCTCTCTCTGGGCACAATGAAAATATATCTGCTGAACAAAGCTCTGCATTGGCGACAGGAAGGGCATCCAGCCATTAAACACTCTGCTAGCTCCATTTAGTTGCCCAGACTCCACCCTGCAAAGGATTATGGGGTCATTAAATGATGATGATGATGATTTTTGCAAGAACCTCTTTAAAACACAGTCTTGTGACTGCAGGATGCTGCAAACAGTTGTAAATGCCTTTCCATCAGTACTTTGGAAGTGGGTCATAAGTACCTGGTAGGTATCTGCTAAGTGACCGATTGTACGCTGAGGATCACCTATATTAGTACTCCTAATGTCATTGCTGCTCAAATGTCAGAGTGGAAGTTATACTCAATTCTACCCAGCCACCAATAAAAGAGATGTTACGGGCACATCAGATACCAGGTCCTCATGGCCATCCCAAATTGCTGTTGGGAATGGTGACCCCTTCACAGGGAACAGATTTAGTGGATTGTGGGATATTGAGGTGGGAGAGAGAAATTAAGCAGAAAGGAAAGCGTCCATGAGTGAGCAGAAGTTGACTCACAAGTCATTGCCTATAATCCATGATTCTTTATAACAGGAAAATAAAAATCCTCTGACATTTTTTAATTCAGCAACTTACTCATGGACATGAGTCAGATTTATGTGCTGAAAAATAATCTTTTTCCATGCAGCCGTTTCAGATATTTTGAATCACCAAGGACTCAATCACAATACAATTTCTGTGTAAAAAGACTGGCAGGTGAAGTTAGCAAAAGATGAATCATTCAGATCATAAATGGTTGTATAAGTTGACCTTTGTAAGAAAGAGCACATAAAAACACCAGGAAGCCATGGCCCTTCGGTTCTCCTCTCTGACAAAAAGGCAGCTGCTTGTTAAAGGATGACATTAAAACACATTTTTCTGTGAATTCAGTTTCTGCTTTTCCCCCCCCTTACACATTCTTGCATGGAATTACAGGGCTACATATTGCCCTAGCTTAGACAGATCACCAGCAAAATGTTTGGCTGGAAATTCCATTCAGAGTTAAAAAAATGGAGCTATTATGGAAATTTTGTAAAGGAAATGACCTACAAATCAAATGGAATGGAATGCTCTTGAAAATGGTATGTTTTCCATTTTTGTTCGGCTTTCTAAATAATGTTTTGATTCTGTGTGACCCGTCTTTATGCACCTGATGAATTATTCACTGGTGGAATTTATGGCTTTAGTGAACTCTAAGACAAAACTCCGCATGCCTTGTCTAATCTAAGCCACTCCTCTGCACATCCCCCAATACTAACACGGCTTAGTTGAAATATTAATGCAATCTATCTTAGTACCGGAGTATCCTCTGGGAGGCCCCAGATTCAAGCAATGACTCCCATTTCTGACTTCTCAGTCTATTAAATATTATAATCAAAACAAAAATTAACTACAAAGCATCACGCTGTAACGTGCCTGCAATGTCAGCAACTTTATTTTAAAAGTTTATTTACTGTTTGTTTGTTTGTTTGTTTGTTTGTTTCACTATTTTTTTAAATAAAAAACTCAAGGTGACTACCATACCCAATACCCCTTCCTCTTATTTTCCCCACAGCAACAATCCTGTGAGGTAAATTGGGCTGAGAGTGACTGGGCCAAAGTTACCCTGCTGACTTTCATGCCTGAAGCAGGACTAGAGCTCACAGTCTCCTGGATTAAAATCTGCATCCTCAGGAACCTAAGTAAGAAATGTGAATAATACTGATCCCAATTCTAGCCATCTCCACTGTTTCCAGAACTTGGTTTACCATTTAGTTAGGTTAAAATTGATATCCATGACTACTGATCACTAAACATTTTATCAATCCCAGGAATTGTGTTATTATGTATTAGGATACATAATAACCTTTATTTATAATTACTAAAATTAATATCCACATAAGTTAAACAATGCCCCCCTTTTTTTTTGCAATGTGGCAGATGTTGTTTAAACAGGCAGCCTTTCCAATAGCAAACCCTTCCTTTCATTTTAATAATCAATGGTGTAAGTGTGCAATCTCACTTACCTCACAAGTACCTCACTTACTTGGAATAAAACTTTTTTGAATTCAGTACCAATAAAGGAGAATATTTGTAGGATTGAAATGAGGGGTCCTTGGTAGTCTCTGAGCTTGGTTGTTTTCTTGCCAACATTTCATTACCCAAGTTAGGTAACATCATCAGTGCTAGTCTAGCACAGTGCTAGTCTAGCACAGTGCTAGTTCACTAGCACTGATGATGTTACCTAGTTTGGGTAATGAAATGTCTGCAAGAAAACAACCAAGCTTAGAGAACACCAAGGACCCTTCACTGAGTTCAGTAGATATTTAGGTAGACATACATGGGATGTTGTTGAAAAGAAAAGAGATTTGTCAAAGCAGCTTATTTTCTACAGAATACCTTCTAAGATGGTGCAGCTGTCCTTTCCTTTGATAGCATTTTCCCTTGGCCACCATTAACCAGTTTCCATTTAATCATATCAAACTAATGAATGTAATTTCTACGGGCTGCCACTGAAATTTGTTGTAATAGCTTAGACTTATATACCGCTTCATAGTGCTTTACAGCCCTCTCTAAGTGGTTTACAGAGTCAGCATATTGCCCCCAACAATCTGGCTCCTCATTTTACCAACCTTGGAAGGATGGAAGGCTTGGATGGATCTTGAGCCTGATGAGATTCGAACTGCCAAATTGAAGTCAGCCGGCAGTCAGCAGAAGTAGCCTGCAGTACTGCACTCTAACCACTGCGCCACCACGGCTCTTGCAATAGGAGAATCAATGCTCACCAGTTATAGGCTTGCATCAAACTTTGTTTGGCATATCAAGAACCACATTTCAAAGGTGAACAGAGCTTGGACTCATTTTGGGAAGGTAGGGCAAGAGTTGAAAGGAGGAAAAGGAATGCCTTCAACTTTAAGGCACCTACTGTAGGTGCCTCTTAACTCCCCAGAATATGAAACAAAGTCTTAATCTTTTGGCCACTTCTATTCTAGGGGCTATAAAATGACAAGCCAATAAGGCACATGTTTGCACACTTATTTTAGGATAATTTATTGCAACAGGAGACTGCATAGGCCTTAGGAATAATTTTTGTCTATTGCAATGACTTTGTTTTGCCAATGTTATTGGATCACTTTCAGTTTTTTTTCTTTTTAATATAAGCAATTGCTAATGATTACTTAATTAGCTATTGCTAGAAACCATTCAAACAATGGTAGGCTACAAGGAGTATAAACTACTTGCAGTGAGATATGACACACTGGTGCTGACATAATCAATTTAGAATTGCAGGCCATAAATTAGACAATTCCTGCATAATTTCTTATACACTCTTGACTCTGCTTTAGTTTAGGGTTGTTCTGTACAAATGGGATACAAGCACTAATAATAATACAAATTTAATAGTAATAATCATGGTTAATCGTTGGAATAGCTCAACAGATACCAGAATAAAGGCCCATTTCCTCAAAAATATACAATTTAGTACATTTAGCATCAACAACTCAGCAACAACAGGAGGCAAATAATTAACTGCAGTGTGTAAAAATCTCAGCAATTCCTATAAGCATCTGCATGTAGTTAAGTCCAACACCACTGAGAAAGTTATATTAATATCAATTAAGCAGCATTAACAGCATTCTAGTTCATTTGCAGCAACACTAGTTTGGCATGGTCTCTTGTGCAGGAAAATATTCTAGAGATGTTTTCAGAACTGATGAAATAACCCTCACTTCTGTACCAATCAGCTCTGCATCTAATGAAATGGTAGAAATAACACAACCCACATTCTGCCATCTACTTCAGTAGGATTTCCTGTAACCTTCAATTGGGTGGAATTGGAAAGTAAAGGGTGACAATTATTAAACCAAGGTAATTCAAATAGATTAACTTACAGAATGCCCGGATTCATGATTCCCATGGGGATGAAATTTTGGAAAGTTGTAGCAGCTTCAGCACCACCGCACTTTCTGACTACACTTGCCAGAAACCCATTGATTGTATGATGCAAGGAAGATGGAATGTTGTACCCTCACCCTATTACCTACCTCTCTCTGGTCCCTGCATCGTCTGGCAGCAAAGCCTGATGGACAAGTGGTGATTGGATACTTTAGAACAAAAGCTCTGAAACCTTTTAACAGTGGTGGGTGGTGAGTGAACGGTGAGGAAGTAACTCCGAGGCCTGCTGGTGAGGTAGAGCTGGCTGGGGGTGCTGGCGATTGATGGATGAGCCCTCTTACTCTCTGGAGGGAGGGGGCCCTTAGGGATACTTTAGATGTGGAGTGGGGGTGTAGTTTTCCTCATGGTCCACAACTCCCTTTGTTCCCCATCCTTTCAGCAAAGTGTCAAGCAATTCCATGGGTCATCCAAGATGGAGGAGGAGTTGTTATTTCCAAGCTCCCTGCCACCTTTCCACAAACAGTTGCAATGGGGAAGCCAAAAGAAGTCATTCCTGCTCCCCCTGCTATTATTATTGATCATCATCATCATCATCATCATCATCATCATCATCATCATCATCATCATCATCATATATACTTTATTCATTAAACATGAAACAGTCAACTGAACATTCAAAAATGTTGTTGTTGTTGTTGTTGTTATTATTATTATTATTATTATTATTATTATTTATTATTTATTATTTATTAATTATTATTATTTATTATTATTATCCAATGATCTTTCTCTGTTTAGGTAAGTAAATAGCTTTGAAAGGATATCCAATGGGTCACAGGCTATCTAGTCCATTCTAAAGTTTAGCCAAATATTGATCTTAGGTTGACCAATCTTGTAGTCACCCATGTCCTCCTTATCCCCATATTTGAAGATAGGAAGAATATTTTTGCAAACCACTAATACTAAGCCCTCCATGTTTTCTGAAAGATCCCAAGAATAACCTCTAAGATAATAGTCCTCCTCCCTCTCTCTTTCTTTCCTTTAAAAAAAAATAAATACTAACATTAGCTACAAGGAAAGTTATAAGCCATTTTGTTGCTTTTAGCTTCCCTTAAGAGCCTAGATTTCTTTTGTGCTTCAGCCTTTGCTTTCTTTTTTCAGATATTAGAGCGACTTGCTGCTATCCCTCTTTGGTAATTACACCCATCTTCCATTTCCTATATATGTTGCAAAGTCCATATGCATCTACAATATCTCGTATAGCTGACCCCCATTTTTCCTCTTTTGGAATGGTAGAAGATTGTTCTTAACCCCTCCTGAGCTACTTTGTCCTGTGGATTTCGATCCATGCTTTTCAGCCTAGTACTCCTCTGAAGTTTGTTGAAATAAGTTCTCTTGAAATCTAGTACGCATATATAAATCATACTATGCTCCAGTTGGTTCTGCTGCAGTATTTTGGAACGCAATATGGTGCCGTGGCTTTCCTTAAGGTTCCATGCCTTTGATTGCTTCAGCCAGTTCTTTGCTGCTACTCCACTGGATACATGGAGTGCTATCAAATAGTATGCAATTTTCTCCAATTTTGCTTCATCTCTTGGTTTTGTATGTAATATTTTTTGCATTGGTAAGTTTATACTAACAACCTGAAGGATAGCTGATATAGTCCCAGATCTGTGTGAAGTTAATAGTTCACAGTATGCCGGATGCTAGGTTAGACAATTATAAAAATAGTAGTAAAATCCACTCCAACCTCAGCATGTAGCTCTCAGTTTATCACTAATTATACTTTTACAGAAGTGGATGGGGTGAAACAGAGAAAATCATGTTGGACTGATCTAATGATTCCCACTAACTGGGAATAATTACATTAACATTGCTTTGTAACTTTCTTGACTATTCTTACATGCAGTGGCTAAAGAAACCAGATTATACAGACTAGATTGCTTGCTGGTTACATCTAAACTCCCAACTAATTCCTCTCCTAGCAAGCCAGAATCAAATGCCAGGGTTGTTCTTGACCACCATTCTTTCTTTTGCTAGGAGATCCTAGTTTGTAAGTAAGAGTTCAAGCTTCCTAATTTGTTATCCACTCCCATTGTTGTAAAGAGCCCAGAAGGAGTAACCAGGTTTTTCATCTGCATTGACCTAGTGTCATTAAAAATAAATAAATAAACAAAAAATCCATGTTACCTCACAAAGGGTATACAAAAGCAATTTTATTTCATTTAACTAGCTGAGAAAAAAAGGTGCTGGTGAATTTTGAACCTGAAGTATTTTTGTAAAACAATTTATAAAAGAATTGGTAAAAATACATAGAGTATTACATATTTGAGGGGAAAGAGAAAGATGAAAGAGACTTAATTTATTTTGGAAGTGAATATGCCAAGCTGAAATGTATAAAGACAGCCCATTATCACATTGAACAAACAACAGCCGTTCCATTGTTCCTGAAGGATCGGTCATACTTAGGCTGAGAGGATACGTGATCACTGCTAGAAGGTTTATAATGGCCATAAAATTGGATATGGTAGTTTATCTATCTCAAAGCCAATAGTCAGTCCTTCCTTCCTTCCTTCCTTCCTTCCTTCCTTCCTTCCTTCCTTCCTTCCTTCCTTCCTTCCTTCCTTCCTTCCTTCCTTCCTTCCTTCCTTCCTTCCTTGTATATAGCATCTATTCTGCAACTTTTCCTTACTAGCACCATTCATTGATAAGGGTGGTTAAACTAGAATCTTCCCCATCATAATCTACAATAGCCCTGCCAATAGTCCTACCCAGGGGTGAAATCCTGCTACCGGTTTGCTGCGCGCGCATGCGTGCTGCAGGCACTACCATGCAGCACTGAAAAAGGAGCATTTTGAAGCCATCAAAGTCTGCAAAGGTAAGTAGAACAGCGAGGGGGGAGATAAGCAGTGCCGCGTGATTTAGATTAGCTAGAAAGCAGGAAATCCTGCTTTCTAGCTAATCTAGATCGTGTGGCACAGCTGATCGTCACACAGCTGATAGTCGGATATAGCTGTTCGCCCGAACCTGTAGCATTTTTTACTATCGGTTTGGGCAAACCGGTCCGAACCAGTAGCATTTCACCCCTGGTCCCATCTGATTTCACAGTTTGATTTATTGGTTCTGAAACCCTAATTCCATGCCTATTTCTCTCAGTTCCTATGTATCAGAAGGTGTATATTTTGCTTCTCCACCTCCATGCCAATAGTTTTAAAGGCAAGCCCAAGCTTTAGCTTAAAAATATTCTAATTCAGCCCACACACCCCCAAAAAACAATAATGTTTAGAAACCATAACAAACAGGAAATCTGTTCATAGCTTCTGCTAATAGAAAGATGGCATGTTTCAGTATTTTATGAAGAGAAAGAGAGAGAATAATGAGAAGGCTGAGTTGAATGACATTTCAAAAGTAAACTTCCCTGTCTCACCAATGGCCTAAACAGCCACAGAAAATATAAACAGGACAGAACTGAACATTCAGACTGCTGCCACTAAAATTAAAGAGTACAACTGAAACCCCAAACACTTGTTAGACTCCCCCCACCCCAGTCAGGTAGTTAAGGGATGACCTAAAACACAATGACGTCACACAACAGACCCAAGCATTCTGTTTTCTTTCTTTCCCTTTTCAAAAGTGGTCCAGTCAACCTTGCTTAGGGCATTTTGATAAGACTCTATTATTGCATCCTCATTCACTGTGATTAAATAGATTATTACTTTCCCCCAGTATTGAAACATCACTTTGTGCAATTTTAAAGAACCCTAGCCTTTGAAGAGATACTTAATTGAAGGAGCTGTAAATGTTCCTTATGAAAGCTCTCATTTGATTTACTAACAATCAATAAGCCCATCTTTCCAGAACATCCAACACATCAAAGCCTGTGGACCCTTTAGCCCCCTTGACTGATAGGTAATCTAGCCTGAAAGATTGTATCAATTGTTAGCAGCTCTCCAGACAGAGCTTGCACCGGTCACTAATATGCAATGACCAGCTTCTTGTTACAGATGTGAATTGTTACAGAGGGAGCATTCAGCAGGTCTAGTATGCAAGTGAGATTTTCTTTTTTTTAATGAAACACTATTGAAAAACTACGTCTCAGAGTGAATATGGATCCTGAAGATGACGACCACAGACACTCATCAAAGAAAGTCTTTGAATTTTATTGAGGAATTGCAGAACGGGAAAGCACATCAATGGCAAATGGCAAGGAGGGGAAAGGGACAATCTTTGGGGAAATAGCCTTTAATGAGGAAATAGAGTTTAAGCAGTTCTGAAGGAAGAGCCATAAATACTCCCTGTGGGGAGAGGGGTGTCTAACAGCAGCCTGCCCAGCAGAGTTTTAGGGGAGAAAGCAGGTTCAGTACAGGATTTTAATAAACATTTTTTTTGCCATGGAAGACAGAAGAAGCGTGAGTTTTGGAAAATTGTGCAGCCTTCAGCATTTGGGGTCAAATTCTGAGAAAAAGGAAAGAGGAAGTAAAAAGTCAGTCTATATACTGTATAATAGACAGAGGAGAAAGGAGAGAATCTTGTGCTTGTTTTGCGGTCCCATAGGGCTAAATTCCAATCTGTTAAGGAAACCACGCTTGCCAGGAGAGATAAAGCTCAGAGCTGCTGCAGAACCCTTTGAGTGACATGAACTAAAGATGGAAAGAAGATCTCAAAATGAAGTGGTTGTACTTGGTTAGGTATTTCCCTTTCTGATTGGCTGGTGGAAAAGTCAGGGTTTGGATATTGTGTTGGTCTAATGACTATTATTATTTAGAGCATGGATGTCAAACTCGCAGCGTCGTATTGCATCATGTGACATTTCACGATGTTTTTTTTCCTTCGCGGAGCTGGGGTGGGCGTGGCCTGCGTGTGACGCATCTGGCCCGTGGGCTGCCAGTTTAACACCTATGATTTAGAGGGACAGCTGAGATCTTTCTCTGAACCCAAGTATCCAAGATTTCCCAATCTTGCAGTTGTACTTGGGACTCCTTGTAATATTTTTCTTTTCAAGATGATCAGCCTGGTAATCCAGTCAACCTTCCAAAGAATTCCCTGCATGCTTGCTGCGTCTGCCTAAATGGAGATTTTATCTGATCAACAGCACTGAGCAAAAAGCTATATCTATACAGGGGAGAATGAGAGAAAGAGAAGGGGTGCCATGCAGAAATACTCTTTTCAATGCTGTTGTGCTAGGAATGCTTTCCTCCTGTTTGGTGTAGAATGGGAATTTAAGGGAGGAAAATCTCTCAGGACCAGCTGAAGGGCAGGTTTCTGATGTATTTGGGAACGTCATTTCAATCTATTGTAACACAAAAATGGGAATATAAACATGGAATCATTGGCGAGTTTGGTGTTTTGAAAACTCTTATATATTACTACCTTCTAACTCAACATACTGCCTTGATGGAGTTGCTCATCTATGTAGCATTAGTAAGTTCCTCTAATCAAGTTTATATTGCAGTTGTATTCCATCAAGCAAGCAAAATCTGCTATTTAGAGAGGATGGGGAAAATCAACCTCCTAACTCATTTCTAACCATATAATTAGTCTTCAGGAACAGTTGCCTTGCAGAGGAGGCTTAGAGTTCTCAGGGGGACAACCAAGGCTGAGAGGAAATAATGAGACTAAAATGGTCCTCATGCTAGAATACTTATTTTCCCATACCCAGGTCTTAATAATAGCCTGCATGCATTTGTTTTATCTCTAGCTGTGTGATGAGGCTGCAAATCAGCAACAGCCACTTGCATTTGAATGGAGAGACAGCTGGGAGCAGCTTCTGAAGCAGCTGCAGAAGCCTCTTACAAGCAGTCACAGCCATCCACCAAGCGGAGAGGGCATTGTGAATGCAATGTTCAAAGGGGAAGGGCTTTGATTTTTATAACCATCATCAGTGCATCCCAGTTGTAGATGGCTATTATAGCAGCCGAAGATGTGGCTGCTATAATAATTTGAAAGCAGGCACTTCCAACTCTGTTATTCTATGAGTCTATGACAGGGCTGTCAAACTTGTGATGACATGTTGTCACATGATGTATTGCAACTCCCCCCTTCGCTAAAATGGGTGGTCGTGGCCAGCGCGTGATGCATCTGGCCCGCGGGCTGCGAGTTTGACACCCCTGGTCTATGACATCTCCAAAGTCCACACAAGTTGCAGTAGATCTCTTCTGTAGGCTATCCATAGCCCAAGAGACCACAAAGCCTCTACCTTATAAAGGAATAGGATTTCCAAAGTATTGAGCAAAGTGGTAAAAATTAAAATCCCAATTACAACTTATTACAACAGATATCAGGTTAATTGAATATCTGTACAACATGCTTAACCTGCTTTCATCCTGGCTAGACTTTAAGCCAGTTTAAGAAAACTCTGTCTAAATTGATATGCTTCAGCAGCTACTTGCCAAGTGTACAATCTGGACTACCATGTCCTCCCTCTAAGAACTTCCTCTGCTGTTGTGCCCTCTCAATTTCCTATACAAAGAAACCAATCATTTTCTTTCAATGTGCAAATCTTACTGTCAACTCTGCAGCTGGCCTGACCAAGGCCATCTTGGAGGCTTCAGCGTTGCCACAATGGTGATGAGGGATAGGGAGGGGGGGAGTAGAGATAGTTGGAGTTCTGTAGCCAAAACAAGATATTTCCCCCTGAGAACCAAGGACATTCCCACAGGTAGCTGAAGAGAGGAGGAGTGAAGTTTCCAAGCAATTGGACAGCACCTTGATTGGACCATGTGACTGATGGTTTGGGAAAAGAGGAAAAACTTTTACTTTAATTAGGTGAAAACCATGGGAACCTTTAGAGTTGGTTTTCACCAGTTTGTGCCAATATGATATATCCAATAAACCTGTTCTTTGAGGAACCTGCTTGCCTCGGAGTTCTGTTTGCTATGGGTGTATTACTTGGAACCTTGACACTTACTGGACATATGAAAAATTTATATGCACAAAGTTAAAGCATCATAAGGCACATATATACAGTCAAAACAATCTGCTTAAAACAAAACTGCTTTCTTGCATTTCCTCATCTTTGGCTCCATAAGGTCTGTCATAAAAACACCTTAGAAGTAGTAGTAGTAGTAGTGTTGAGTCCTGAAGACTAGTCCCTGCAGTTTTGTTGAGAATGTAGTGGTTATACTATTTGTACGATATACAGAGCATTACAAATGGAAAACCAGCAGAAATACCTTTTAATAACCATTTTTTCCTCCTGAGGTACTTTAGTTTTTCACCCAAGCTGCTTCATCAATGGATTTATAATTTTTATAAAAGCTCAGTGGACAGGTAGGTAGCCAGAGGAAAAAAAGGAACAGTACTGCTACAATGTACTATGGGAGTAATCTTCTGCTGGACAGTTATAATAAGTATTATAACCACTGTGCTATTCTAACACTAGTGGCAACAATAGCCATAGCAGACACTACAGAGCCACAGGATGTGATCAGTGACTCAGATGACGGAATGTTCCTGTCTCTGTGCATTAGCTGATGAAGGAGCAGGGGCTTGTGCCACAGGCAAACCACACATTAGCATTTGAATCCACATTAGCTTGACTACTCCTATTTTAGTGTAGAACAAGAAAACACAGGCAGAGATTGCATTAATGATGGGTTGGGGTAGCAAAAGGACAACATCATTTGAAGAGTTGTTTGAAACCAGACGGGTGGCATGTAAATTTAATAAATAAATAATAAACATAATATCTTTCTATCCTGTAGAAACTGTGAGTATCTTATACTCATAAGGTGTCAACCTTAAGACAGTGAAAACACAAGTTCAAACCTATTATTATGTTCACTGGAACAATATTTGGTTAGTCTTTTAGTCTAACCAAACTCATAGGAGGATAATACTGTGTGGAACAGAAGAAGCATGTATCCTAGATATTCTAAAGAAAAGGCAGGATACACATGTATGAAGTAAACTTAGTCACTGAAACATTCTTCTCCACTTCTGTTTCTGCAAATGGAAAACTACAAACAGCATATTAGTTCAGCTTTAAAGAATTCAGATTCACTGTGACTAAATTATAACTCAACTAGAAAAAATTATAACTCAACTAGAAAAAAAAGAGTGTTTACTGTGCAATCAAATAAAGCTACAAAAAATCCTTCTTATTTCCTAACTCCCTGTTTATTGTAGTGTTTTCCACAAATTATTTAACTTTAAAGTCACCAGTAAAAATATTTCTTGCCTTGATGTATGGCAAATGCTAAAAAAGGCAAGAATGGAAAATGTCTCTATTCCTAATAAAAGCTTGATTCTGACAGGTATCATTAGCAGTGCTGAAATGTTAATAATGGAAAACCGTCCAAGCAGCTTTAGATAATCTAAGATAAAATACTGCACATGGAAAGTCAGAATTGAGAAAATAGATATTTCTTCAATTGTTTTGCATTAATAAGATTTGTTTGCATATTTATTTATTTGGAAATCGATCCTGAATGAAGTGGTGCAAAACGAAAACAAAACGAAATGAAACACCCTTCAAAAGAATCCAGTGAACTATGACAAAATCTTTGCTGATCTTTGGGTAGTGTAGCACAGGTCATAAGAAGAAAATGCTGAAAATTGGCAAGCAATCAGAAAATATTTTCCATAGAATCATAAAGGATAATAATTAAAAAGGTTCCTGTAGATTGTTTTGTTGAATCTGCTGCTCAGTGCAAGAAACCATGACTAAAGTATCCCAAACAGAATCCATTGAGTTTTAACATCTCCAGCAAAGACAGTCTTCACACTTCCTAAGATAATCCACTCCATCTTTGAGGAGCTCATACACTTAAAAATTCTTCCCAAAGACCGACCAAAATCTACTTTCTTGTAATTTAAAGCCACCATTTCTTTATTTCTGGAACAACAATATACCAATTATGAAATGCTTTTCAGTTACTTGAACACAATTATCATGTCTCTCTATAGCTTTCATTCTCCAGGCTATATATCTAATGATTCTAGCCGTTTCTTGCACATTTTTCCTTCAATAGGCTTCTTCTCACTTTGATTTCTCTCATTTAGAAACTTTCTAGTTTGTTAATGATCTAATGTAATATTCTATATGTAGTCGGTCCAGTAAGAATAGAGAGGTTCAATTATTTCTCCTGCTCCTGAAAGTACACTTCTAATAATGAGCTTATGATTGCCTTTGCTTTTTTTGATGCTGCATCACATTGTTAGCTCAAATTCAACTGTGATCCATCAAGGCATCCATTTTTCTCTCCACATATATCCTGCCTAATCATCCTCCACATATAGTTATATCTTTTATTGTATGTTTTTCCTACCCCCAAAATATTGTTTTGTCCCTATTGAAATTTATCTTTCAGACTAGTGGTCCAGTTTGTCAACTTATTTCTGAATCTTGATATTGTCCTTTAAAGTACCTGCTATCTTCCCTACTTCTGTGACATCTGAAAATGTAATAATTGTATTTTATAATTGCTCATCCAAACCATGTGTAAATAAATTGAATGATATAGAATCCAGTCATGCAATAGTGAAGACTTCCAATTTGATACACTAATGTATTCTTGCTAGACATGATTGTTGAATCAGATATGTATCTATCAACTGGTAGTAATATTTTATCTTTTATTTTAGAATATCATGAGAGACTCACTTGGCTGAATTGAAAAATGCCATATGTTCATCCCATTGCCATAATAATTTTTACTTGTTGAGGGAGAGTGAGAAGAAAAGATTCGGCTTGCTTGGCTTGTTCTTTATAAGTCCGTGCTAGCTCAAGAATGCAATTCTTTCCTAAATTCAGACCCTGACTGCTTATCAATCTTGTATATATATATTAATTGAGAAATATGCAGTTACTTTTATCCCTTTTTAAAATAGGAAGAACAGTTCCCTTTTTTCAAACTTCTAACAGTATATCTTCTTCTGTTATTTCTTAAAGAATATCAAAAGGGGATCTGAAATCATGAGATTCTTCAAGATTCTTAGATGCCATTGCTTTGATCCTGAAAACTTCAGTTTATAAAGGTGATCCCTTACCTTAGGTTATCTCTTCCTCCTTGTTTTAATTGTTATGTTTGGGTCCCTTTAAATGTAGTTCTCCTCTGAAGCAAAGTAGGAGTTAAGGAATTCTGCCCTTTATCCATAATCCGTTACTATCTTTCAATTGAAGCAATAGACCCACCCTGTCTTTTATTTCCTCCCTTTTAATAATGACATAGCCAAAAGGGTGCCTTTTGATACTTCTAGCTTCTCTGTGAGTTGCATTCTTTTGTGCCTTACCCCTTCTGACTTCCTTGCTGCAGATGCTAGCTAGTTGCTGGTATGCTTCTTTGCTGATTATACTCCTCTTTCTTTTTTGTTATATGCCTAACTATAACTATAACTCTTAGCTTCTTCATAAACTTCTAATGCATTCACAATAGTTCCTAAGCTGACCTCCATTTTAATTCTCATTAGAACAGTGCAGTTTTATTAATAATTCTAGTATCTTAGGTCTGATAAATTCCCAACTCCCTTATGTTCCTTTGTCCTGAGGTTTTCTATTATACAATCCTGCTGGGGTTTTTCTAAGCTTGTTGAAATCTATTTTCCTAACTAGTATGAGTGTAAACCTCTGCTCCATTTTTTCTTTCTGCAGTAGCTTGAAAACAAGGATGAGGTGATCACTTCCTCCCTAGATTTCCACTGTTTTTAATTCTATAACATAAAGCAGTAGTTGTAGTACTCACAGGATCTAAAACCAGTCTGCAAGCAAATCTCATTATCACTAACCATAATCTGGCTGTTTGAGCAGGGAGAAAAAAAGGATTAAAATAAAAAAACTTTAACCTTAGACTGTCTACTGTCGACCTCACCCCATTCCTAAGAGGTCTGTAAGGGGCGTGCATAAGCGCACCAGCGTGCCTACTGTCCCTGTCCTACTGTCCTATTGTCCTCATCTATCTGTATTCACTTTGATTATGTTTATGTTTATACCTATACCTGCTATCTTGTACATGTTTGACAAACAAATAAATAAATAAAATAAATAAATAAGATTAGAATTGGATGGGTTACTGACAGTTGCCCATTCTTAAATCATTGATTTTGTAATTGGGCACCTGAATTCATTGAACATCTGAAACTATTTTAACAACAGCCTTGTGACCTAGTTAGAATCGATCCAATGTATTGAATGCCAATTTTTTAAAACGCCAGATGGGAGTCAATTCTTATTATTGGACTTTCATCATCTAAACATGCATCATTTTATCATGGTGGTGGAAAGGCTGCAAGGGATAACACTAGGAAAAAACAGCCCATCTTCCTGTCCTCATTAGAAGGTCATATGTTACCATAACTGCTGCTATGTCCTCATGAGCAATTTGCATTGGACCTGGAATGGATGCTGTTAGGTTACATTCTTTAATGGCAAAAGACAGCTGCACAAGGATTAAGCCTACGAATTGTCATTACTGAATAAAGGATGTTTTGATCTGCCAAGGGACCACTAATCTAAACAATGGTTAGAATAAGATTTAAGGGAAGCTTACATGAGAGTCAGCGCATCCAGGCATATGTAAATGATTTTTTTTTAAAGTAAAATATTTTTTATTCCACCGGCTGCTTTTCCCTACTTAAAAAAAAATATCTCAAGAGATTCTTTTAAAAATGAGCTGCAATTTTCAACATGAACCTACAAAATATGTCAACAAAAGAGATGAGGGAGGAGGAAAGCATAGAGAAGAACTCTAAATGCATTGTTGCTGGTAACTATTTACTGGTGTAAACAGACCAGTTGGAATCCAGCCAATATCTACCTTGAGTGACAATTACGAAGTGTGTAATTAGCAATGGAGTGTACATAATGGAGAAGGTGCACTCTCAAAAAACGTTGGAGGCACTGGTGAATAATGATGAGTCACTTCCCTTGAGGACATGTCTATTGTAGCAGCTTAGTTTTATTTACAACATCTCAGGGTTTTGAAATAACTGCTCCCCAATTGGTGTAGCAAACAGTTCTATAAAGTGTCTTTAAATTGCATGTGATAATTCCTATAATTATTGCAATGAAGAAAACATGGTTAAGCAATATATAGAAATAATTTTCTCCTGCTGTTGGACAGGACAGATTGTTCTGGAAAGAGACAGATTAATAAATAGAAGCTGGAGGGCCATTTCTAAATAGAGTCTGAAGGGGAAAAGAGAGGGGGGGAGAGGGAGAGAAAGAGAGAGGAAAAAAAACCCCATGCACACATCTTTTAGTGCATGAACAATTGTCCAGTCACCCAACTCTACCCTGAATTAAGAGATTACAGGGTCGTAAAAAGGAAGTTTTAAGTGACACAGACACAAGCAAGCCTTGAAGGAGAACCACAGAATGGATAGGATTATTTAGGCCATTGGCTCATTGCCAGAAACTAAGCATCCCTGACAGAAGCTGTCTAGACTTTGCTTGAATACAAACAATTGAAAGGACCTCACCACCTCTCTTGGAATTGGTTCCACTGTCAATCTGCTCTGTTAAGAAGGGTTTTCCCCCCTAACAATCGGAATCTGCCTTCTTCTAACATGTCTTCATCATTCTGTATCTTTCCCCATGAAGGATAGAGAGCACATCTTGATCTTGCAGGTATTTGAAGAATGCTATCATATCTCCTGTCAGCCTTCTCTTTTCTAGACTAAACATGCCTAGCTCCTTCAAACTGTAGGATTTAGTTTCTAGTCCTTGTTTAACTTTTTTGAAGCTGCTCCACTTTCTCTGAATACTTCCTCAAGTATGAAGCCCAAAATTGGATATAAAGTAGGATCTAACCAGTATAGAATAAAGTTTTCCTTCTCATTATTTGGAAACTATTTCTGAAAGTGCAGCTTAAGATAGCATTTTTCCCTTTTTCTTTTTGCTGCCTCTTCACAGTGCTGATTCATTTAGCTTGCATTCAATTACTATTTCAAGATTAGAGTACAATGACTAAGTCAGTTATTCCTTATTTTATACCTGCGAGTTTGGTTTCTATTTCATAAGTAGAGAAATTTGAATGTATCTTCATTAAGTATCATATTATTTTCAGCCCTTTTCTATTGTCAGACTTCCTGCCAGACTTGGCAATAAATCTTGATTCTCCAGATACTTAATTCCATATTCAGAGCCTTGCTTATAGCACAAGATTATAGATACTATATGGCTAAATAAATACTTTTGTTTCAGATAAATTATACATAAGCAGTTCTGCCTCTTGCAGAACACAAAATTAGTTTTTCTATGCATACGCCAAGATTTAAATCATAGACGTTTTCAACTCAACAGAAATTTGCCCTGTCTCTATCTGGCCTTGAGACTGGGAGCCAAACTAACCAGAATAGGTTCTGGTTAATTTGATAACCAGATAATAAGGTTTCTGCCTTAATAGATTCAGCCCTTACTGCTATCAAGAGAGTTTTAACTTTATTTCAAAATTTTTGGAGTATTAGCTATCTCATCCAGTTTATTGTATAATATTTGATAATCATTTTTATATCTTCATTCAGTGAACTAAAATGACGAGGAGAGTTTAGAATTTAATCTTGTGACATACCACTCTGTACCTGACTTTTATGATGAATGATTTTCAAGATAATTAGGTATCCCACTTAATTGTTAATTGCTACCTGTGGGCTGAATCCTTGACTAGAGCTGCCTTCCAAAAGAAGCTTTTAAACAGCTCTTCTGGAGAGTGATTGGGAGAATGTCAGGATTAGAGTTTATACGTTATATGTTTATATTTTTTAATTTTTCATTCTGAACACAGATGTTTTAATTGTTTCAGTACTCCTGTAATGTGATAAGAATTTTGTAGGACTGCATCAGGGTGTAAATATACTAATAAAATTAAATTAAGGAGATAACTGAATTGCCATGAAGCCTGACTCAACTACTTTGGTAATCAAAATGCCATCTTGCCAAATCCTTTGCTGAAATCAAGAGAGATTATTAAAGCGTGTTCATTTACATTAAATTATATTTCTATTTTCCAGTCATCTGATAATTCACAAGATTCTTCAAATGTCATAATAAAAACATTGGCTAAGTAATCTGGTAGTTATTTTTGTATCTTATAAGTCATCTGGCCATAGAGCCTTGTTTTTATTTTGGTATTCGTGCTGGGAGATCCTTGTAAGGTCCAGCAGCCGGATTTTAGCCATGACAAAGTCATGTTGCCCAGGGTGCATCACGAGGAGGCTAGTCTACATTGCACCTAGGTTCCCTGGATCCCTGCAAGAACTACATCATCTCGAGGGCACTGCTATCCAATGGCTAAACGATATCTGGCTGTGTAGGCTTCGCCATCCTAGTAATTGTTCGTACATAATTTAATTTTATTCATAATTTTATTCATGATTTGTATTGTACATTTTAAAAATAATTCACTGTTCTGGTGTTTTATAGTTGGATACACATTTTACATGCCGTTTTTGGGAATTTTATGCATTAGTGCTGTATTCTGTTATGCCATATGAAATAAAATGAATCTGGCCATAGATATTTAACCTCATTCAAAATATTATAAAACATATCATAAATATGTTTCTATTGATCTCAATATCTAATTCAGTCACTTCATTCTTCACAGTTTTTTTAACAAAATAATTATTTTCTTTTTTGGGGGAACGCTAAACCTAAATGGGAACTGAACAGCTTTGCTTTTGTTATCTGTTAGGATTTACAGCTTCACTGAGCAATTGGAATACTGTTTTTTTTCCTGTTATTTTGAACTTGCCTCTTTCTGTTCTTTCCATACTTGAGTTTTAGTTTTCCTGAAGCCCTCTTCTTAGTTTCAGGCTACATGTATCTGCTGTATCTTGGTGACTTGGTTCTCTTTCCATTTCCATCTTCTATACATCTCTTCTTCCCCTCCTCCCATATTTTTTCTTACTAAACTTTTTTGGAACTAAAGAAACAAGTTTATAATGGCCCTTTAGGTAATCATTGTAGGAATCCAAATTAAAGTGTCACAGACAGATTGCTGACTAGACTATGCTTGAACACATTCTGAAGAAGTCCATTACCTTTTTGGCTGATTAGTTTGATTGTCCAACAACTCTTACTGTTAGGATTTTCCCCCTGATATTCTGTCAGAACATCTTTTCCTATAACTGCACTCTGTTACAAAACAGGGGAGATCTTGAACGTGAAACCTTTGTAGGCATTTGAAGATTGCTATGCTAAGATCCTCAGTTGTCATTTCCCAAGGCTAAACATACCAAACTCTAAAATGCCTTGTTGCAGCAACACAAGTCATGCATTTCTGAGACAGAAGAGTTGATTTTCCAAGAGAGGTTGGGATGAAGTCTCCCATGACTGACTAGATTGGAAAATCTGCAATTGGACTTTAAAAGCACCACCTACATTTTGTCCTTTGTTGGGCAAGTTATAGCAGATGCTAGCAACATTATTGTCTTTATTCATGTCTCTATTTATTTTAACCAAGATGAACTTTATAGCAGTCAAATCCATTCAGTTGGATTTGGGAGCAGGAGTGCATAATTTTAACCTATGCTGCTACTCTTTCTCCCTTTCTATTTTTACTGGGTTTTAAAAATAAATTGTATCCTTCATCTGCTATATTCCAATCATGGGATTCACCCCACTAGGTGTGTTTCTGTTATACTATTATATAATTTGCTTTCATACTTTAAGATCATATTGTTTATTTCCCATATTCTGAGAAAGAAGGCACAGAAAACAAAAGCCATGAACTTTATGAGACATTATTCCCTCTCATTTTTCACTGCTTTAATAAGGCGTCATTATAGAAACAGTCTGATTTCCTTCTAGGTACTTAATGCTTTATCTTCAGAGCATTTGTCTCCACTAACCACAGGAGTCAGTTTAAGCCCCTTAATCCGACTTGCCATCTTTTGGCTAACACAATTTTTATCAATCCTTCTCAGATGCAGCATATTTTGTGCCATAGGTGGAAGATATATTGGGAAGAAGAGTTTCCCAGGGCAGAAATGCTAAGAATGTCAGTGATGAACTGCCTCCTAGCATTTTGCATGAAAAAAAAATATAAAGCTGTATTTCCTTTTAAGTGGCGGGAAAGTCTGGGAGGAAAAGATGTCTAGTTTTAAACTTAAATGAATATAAGAAGCTGAAACTTCATACTCTCAGAGAGAAAACAATGATGTGTTTGTTCTCTTAGATTTAGAAGGTCACCTGACTCTAAAATATCTCTGGGTGGATTATATAATTTAAAAAAAAAACAAGAAAAAGAGAAAAAGACATATACATCCAGACAAAAGCATCAGTACATTACCACAGAAAATCTGCCAGGGGCAAAACAAACATCAACCTCAGACCTGGGAGTAAAGCCAAGTTTTCAGGTTGGGAGTCATACAAATTTCTGAGAAGATGGTGTTTCAGAGGGCTGGCATTGCAACCTAGAAGTCATACTTCTGTGGTCCTAACTAGATGATATTGTTTAACTGAGGGAACTCAAGAGTGCCCTCTCTGTCCCCTCGATGGGCAGAAACCACTGGAGACTGATGGCCCTCAAATAACTAGGCCCTATGTCATTAAAAGCTTTATAGGCGACAATCTGGATTTTGAATTGTACCCAGAAACCAACCAGAAGTCTCTCAAGTGCACATAGCAGGTAACTGCTTCCCCAACCAAGGCCAAAGATTAAAAATTCTGACATCTATGGAGTCTGAACAGCTATATCAGTTTGTTCTTGGCAGGATAGAGCCTTAGTATGTTCCTCCCCATCCAGACTTGAACAGCCTCAGGACATTGACAGCATCATTTGAACGGCTTGGGTCTGAGATATACAATCAGGTATCATCTGCATATTGATGATACTGCTCCCCAAATTAATGGATGACCTAAGTGGTTTCAGTTAGGTATTAACCAGGACAGGTGAAAGGGTTGAGCCCTGAGGGACAATGGGAATAACCTCAATATTCAATAAACCTCTCAGAAGTATTCTCGTGGGAAAAATAGGAGACAAGAGTATTATGTATGTTTGCTGTTTTCAGTTGGCAATATACAGCAGGGTTCCGCAACCCCCAGGCCATGACCCAAAACTGGGCTGCAGCCCATTCGGAACCAGGCCGCACAAACGGCGGGCTCTCTCAGTGCAGCTCCATTTGTGCGAGTGACAAGCGCTGTGGTTGTCTCTCACATGGAACCATCCCCTCTCCCCCACCCCATCTGCCGGGCTGCCAAGATGGAAAGGTTGGGGACCGCTGATATACAGATACACACACGCAAAGACACAGACATACACACACACAGAAAACAGTACTATGGTAGATGGTATGGAATGCCACTAAGAGAATGCACTACCTCATCTCAGCTCCACCAAAAGTTATCAATAAGGAGGACCAATGCTGTCCCAACAGTCCATACCCTGATCAGACACCTGAATGAAATAGCTCTTCATCTTTCTTCAATAGTGCTTTAGACCTTTCATTTCCTGGAATTCCTTAGAAAAGCAAGGTCCATAGGACAGGGCCACACAGGAATGTGTGGTCTAAGACCACCAAGTCACACCAATTCTAGACTCACCCAAGGCCTCAGCTGAAGGAAGGAAGGAAGATTCCCCACTCTGGCTTTCCTCAATAGGCCATCGTTAAGTCAACTCTTTTTCATAGTTAACATCCTATCTAATTTCAAAAGAGGCTATAATAATAATCTTGCTAGTCTAATTGTGCTGTACCTCCTCTCCCTTCTTATATTTCTGTGAATTAGGGAGGTGTTTGTGCTGCTTCTGCACATTTTGTCTGTTCTGGACTTAAGATATGTTTCACCTTTAGTTGCTTTATATATCTCCATCAAGGTTAATTTCCTTAATCTCTACACCAAATGGCAAATTGAAGTCCCCAAGACTAACAGTTTAGGACCTGCTAAACTATCCCAAGAACAGAATTCAACAGCTCAAGCAGGGATAATACCTTGGGGGAAACAGGGTGGTATAGCAGCAAGAATCCCATCTGTTTCCTAAGGCCTACCTTCAACTGAAGAGTTTCACTTCTGGTTATCTGTAGAATGTTCCCTCTGAGACCCTGCAATGACTAATAGAGAATAGTGGTTGCCCATTGCCCATCCCCTGGAGTTAGAACTGATACAAAATCTAAAACCTGAGTAGAATATTTATGAAGGGGGAACCTATCCAAGCCTACCCACTTTTCAGTTATATATGCCACATCGGTACTCTCATTTGCAATAAGATCATGAATGAGAATGGATTTATTACAAACTGATCTGCATAAGCAACAGCTGAAGCCTAGGGCTGCCATAGTCTCCTTCCAGGAATGCATACCAAGAGCCATGTATGAGGATCTTTGTAATCTCCTAGTGCAGCTGGCCGACTCCCATCATACCTACCTCCTGGCTTTCACAAAGAGACTGGACAACCATTTGGCTGAAATGGTATAGGGTCTCCTGCTTGAGCAGAGAGTTGGACAAGAAGACCTCCCCCAGGTCCCTTGCAACGCTATTATTCTATGTTCTATGCCCATCACATTCTCCATGGTATTGCCTACCTCCCCTTCCTCCTGATTTCCTTCTATTCTCTGGTTCCCATATATTGGTTAATTCTAGATTTTGTCTGCTTCGGTATTTATTAATCTATTTTACTTCACATATAATACAGGCTTATTAGCATTCATTGACAGTAGGTCAAACCTCTACCCTACATTCAAGACAACTATATTATAAGCAACATTTATTTTCCTTTCAAATGGGATGATCTGCTATATAATTACTCAGTATTCTTTCAGTGCTCTGCTTATGTTCAGGATCATATACTCTAAGAAGGGCTCTTGATTAATTCAAACTTCTAACAGGAAATGAAAAGATACAGTTAGAAAAAGGGATTTATTTTAAGAGTCCAAATCCAAGTATTTCAATAGAAATATACATATATACATATAAAGGCATTGTACTGTATTGTAGAAAGGACAATGATTTGAATGAACACAAACTTAATGTAATAAAACAGTACCTCAGGGTCACACAAAACATTACTTTAAATATATAACTGCTATGCATTTTATTTAATCACTATGTACCTCAGTCCAAATAAAATTCCCTCAAAAGAAAGAAAGATCTGTAATGTTTGTTGCTAATTCAATGTCAGTTTAGATCAGATGAGTTAAAATACCCATTCAATCTTCCCAATAATGACGAGTCCTACACTTACCGTGTTTTCCCCAAAATAAGACCCGGTCTTATATTTTTTTGAACCCTGAAATAAGCGCTTGGCCTTATTGCCATGCACTAAAAGGCCCGATTGGGCTTATTATCAGGGGATGTCTTATTTTGGGGGAAACAGGATATGTTTGGGTAAAAATAAACAAAGAAACAAATCATCTTGCTGTCATGCTTTTAAAACCATTGGATTTTTATTTCACTATTTTAGAGTTATATGAATAATGCTCAAACACTAAAATTCTAAAAGCTGATTCACACCATTCCAAAATGCACCAATGTTAAAGATAAAGCATATGGTATGTAAGAGATGTGCATCTTTGTAAATATATAGGAAGAAGTGTGGTATCTACCTCCACCTCATACTTACAATGTAAATAATGGAGCATAGCAAATAAGCATGCTATGTAAAGAATGAATCAGCCCTATGATTCCTCAACAAGGAAATACTACCATGAACTGGCACTATTTTTTATAAAAAGTTTCAGTCTCATAGTATGAAAGATATTCCCCAATAAGTCTAATAAGCTCTGCAAACTGATATATGAATTCCAAGGCACTCAGAATCTTTCTCAAAGGTACATACATGCAGAGAGAAAGGAAATGGAACATTTGTAATCTTCTCTTTTACAATGAGAAACTCAAAGCATGCCTAGACTAAATATATTTTCCAGACAACCAGAAAACTGCATTTTGACACGTAAACCGTCTAAAACTCCTTCATCTGTCTGTATGTGTGTGAGAGACAAAGAGAAAGAGAGAGAGAGAGAGAGAGAGAGAGAGAGAGAGAGAGAGAGAGAGAGAGAGAGATCCATCTGTCAAAATAGGTGTCCAAATAATCCACCAAATTGTTATATTACACTTATGCAAGATAGAATGCTAAAATCTGGTTCACACAACCCCTAAGATAGATACACATACTAATTACAAAAGAATACAAGGTAGACTTTTTTGATTCTTCACTATGAAGAAGAAAGCTGAAATCAGGCACATTGTGATAGACAGATGACTACGAGAGCCTTGTTCAATCAGGCTGTAGGGTTATGTTGTCTCATATTCTGGATCACAGAACAGAATGAATTGGGAATCTCAAATCTGGACTGGAAGGAGATAGCCTCCAGTATATAAGGCACACTGACTATGATTCAGGGAGAAAGCAAATGGCCATAAATAAGGGTAGACCTTGGTGGCCTGATCTTCCATGAACCTGTCCAGTCCTCTTTAAAGCCATCCAAATTGCTGCTGTTACTCACTGTTGGCAGCAAATTCCATAGATCAAATACCTGCTGTATAAGAGAGTAATTCATTCTGATGATCCTAAATTGCCCTACATTTTGTGTCAATGAATGATCTCAAGTTCTAACATGGAGAAAGGGAGAAAACTTCTCTCCAATCACTTACCTATATTGTGAATGTGACAATATAGCTGTTTCCTTTACCCTCCTTCATTTCAAGCTATAGTTTCTTCTTGCTGGGAAGCAATTCCAGTCCCCAAATCATTTCAATTGTCCCTTTTGTGTCTTTTATAGCTTTGTATCATTTTAATATGTTGGGCGAGAAGAACCACAAACAATATTCCAAGTGTAATCACAACATGGATATACAGTATATAAGGACATTAAGATATCAGCAATTCTATTTAAATTCCCTTTCTAATGATTCCAAAGACGGAATTCCTTTTCATTTAATTTTTTTTGTAACAGCAGCTGCATACCGAGTTGGTATCTTCACCGAACCACCCACCATGACTCTAAGATCTGTCTCCTAGTCAGTAGCTGTCAGTTCAAATTCCATTACTGGTTAGGTGGCTTAAAATCCTTTTCACCCTATCCATCAAAAATTATATTAATTTTTCTTACTGAAGTAATAAGAGTTTACTCCATAGCAGAGCTTGTGATTTAAACACAACATAGTTTAAACCATACAGATGATATTTCCTATGACCCTTCAGAATTTTATTTTTCTATTGAAAGAAGTGGACTTCCAGATGCCATCAGCAAAATAGTTCAATACTTGCATTAATGCAAGTCTCATTTACTATTATTTTTATATACATTCTTACAATCATAAATAAGAAATGTTAAAAAAGCAATAAAGATCATTTGAAACACAGGCATGTCTTGAGACACATGTGTATGTATATATGTTTGATTTCAGTACGTGAATTCTAGTAAATTCCTGATACGCTTTAACAACATGTTATAACAGAGAGGACGTGAAAATGAACTGTTCTCAATTGCTTCAATCTTCATAATTCAGTAGTTAAATCTAGCACGACTGAGGCCACTGGCACCTTTTCTTGCTCATTCTCCCTTGAAATGATTGAGGGAAGTTGTTTAATGGCAATGCACATAGCTGTTGTTCCTTTCACAGAAACACTTGCGATCATCAAGTAGAAAAAGGCCAAATGATTTGGGACTTCTTAATTTCAGTACAAGTTCAAGCAGACATCCATAAAAATGTGCATAAATAATTATTTACAGTTTTCAGACAGGAACTGAATTGATCAGAGAGTCACTTGGCTCAGCTGTAATTTCACGCAGTGTAGTGTGACGCTCCATGCTAGTAAAAAGGTTTCTTGATGGACTACTGTCCAAAGTCTCTGGACCTCTTGCCTCTGAAGCATCTGTGCTTACCACACTTCCAGTTCGAGAACGATATGGAGGAAGATCTAAGTGATTCCGGGATCCTGTTTCTGAGGAATATGGAGGCGGAGGAAGATCAAACCACGGGGGTCTGCTGCAAAGTATAAATTAGATGTCAAGTTACCAGATGTATGAAATAAACAGTATCTGAATTTTGCTTCAACAAGTTATAAAGACACAAATGGACCACTCATTCCACTTATGTTCCCCACCGTCCCATTTGTGACATCCAGAAGGCCATTCTGGATGAATTTAAGAATGAAAATGGGATTATTTTACCCCTCAGATGCTTCAAACCTTTGGAAACCCAGGGGACAAACTCTCAGTTTATCCTGTAATACCACTGTCTTCCCATTGACATTACTTGAAGCTTCCAACTGATCAAGGGAGGGTATTCTATTTATTATTATTATTATTATTATTATTATTATTATTATTATTATTATTATTATTATTATTATTATTATTATTGTTGTTGTTGTTGTTGTTGTTGTTGTTGTTGTTGTTGTTGTTATTATTATTATTATTATTAAAATTTATATTGCCGCCTATTCATCCATGGTGACTCAAGGCGGTTTACAAAGTATAAAAACCACATTTAAAAACAATAAAACTAATAAAAAATCAAATAAATTAATGTAATAATTTATGTCCCAGTTCAAGTTACCATATTACAATACAGATGCATACAAAATGTTCACTACTTGAATGGCCAAGTCACAACAGAACTGACTTGATGGGTTGACTTTTGACAAGTAACTTTTTTTTCAGAAGCCAGAAACATCCATTCAGCCTGTACTCAGTACTGCTTGGCCCCAGTATTATTAAACTGCAATTTTTGACGTTACTGGAAGAGAAAAATAATGAGTTGGTTAAATTTTAGGAATTTTACTTTATGATGTACAGTCCCTGGTATACTACTCTAAGGCCAATTACAGCTGTCAGCTCAGGGAAATTGCACATAGGTGATGGTGGACAAAGCTAAGCCTCAGGAATCCATCAAAACTCAGGCTTCTCAAGATATATTCTGGCATCTCACAAACATGCTACAATTGTTTATAACTATGTGTTATTGTAGGGTAAGTTGACCTTACTTTGCATTGGAAATAAGGAGGGGTGGAGCAATTCTGTTTAAAAGTCTTGTGTCTCACAAAATATACTTAGAATGGCTTCTCCCCACATGAAAACATAAAGTGATTTGTGTTTTTTGCAATAGATGGTGGGACCAAATTGAAGACATATTAGAAGTCAATCAGCATTACACAAGTCGCAGCCACCCATCCCCATTATTACCACAGAAATCAATAAGAATCTTAGCAGCAAAACCAAGAAATTAATGGACTGGCTTCATATGTTAAAAAAAAAAACAACACCCTACAATTTAGTTCCCACAACTGACTGCAGACAAATATATCGAATTGGTATCTGTTGTTGAAAGGGACTTCTCATTGATTTTCAAGTGCTACATCTTAAAAGCTTGGGGAGTTAAGTTAAATTCTGTATAATGCATATATGCATCACTTAGTGATAAATTATTAGTTGCCATGGTTTCGCATTAATCCCCTTCTTTGGGGGGGGGATGGCAGAGACACTATAAATGGATTTTTAATTTTCCTCAATGGATCCAGATCTTCCTCTCAATATATTATCCCAATATATTGTTACTAAGAAATACAACTGATTGTCTCTTTAGTGGAAATTGTGATCAGTTTGTAAGAATCTTGTGCACATCAAGTGATGCTATTAATACTCGAAATGCAATTTGTCCATTTACTCAAAGACAAGCTTTTAAAAAATTAAATTTGCTTTAAATTATTTATAGTGATTACGCATCTCCCAGGCAATACCAATGAAATGCAGAAATGCCCACTATATGTCACATTGGAACGTAAAGTTTGGAAATAGGTGTGTGTGTGTGTGTGTGTGTGTGTATGTGTATGTGTGGTTTTCTCCCTCCAGTTTCAGACAACAATGGCAATACTAGCCATTATGCATGGTTTTTTTTAGAGTTCTGTTACTCATTATCCTGGAAATCTTGTACATATCTGCCTCAGTTTTTTAAAAAAGAAAACAGCAAACACAAGTGAAAAGTGATCTTTTCATGGGATGAAAATGGCATGGTGTTGGCTCAAAGGCGTCTTGAGTAGGGTACGAAAGGGAGTGTTAACTGTAAATGGCCTCTACACTGAATAAACTCCAATTCATTCTGATGAGCTAAATTGGTAAATATGACCAAAAGATGAATTCCTCATACATTTCCATGACATACTTCAATTCTGAAAGAATCATTTTTGAAATCGGAGGATAGACAGATTTCTGTCAGCAGAACTTTGGATTCCTGTACTGAGGAGGAAATTATGCTCGGTGGCGAAGTTCAAACTGCAGCAATTGTGACTTGCCTTAATGGCAGTAAATAGTCAGGCAGGAAATTTGGGTATAAATATTGAAGCAGTTTATGAGGCATCAACCCAGTAAAATCAATGCTAATGAAGCAAGGGTGGTGCAGTTGTTAAAGGAAGCTATCATGAAAGAGAAGCATCAGGTATATATAAAAAAAAAACCAGAACAAAGGGTTTAAAGCACAGGAGAAACTCCACTGGTTACACTACTGCAATGTACCTTTGATCTAGCACAGCTTCTGAATAAGATGGTGGTGAATCTAAATCTGGAGGTCTATGATAGCCCTGGGTAGACATATACTGGACCCCACTGTTAACATTATAGGTGACATTGCACTGATGTGGATGATCAAGGACGACGAGACGAGACAGGAGGACAGGATGCTGCAGTCGATGTACGGGAAGTGTCATGAGGTTGTTGCGTTTTCGCTGATGGTGCAAAATTAAGGCCAGGAGGGCTACCACCAACACAAAAATAGCAGAGCTGCCAATGATTGCATAGGTAACGCTGGGATAGAAGATCAGCTGAGGCTCGGTTGTCACGTAATTCTGATTGCTGTCAGCCTCTGCAAGTGAGAAGAACAAGAGAATGATACAATTAATCTCTGTGAATGAGATGCTGCGCTTTTCGATATATGTCTTCTCTGCTAATTTAACACCACTTGCTAGGCTTTTCATCAAGGTTTGTTCTTGCTTTAGAAAGTGTGGAATATTGGCTTCTCAAAAACAAAATAAGCATCAACTAACTTCAATTGCATATTTCCCCCCGCTTGCTTTGGAAGTTTCTCTTTGGAACTGACACTCTTAGTGACCATGGAGGAAAAGAAAGCTCAACACAAAGACAAACTCTCTTTCCTTTATCAACCTTTGTGATTTAGCTTTTAGTAAATAGTTGAATTTAGAGAGTCATATCTGTTTCCATGGTCTAAAATTTAGGCAAGAATTCAAATCTCAAGCATCTCATTCCATTGTTGATTTACAGAAATCTCAAGCCCATTTACCTGTCACCTGCCTATTGTATAATTTTTGTATCCAGTTTCCTGGAAGTGACTCTTCACAATGAAGTATAGGCAATCAGATGCACAGCTATTCAGATTTCTGCATTATATATTGGTTCTGATTATGCAGTACCAAGCTGTTATTACTTTCCCCAAAAGAAATAATATGCTGCATCGTAAAAACAAAACAAGATCTAATAACTGCATCAAGTTATTAAAAAATTGGCAGGTTGTTATTTTTAGCAAAACCAAGAGCCTGTAGAAGAAAATAATTATGAAAGATTAAATTTACAATTTTTTTCCACTATAGCGTATTGAGGCAAGAAGTATACCAGGCTACCAATTTCTTTTATTAAACCCCCTTTAATATGCTGATAAGCAACAGTTTGCATAGTATAGATCTTGGAAGTTGACAACACACAATAATGAGAAATCTAGACACCCATGATAACGTAACAATTGAAAGTAGTATTCTGAGATTCAGCAAACATATATCCTAAAATCAAAATCTATCTTCTTTCTCAGTTTGGACATTACAGCACTACAACGCCTTACATATTAAAATGCAAACTGCCTATTCTATGATACTTATAAAAGAGATCCAAGTCAGAGAAGACTATAGATTTTAAACTAATTTATTTATTTATATTTAATATTTCTATCTCTATGTAAATTACATCCAAAGACCTCTATTTTGATAATACTTGGCTTGCCAGCTAAGAAAGAATGGAGGAAGAGCACAATTATAGTCATAGATTGTTCTACCATACTTGAGGACATGCTAAACCACAGGTGTCAAACTTGATCGTGTCACGGGCCAGATTGTGATGTAGCAAGACGTTTTTTGCCTTTGCGGAGCCGGGGTGAGCGTGGCCTGCACGTATCTGGTCCACGGGCCGCCACAGGCCTGTGCTAAACCATAGCTCTAAAATAATTATTCTTGAAAAATATGCTTCCTTCTACAGGTTGAGGCCACTATAGGAAACCAACATCTCTTGATCTCAATATTCTCCTTTGATATGAAATGATTTTAAGTAAAGAACACTTTTGTGTGCAATTCATCTCAGCAACTCCATTGGGTTTACTGCCTGTAATCTCAGTAGCACATTACATCTGAAAATCAGGACAGGACAGGCAATCATGTTTACAATAAGAACCAGCTTAATGAACAGTATCTACAATGGCGGAATGCATATGACTAGGAATAGAGTCTACAATTACTTAGACTATCACCAATACTATTGATAAAATTACAAAAGTAAATAGGAATACTTTTGTATTTTATCTTAATAAAATGTTAAACTGGTAAAATTAATTTTTCTTGAAGACTCACATGATGACCAAGAATGTCAGAATCAGCAGCAGTGAAGATTTGATAAGCAGTATACATGATAGACGAGTGTAAGCCAAGTTGAATAATAGACTGAATGCAGTAATTATATATACTAAGGCCTATATTCAAATTCTTGCTTGGCCATGAAACACTGGATGACCCTGAGACAGTCCTGACTGCCGCACTGGGTCATTGTGAAAATAAAGGTGTGTGTGTGGGGGGGGGGAGGGAAGTAGTTATAAATGCAGCTAAAACCTTAAAGCGTGGGATACAACGATACACAATGTAGCATTTTTTTTATGGACATAATCAAAGTTATTAAGAACATCAGAGCTGCAAAAATAATATATACTGTCCAAATACCCCCAATCAGTACAAATTTAGATTCTCACAAACAAAATTAGAGCCATGGTGGTACAGTGGTTAGAATGCAGAATTGTGGCTAATTCTGCCAACTGCTAGCAGTTCAACTCTCACCAGCTCAAGGTTGACTCAGCCTTCCATCCTTCCGAGGTTGGTAAAATGAGAACCCAGATTGTTGGGGGCAGTATGCTGACTCTCTAAACTGCTTAGAGAGGGCTGTAAAGCACTGTGAAGCGGTATATAAGTCTAAGTGCTATTGCTTACAACTTAGAAAGCCAAAGAAATCCAATCTGTTTTATTGGCAAATTATGCTTCCTTTCCTAGGAATAAGGTGTGCACATAGAAAATAAATGCAACTTTCCTTTTTGGTATAACCCTTTTCAAGAAGAGAAAGGGAAGAACCACCTGTGAGTTATTCTTTACTAGCTGCTTGTACTGGATAGTGGCACTATAACAGATGGATTTAAAGTAGGGCTATCATATATGGACTGCAAAAATCTAGATACCTTTTTCCACCATTTAACTGTCATATAGATTTTTGCAGCTCAGGTAGGTTTCATTTAAGGGCTTACACAGAGGTGGGTTCCTCCCGGTTCAGACCGGTTTGCCTGAACCGGTAGCGACTCACTGGTGACATCACGATGACATCACAGAGCCAGTTCGGTTGGTGCCAGTCTGTGGATGCCGCCATATTTTTTTGGAATTTTTTGGGGGGGAATTTTTTTGGGGGGAATGTTTTTCCAGGTTATTTTTCTTCTGCGCATGCGCAGAAGCCGAATTTCCGGCACTGCGCATGCGTTGCCATCTTGTTTTTGGCTTTGGGGGGGTATTTTTTTGCACTGCGCATGCGCGCGCCCACGAGGCACGGCCAGGTGGCGCGGGAGGAAGCAAACCAGCAGCGAGGTAAGTTGGAACCCACCCCTGGGCTTACACTATTTTGCTTTGAAACCAAAGGTAATTTTAGAAAAAAGAAAATATAACTTTTAGTTCTATTCTGGCAATTTTAAGCAAATGCTAAACATTTGCTAAACATAACAGACAAGGCCACAAAATTAAGTTTTCTGGTAATACAAGTGAAGCAACCCTCTGTGAAGTATGACATGAGGAGATTAAAAACCAAATAGTTTATACAACAGTTAATGTGTGAACAAGTTGAATTAACCCAAATACATGCCACTCCCCTCTCGTTTGTTTTTTAATGGCTTAATACACCAAGAGACAATGCTGAGTATATAAGTATCTATATATATAAATCAAACCCTAACCTGAGTATATAAACCAAATAATAAAAATATGGAAAAATAGCCTGCAGATAATTAAAACTGAACAGAAGGCTGGCAACGGAAAACCTTAGAGGGTGATACCTAATATTTATTAACCATGAACACTATATTAGAATTAATGCAGTGGTTTAGGACCAACTATATTAAACTTAGATTCTGAAACTGGAAAGACCATTATTTCATAACTCTCAATCTTGTGCAGCAGTCCAGTTGTTGCATACTTCATCAGGGCTAAAAACACATCACTAGCATAGGCATGTGCTGTTTTAATGAAGAGAAGTAACTAACTCCAAAGAAGAGAAGCACTTTAATATCATATTTACATATTTCTAATAGGATATAAAATATAATGATACTTAGATAATTGCAGAAAATGATGAAAATTAAAAATGGCTAAGATTGCTGATTAAAATATGATCCAATACCTGTAAAGTCCAAATTCCCCCTTTGTTGTTTTATGAAACAATAACATAACAGCACATTCCAGAAGCCAGCAATATCCAGAGAAATGAACCAACAATCCACAGCTTTATGCTTAGCGGTGTAGTAGGCTGAAAATCATTGTCAGTCAATATAAGAATCTTAACATGAGTTCTCCTCAGTTATTAGTGGCCATTGATGGAAAAAAAAATCTGTGGAAAAGCAACCAAGGGTTTACACATTGAAGACATCATCTGGGCCTTTGTTTTATATTTGAGGTAGAGGATTACACAATTAAAATGTTTAGAAGCAGCCTTACTTCTTAACATGTACAATGTTTCCTAGTTACAGACTCTAATTCACAAGAGCGAAGTGAATTGTTGTACAGCTCATTTTGGCAATTGCTTAGCACTGCAGGATGATTGCACACTAACTCATCAAATAAAGGCCCAGAACTTCACCTCTCACCTTCTCTCCTTTTTATTTCTCACAACACTGTATAATTATCTCGAGCGCTTCTTCCATCCCAGTTTCAGTGCCAAAAAAAAAAAAAAGGATGGGTGGGGTGGTTGGTGGATGAATAGAAATAGCAAATGG
>QLTV01001452.1:653503-665405 GCA_003457575.1 Thermophis baileyi | reverse complement strand
ATCAGCAACTTGAGACTGTAAGCCAAGATCACATTAACATTAAGCTGCTATTTTAAAATTAATTCTATGAGCTGTACAAGCTTCTGATCCATTGGCCACATTGCATAAAATAGTTTGATGTATTCAAATCAGATAACTTTTTGTTTCTTGTCAGGAACTGCATGCCCTTCAGGACAATCATTGAGGGCTATATACCAATAATGGATTGTGATAAAGTAATTTACAAATAGTCCTTATGACTTATGACCACAACTGAGCCCACAATTTCTGTTCCTAAGTGTTAAGGGTCAAGTGTTAAGTTATTAAGTGAGTTTTGTCCCATTTTAGAACTCTCTTGTCACAGTTGTTAAGTGAATCACTGCAGTTGTTAAATTACTAACATGGTTGTTAGGTGAATCTGGTTTCCCCATTGCCTTTGCTTGTCCGAAGGTCACAAAAGATGATTACATAACCCCGGGACACTGTAACTGTCATAAATATGAGTCAGTTGCCAAGAGTCCAAATTTTGACCACATGACCATGGGGGAAAGCTGAAATGGTTGTAAGTGTGAAAAACAGTCGTAACTCATTTTTTTCAGTACCTCTGTAATTTTGAACGGTCACTAAGCAAATGGTTGTAAGTTGAGGACTATCTGTAGAGGGTAGAATCAGAGCCAAAAATGTCTGAAACTCCTTTTCTTTCTTTCTTTGACACACTGTTCCCTATTTTCCAAGCAACAGATGCCAAGAAATCGATGGAAAAATTGGATCAGAGGTCTGACATGATCAGTCATAGAAGATCTTTGAAATTAGGTCGAGATTCTGTCGTGTTTCAAATATTGCAGCTTGCTGGCTCCTGACTTAACTGATTGATCAATACAAAAATATATTGTGAGACAGCTAAGGTCCAGGCAGCAGCATCATCAGCACACGGGATGCAGTCATCTTAACTCTCCAAAGTTGCACTTCAAAAGAAGTCCATCCTGGCTTTTATGCTGCAGCATCCATAGCGGGTCATGATAAGATCAAACTGACAACATCGAATCATGAGGTCATCATGCAAATGACACAATGATCTAATTGCATTGTAATGGCTGGCACAAGTATGTAAGCCGTCTATTTGGGCAATAACATAATGACATACTTGTCATTTGCTGCCATGACAGCCATGATTTGTACATCGGTGGCTAGATGCTGACATTTCTCTACAACCTGCATGAATACTTCTTTAGTATAGATAATCCAGAAAATGCCATGATTAATTGAGGAATTATAATTAGTTTTCTCAGGTCCATATAATTCTCTACTGAGATGCACAGATGGCTGTAATAGCTTTACAAATGACATAGTTATTATCTGGAGAATACCAATATGCAAATTCATCAGTGTGCAAGGGCTTTCTTGCTGTCACTCTGGAAAGAGGTAGGCCTTAAAAATGTACACAGGGACCAGCAACATTTGTCTAACATGCAAAACTAATGCTGTGCAACAAATAACAAGAGTGAAAAAACTTCTGTGCAAGAAATTAAATGGGTGGAGGGAGGGTGGGGAAGAGTTAATCTTGCCCATTTACTAGCCTTCACCAGTAAATATTTACTCCCTAAATTATTTAATCCATATATCCTACAGGAAGGAAGTCTGGCAGAGATCATGAGAATCAGCAGGCACCAGAAGGTTTAATTATTTTCTGTCTACTGAATATGCCCCCATTCCCCACTCCATATCCCTTCAGCAAATGCAGCCTGTAGATATGTACAGTATTTGCCAAAATAGTAATAGGTCTATGCCTGCCCTAGAAATCTTCTGTCCTGAAAGAATAACACTTCATGTCCCATGGATATTTTGAGTGCTAGTATTATCCAGAAAAAGCAGTTTAAACAATAGAAAGATACTATATTAGTACAGGCGCTATTGGCTTAGAGTGGAGGAAAAGCAGAAGGCTAATAAGATTCAGTTACCGTCCACCGGTTTAATAAGTGTGTGAGTCAAGATGCACTTGGAAAAAAATATGCTAGTTTAAGTGCAAATTAGTTGTACAGTGTAAAGTGTATTTTAATCCACTCTAAAATGTAGCATAATCACAGAAAATTGCCTATCTTTTAAGCACTAGTCTGAAAAAAATATATGCTAGTACAACATCTAGCACCTCATATAAATTGCTTTAATGATGATCATTCTTGTAAAACAATGCTCAAAGGAAAAGATACCGTCTTTTCCTTTGAAAAGGGAAATATGCTTTTCCTTTTCCTGATACAGTTTTCTTCTCTGAGAAGATAGGGTCTGAAATATTACAGGTTTCTGTGACCAAGGTTAAAAACTCAGACTAGAAAGCAAAACAAAATAAGAATTCGTAACAAAAATGAACTGCCCTCCCCACCCCGGGCAGAATCACTGGGAGAAGTCATGTAGAAGTTTGGACAAAACTGTCATACCGTGCAGTTTATGGTGTACCTCTTCCTCCGCTGTAGTATGCCAAAAAAAGTTGCAAAATCTAAAAAGGTATATCTGGAGGCATCTTAAGACTCATCATAGTACAATATTATGTAATATAATCCAGATAAGATAGAGGTACTATTTTTTTAAAAAACCCTTTCATGGAGTGTTTCCTCATTGTGATTAAGGGGTCTGAGCATCCCAATAATACTATAAGCTACACTACTGGGAGTGTACACTCCCAAAAGTGTCACCCATGATGGGCAGATTAAAGAAAGGGATCTATCTAGATAAATTGCACTGAAGAATGAAATGTAAGGAAAATCAAAATGACATTTACAACCAGGCTGATATCCACGATACCAGTAAATGAGTCCCTAAAGACAGACAATATCCAATAAAATACTGGAAAAAAGTAGAGGGTAACTATGAATAGCCCTGATGCTTCTGATCTGGACAGATCAAAGCCAAACTATAGATAGATACAGCTAGAGCTGCTGATGCAACACAAAACATAGAAGTTTGATGCTGCAAAGATATTAGTCTGTGAAATGTCAAAACCATCAACCAAGGCAAATCTGATCAACCAAGGCATAGCAGAAATATAAAAAAAAAAAAGAACACTAATATTCCAGAAATCAGTGGACTGAAATGGACTTGAATGGATTGTTTTGTATCAGACGAACATCAGATCTGCTTTGGACAATTGTGAAGAATCATATTCTGTGGAGAAGAAAATCATAGGAGAACTGAAATAGTGATTATGAGTTTGGGTAATCAGTGATAATAAACACTAACATTAACTAAAAGTATCAAAGTCAATGCTTGGATACAACCCACCCACCCCTCTAATGATAGAATGAATTTCATTTGCATCCAAGGCAAGCCAATAGCTGCTCAAAGTCCCTTCAACCACAAGATGGGTGACATATAAATTTAATAAGACAAATAAATAAATAAATAAATAAATAAATAAAAAGTATTAGAGCAATTTAACCATAGATGCAGAGGACATGAAAGCTCTAAAGCAAGCTCTAAAGAAGTTCTAAAGCAATTTGTAACACCTTGTTGAAACAGTACAGATATCATTAAGGGTGTAAAAAACAGGAGACAAAATAGAGCTGTCTGCAGATATGCTGAATATAGCTGAAAATAAAAATAAAAAACAAAGGTCAGGACAAACTGAAGATTATTTACCAAACTAAAAAGACAGTTTTCAGTTTTCTTACAGAGAAGAACAAGAAGAGACACAGATTTATATTTATAACTGAGTATAATCAAAAAGAGCAAGACATTTATTTAAGAAAACTTAACATTAAATCAAAGAAACTTGATTTTGGGCACCCTAAAAGACAAAGTAAGCAAAATCTACTAGACAAAAGAGTTAATAAGAAGAATTGGTGAGAGCATATAGAAACTGTAAGAATGGATTCCTAAATCAAGTATGAATATGAAGATATGATCACTGAACTAGGGCCAGACATTCTGGAAGTTAAATGGGCCCTAAAATATTGCTAACAATAAAGCTGCAGAAGTTAATAAAATACCAGCCAGACTTTTTAAAATCTTGAGAAAGTATGCGAAAGTGTTATTTGCTGTCTTTAAGAAAGTACGGAAAAAACAGTAAATGGCCAAAGAACCAGAAAAGAGCAGTTGTTATTCTGATACCAAAAAGGGCAGTTCTAAAGAGCGTTTGAATTACTGAGCAATTGCACAATCTAGTAAGAAAAAGTTCAAGGATTCAAGAGTATCCTTGGAATGACAATCGCCAGATTTACAAGCTGGATTTAAGAGAGGCAAAGTGTCCAAAGTCACATTACTACTGGTAGTAGTTGATGGATTAACACAAGAAAAGACACAAGAGGCACCTTGAAAATCTATATGCTTTATTGATTCTACTAAAGATTTTTTTGACCACAACAAATTGTGGATAGCCTTTAAAAACCTGGAAGTACTAGTCCACCTCATTAATAACAATTAGAATGGAACACAGAACAACTACATAGTTCAAAACAGCAAATTATGTCCCAAAGTTGCGTACTATCATCTAGTTCCATGATGGCAAACCTATGGCATGCGTGCCACAGGTGGCACACAGAGCCCTCTCTGCGGGCACGCGAGCCGTCGCCCCAGCTCAGCTCCACTGCACATGCACACGTGCCTCCCGCCAACTAGCTGGTTTTTGGGTCTCTGCCGCGCATGCGGGAGATGCATGCGCATGCGTGGGGTGCATGCGGGGGTTGTGTGCGCATGCACGGGGGCGGGGGTTCGCATGTGCATGTGCGGGACGCACGCGAGGGGGGTCACACGCACATGTGCAGGGGCAGGGCGCGCGGGGGGGTTGCGCGCACATTGCATTATTGCATTGCTTTCAGCATGCAACAACAAAAAGGTTAGCCATCACTGACCTAGTTTATTTAATTTATATGAAAACTATATTATGAGAAATGAGAAGGAATACAAACTGGGATTTAAACTGCTGGAAGTAGCATCAACAACCTTAAATGTACTATGATGTATGACTTCGTAAATCATGACATGATATGACTTTATAAGTATGTAATATATAAGAAATGTCTTGATTGTAAAAGTGGGAGGGTAACAAAAGAGAGGTTGACAGAGGACTTAAGTGGGTAGAGACTATCCCTGATTACATCAGCAGGAACTTACATGAATTCAAAGAACCAGTTGCTGACAGGCAAACCTAATGAAATGGTACCAGAACTGGAAGTGACTGAACAATGGAACAGCAACTGTGAGATAAATCTGCAGATGAGAACGGAGTATGCAGCTAGGTCTGAATAAAACTTCACTGCTTTGAAAGACCATATTCACAGTTTGAATATTCTCCTCATCTCTCTTATCAGCAGAAGGGCAGATGACATTGCTTAAGGACTCTCACTTCCCCAGAGTGCCCCCATGTCATATGAAAGAGACGGGGCTTAGGGAACTGCCACTATTGTTTACTGAGTTAGATAACGTCTTTTTCTGGCAATTAGCATAAGGTTAGAGAAAATTTCTTATGTGCATAGTACAATCCATTGCTATCAATCTGTTATTGAAGCCAAAGCAGACACATAATAATTAAGAAAGAACTGTTCAGTATCTTCAGCTCAGATGAAAATATGGCACCTGATATAAAGTCAAAAATATTTAGGTAACTGGAGAATATTGTAACTCTTATAAAAATTCCTGAAAATAGTTCAGGAATTCTTCTTCTTCTTTTCTGAAAAAGCTTCTTGGATGAGAAGTGAAATGTCTTCGAGGAAAACCAAAGTCCAGTTGCCTTTCGAAAAAGCACCTTTGGGACAACCATGACTTGGAGGGCTGAGAATCTCCATAGACATTCCTGAAAATATTTATTATAAAGCCTAGTTACAAAGACAGATAAAATAAAATAATATAAAGAATACTATGCCAATTAATTTATTTTCTTCTTAAATTATTTTAAAATCAAGACAGGTTTCTGTAAAAACAGGCATAGTATGACTGTCCAAATCCAACAATGGAAAACGTCTGGTGAGAAACCATTCTAAGAAACATCTCCACAATTTACTGAATCACTGCTTAACAGGAAAAGTTTAACAGGTATACATCTTAGTCCACTTTAAAATGAAATTAACAAAAACTTCTTAATTTAAGCGACCTCCATCTGTCTAGTATAAAGCTCCTATTATTGCAAACAAATCACTGGATTAGTCAGGTAATACCAATTGCTGTCCTGCCTGTTTTTGAATCTCAGATGTATTTAGCAATTATCAAACTGAAGGAAAAAATAATAACTCCTTCTGATATTATGGAAATTAGCATTATTGTTCTACCTTGCTAGGCAAGACTTGTAAGACAATGGCACAATTCAGAGTTCTAGGTAGTACCAATGTCTTTAACTATTGAAAACCATCTCTGTTTCTATTGGCAAATCAATTACTTGAAACCTGCCAATAGTAGCACTACCTAACAAACTTCCTTTGACTTGTCACTCTGGTTTAGAATGGTTTCGTTTATTTGTTATTTCTTGGCACATACCTGACAATGGTTGCTGTTGGATTGATTAGCAGCAGAGTCATTCAAGCTCCTCTGTGTTGGCATACCGAAATAAGTAACGCAAACTGTAGATGCTGCTAATATTATAATTCATATCAGTATGAATTTTTATGAAAGTCTATAGCAAAAATGCCATTAACTTTTCACTCTGTATGTACTGAAGTATGATTAATTATGCACTGATAGCAAAGCCCCCTTTCTCTAATATATTATCATTTCGCTATTTAAATATACAAATAAAATATTAGAAAAATTATCAACAGTTTAATGTACAAGCATCATTAGCCGTTAAAAGTAGAGGATTCTGTTACAAATCAGGCTCAAAATGGCTTCTGTTTTAAATAGTAAAGAAAGTATTTTATAAGCTTAACTCAATGCCAAGTTCATTAGATTTCTTAGACTCAATTTGCAATTCCATAAATTTTAAAACTTTGCAAGCAAATCATAGGTGCATAAAAATACTTGCCTTTGGAAATAATATGTAAAGATAACTTGGAATTCTTTTATAGATGGCTTCGGTGAAGCATCTCTGGCAGTAAATCAAGATATTACGATACCTGGGACACTATCCAAGTTCTGTATTCCCCATTTGACATACACGCTGCATGAAAATGCAGTCTCACTTCAGTGAGTTTTTAGAGGAATAAATTAAGCAAAAGATTATTTTAATTACAGAATGGGAAAAATGGCTTCACTTGGCAGGAAGTTTATTTTTATTCTTCATTGCTGACACTGAAAACTTGATTGAAGCAAATATATTCAAGATTGTCCCCTTGCAGGGAAATGATTTCTTTTTTTTTCTTTTTGCCATAAAATTTACTTGACATCATGAAGGCAATGTGTTGAGTCAGGTGGATCTTTGATTCACACAAACAGCCCATTTTGTGCGGGACGTCTTAAGGGAAATAATTCACACCTATGCAACAGACCAGTAAAATCTATGGCTCTTGCAAGCTGAATTCAGAGGTTGGGTTCCCACATTTAATAGGTCTTTACTTGTAGAAATAAATAGGTTGGATTTAAGCACACTAAGCCATTACCCATGTTTAACCACAGTGACTGATTCATACAACAATCTAAGCTACCAATTCTCAAACCCTAGGATAAGATTCCTGGGAGATGGTTCACAAGCAACTTGTGGGGAGTCACATCTTTTTTAAAACAAACAAACAGTTTAGAGCAGGCAAAACAATTACATATTCATTTCTTGAACAAACCAGACTGCAATAAAACTATTTTTCTTTGAAAATAAGTAAAATAGGCGGGTCTGTGTATTGCACAGATCAGGGGTGGGTTCTAACTTACCTCGTTGCCGGTTTGCTTCCTCCTGCGCCGCGTGGCTGCATGCGCATTGTGCGGTACGTGGCCATTCCACGCGGGCATGCGCAGTGCCGAAAAATCCCCCAAAAATTCCCCCCCAAAAAGCCAAAAAAAGATGGCGGCGCATGCGCAGTGCCGGGGACTCGGCTTCTGTGCATGCGCAGAAGAAAAAAAAATAGTAAAAAATCCCCCCCCCAAAAGATGGCGGCGTCCATGGACCGGCATCGACAGTACCGGCTCCGTGACATCACCAGCGGTTTGCTACCAGTTCTATAGAACCGGTGCGAACCGGGAGGAACCCACCTCTGGCATAGATCTTTTTATAGTTTTGGGAATTACTGTTACTAAATATTTGTCATATACTGTGTGTAGTACCCCATGGACCATTTATTATATAGATTACATTAAATTTTTGAAATGATTGCCATTTTTCTCTAAACTTCCTTACTTTTTGGGTGCAAGGCCTTCAAACATTGCTAAGTACAACGTAACATTCTCTTGAAATTCTAATGTGATGATCTCATATTGGGCCTGGTACAGTTAGTGTTTTATGTAGAATATCTATGTTAATTCCACTGGATGCTTTAGAGAAATCAACATGTTTACACTGTAGTCAAATCCAGGTTCTCATATGAAAACAGAGGCTTTGATTTACCAGACTTCAAATTGTGAAAATTAGGCATATGTATTAACTTCTGTATAGATTGAGATTGAATATGGACCACTCTGGGCACAACCAGTGTTATTACTTGGAACCTTTGAAATCCTGGCAAATGGCTATAATTATATTCAACATTTAACTGTAACCCCAGCATTAAAGACAGATAGACCTATTTGAATGTTACTGAGAAAAAAAGTTAAAAGTTGAATTCCTGTCCTCTTGAGAAATTGACTCTCTGAAATAATCCTCATTTAAAAGTTTTCTGTGGGGGGAGACCTGGGCTGAAAGTGGGGTTATCACCCTACATGATTAGTTAACAAATCATTTATTGCTAATTAGACTATGTCTTTTGAAGCAATATAACCTACCTAAAACTGCTGAATGGCAACATATTCACTCAAAGCAATTGTTATGTTTCCAATTTGGATCTAATGCATTGGCAGCCTCAGAAATTCCTATGTTTCTGTGCATATTATAGTTGTTTTTTTTTTTCAAAGATAAAAGCAACAATTCAATTTTATTAATAAATGAATCTTATAAAAATACACAGTGATGATTTATAAAAAGTCTGGAATGCCATCACAATCAGATTCCAGAAATGAAGGAAAGGAATTTGTGATAATGAATATTTCTGATAATCTACAGGGTGCTTTCCTATCAATTCTGAGAAACTAAAGACTCTATACAGTGTTCTTTATACTCTATCCCTCTGACATACTGACTCTGAACTAATATATCCTTTCCCTCTTGTCTTACTAAGTAACTGGACTTACAGAACAATTACACACGTTGTCTCCTAGAGATTATAGAGCAATAGGCTTACATTTGCAGATGCTATAATAGGTGGAAAATAAATAATATTTTACAATTGTTCACTCTTGTTCAGTTGAGCCTAGGTAATAGCTTGAATCATAAAAAAAAATCTGTAACCAACTTTTTCAATATTCAAAAGATTTTTTCCTCCTCATTTATGCAAAGTAAATGTCACTGATTTAATAGGGAATGTTTCCAGAAGCATAACTCCTATAGCTATTAACTGAAAGCTCACTGATGCCTTAGAAAAGACAGCTCCGGGCAATCAAAATAATGATTTGATTTGCAATGACAATGAAAACTTATCAAAGTTGTATGTTTGTATTATAAAATTAGGGGGAGGGGGAGGGGGAGGGAGGAGGAGGAGGAGGAGAGACCATATTTTTAAATAAGGTGAAGCTTTTTGAATGTTGAATGATTGCAGAATCTGATCTACCATCTGAGATGGAATGAGGTAAAAATGGACACTACTTGTTATTTATTTATTAGATATGGAGGTTGCCTGACTCTAGAATGATTCTGGATGGCTTTCAGTTTAAAAACAGAATAACGAAAGAGAAAAAATCTGAAGCAAATGGACAGGTATATCCCATATAGCAAACATAAAAAAACCAATAAAAGCAAAACAAAGCTCTGCACTGCCAGGGCTCTGCAAACATCCCATCCCGAATTCTGGGAAATGAGGTACATTTTGAAATATTTCTGGACCTCACAGGGTTGGAACAATGGTATATTATTCCAGAAGATAGATAAAGTTTATTATTAAGCATCACTGAAGATCTCAACCCAGCATGGGGGACCTCCACCTAACATCCAGCCCAGTGGTGGGTTTCATTTTTTTTTACTACCGGTTCTGTGGGCGTGGCTTGGTGGGCGTAGTGTGGCTTGGTGGGCATGGCTTGGTGGGCGTGGCAGGGGAAGAAAACTGCAAAATCTCCATTCCCTCCCCACTCCAGGGGAAGGTTACTGCAAAATCCCCATTTCCTCCCGATCAGCTGGGACTCGGGAGGCAGGGCCAGTCAGAGGTGGTATTTACCGGTTCTCCGAACTACTCAAAATTTCCGCTACCGGTTCTCTGAACTACTCAAAATTTCCGCTACCGGTTCTCCAGAACTGGTCAGAACCTGCTGAAACCCACCTCTGACCCAGCCATCAAAACACTAAAGGAAAAAAAAATGTGAAACAGACCTAATACAGGTAGTTCTTGATTTTTGACAATTGAGCCCAAAAGCTCTGTTGCTAAGGGAGACAATTGTTAAGTGAATTTTGCTGCATTTTGCAATCTTCCTTGCCTCAGTTGTTAAGTGAATCACTGCAGTTGTTAAGTTAGTAACACGGTTGTTAAGTGAATCTGGCTTCTCCATTGACTTTGCGTGTCACAAGGTCGCAAAAGGGGATCACATGACCCTGGGACACTGCAACCATCAAAAAAATAGAATAGTTGCCAAGCATCTGAATTTTGATCATGTAACCACTTTTTCAATGCTGTTTTAACTTCAAACGGTCACTAAATGAACTGTTGTAAATCAAAGACTACCTGTAAAAAGGAAAACACATATTTATGTGAAAATGGGATAGTGACGAAGGGTTGTTAGCTAGGAGACCCAGTTAGTTTGAAAAGGAAAATGCCCCAAAGCCAGGCACCTTTTTCCATGGTTTCAAACAAACATAGACAGAAACAGCCTTTCTGTTCTTCCCAATGCAATGATCCCTTTTTTCACTTCATCTCCATCTTGGTGTTTTGTTTTGTTTTTATCCTTGCTCTTTATTTGCTGATTCTGCTCAAAGGAGGGAAGACAATGTGTGTGCTGTCTATTTGAATAGAGAGGATAGTTGGTATATGAAAATAAAATGTCACAAAGTTAAGTGCAAATTCTAATTACTATATAAATTCTAGTGCAAATTCTAATTACTATACAGAGAAACGCTTGCCATTTTGACACATTATAGGAAGATCAGGTTATTTTCTAAATGGAATATCTTATTTTATAGGCAATTCATTTGAAATCATACTTAGTCATTCAGTTAATAGATTTTTGTCCTGACCTTGCTTTTTTGGGGGGGGGGGAGGGTACTTTTTATCAGGTACACAGGCTATATGCTGTCAAGGCAAGTAAACTCAGCAACAGGAATCATTTGGAATTGTGGAAGGATCATTATTGATTATATATATCAGCGGTTCTCAACCTGTGGGTCGCGACCCCTTTGGGGGTCGAACGACCATTTCACAGGGGTTGCTGTGCGCGTTAGCCCATCTTGGTGCCACCGTCACTGCAGGGGTGAAATGCTCCCGGTTCGGCCGTGCCTGCGGGTCGCCGGACAGCCGATAGCGAAGAGAAGCGGGAGACTTCGCCCACCAGCCTGGACGCCGCCATTTGGGTTCTTTTACCCTCTGTGCATGCGCAGAACGCTTTGCGCATGCGCAGAGGGTAAAAGAACCCAAATGGTGGCGTCCAGGCGAAGTCTCCCGCTTCCGTCGCTATCAGCTGTCCGGCGACCCGCAGGCAAGCCCGAACCGGGAGCATTTCACCCCTGGTGCCACACCCCCTTTGTCACCTCATCCTGCGCGGGGAGGGGATGGGGCGGGGGTCGCAGCGGCAGAGGGGGGGTCATGGGGGGGCCGCGGCAGTAGAAAGGTTGAGAACGACTGCT
>QLTV01001452.1:634432-651429 GCA_003457575.1 Thermophis baileyi | reverse complement strand
CTATAACTTGTTGCTTGTATCCTTACGATTTACATTGACTGGTTCCTAATATGATTTGATTGCTTATTTGTTCCCGGACTATCATTAAGTGTTGTACCTTATGATTCTTGACGAACGTATCTTTTCTTTTATGTACACTGAGAGCATATGCACCAAGACAAATTCCTTGTGTGTCCAATCACACTTGGCCAATAAAAAATTCTATTCTATTCTATTCTATTCTATTCTATTCTATTCTATTCTATTCTATTCTATATTATTATATTCTATTATATATTATTATATTCTATTCTATATTATTATATTATATTCTGTTCTATATTATTATATTCTATATTATTATATTCTATTCTATATTATTCTATTCTATTCTATTCTATATTATTATATTATTATATTATTCTATTCTATTCTATTCTATTCTATTCTATTCTATTCTATTCTATTCTATTCTATTCTAATATTATATTACTCTATTCTATTCTATTCTATTCTATTCTATTCTATTCTATTCTATTCTATTCTATTCTATTCTATTCTATTCTATTCTTATATTATATTATTATACTATATTATTCTATTCTATTCTATTCTATTCTATTCTATTCTATTCTATTCTATTATTATATTATATTATATTATGAACACTTGAAAACTCCAAGCCAATGCTTGGCATCCACATATTGTTAACCTAGAGGTTCCAACTCTTATCTGAACCAGTCATGAAGAGTTTTCTGCCCCATATATTTATTTAGGGATACATTCTTTTTGGGTAAATATGTTTTAGTATATTTATGCCAATATAAAAATTATAATAAATTCAGATCTAGTCCAAACGTATCTCCAAGCTATTTGGATTTGAGAAACTTAATTACTTATATCAGTTCAATTTAGTACTAGTACTGTATTGATGACATTATTCACTAAGACTTCAGATAAAATTTCCAAAAGCATTTAAGTGTGCACGTGCAAGTGCACACACACTCTAACTCTTCTGGCTTTGGACAAATGCACAATCACAGCAATGCATACTTCTTTCTGTATTATCAGATAAATATGTTTGCCATTCATTATACTTATATACAAACAGCCAATGCATATTGTATATACTAAAAATGTTAAGTAAGCTATTTAATTTTGAAAGAGCTCCTACAAAGAAACCAGGTAGTGCAGTATTGGAACAGAGAAGAGCTCAGGAAATGATATATAGCCCTAGGGAGCTCTTTTGTAGAAAATGGAACATGAAAAATTATTTTCAAATCTTGGCACAGAATTTATTTTTCTGAAAATTTCACAATAATTTTAACGAGATTAGAACAACAAAACAAAAACCAGCCTTCACAACTAAGCCAGCTAAAAGTTTAATTAAACACAATTGCTTGCTGTGCTTGCCTTTCCAAGCTAACTCATGCATATTCATCACTATAATTACAGCAGTAAAATAAATAAATAAAACACCACAACTAATTATGCCAAACTCTTTATTTTATATACATGCTTGGAATTTTTTTTTACATAATTAATATTGAAATATTTGCAAGTTGGCTGATTTTTGCACTTTGTCCTTCCACGTTTATTTAAAGTTTGGGGGTTTTCCCCAAGTGATACACAAGGGTTTATCCCAGAAAAACACTGAACACTAAAATATGTTCTAATTATAATGATGCAATACATGCTATGTTCTAAACTTCAGCTCTTGGATGAGTGTTTGCCACACTAATATATTATACATAACCCATGATGTTTAATATTCCTCTTCCAGTGAGACCCTAACCTTAACCCCTTTTTTAAAAAATGACAGAATAGTCCTGGTTGCTCAAATTGGGATCCTTGGACTTATTCCTTTCTGATATTAGCTGGGAATTCTGAAGTATCTGGAAGTCATTAGACTGAAAAGACTGACTCATTTGGACCTTGCTATATACTTAAAAAAAAATAATTCTAGATCTTCAAATGAATTATCACGGACGTTAATCCATTTTTAAGATACAAGCATATTCCATCACTAGCAATGAAATGTAACTTTTTACCTATTTCGTATCTTTCAAGTCACAAGACTTAATACCGGTAATGACCTGAGCACACAAGCTACATCAGCAAATCTGCAGTAACATATATTACTGTAGTTAGGGGGAAAAAAATAACCCCAATATCAGTGGAATCCCTGAGTCATTTAAATTACAATTACATTTATGGCCCATTATTAAAGTAGCAGTTGCACAAACTGACTGTGATGACATGGAAAAATGCGATGCAAAACAAAAACCAATTCTTCATCTTTAATAAAGATGCAGTGCATATAGATTTACATATTCAATGTAAATAGATGCATTAGAAAGATGGCTTGTAAACGATTACGCATAATATAACAGGAGGTACATTTTGTAAAAAAATTCTTCTCTGGCTATTGATTGATAGATTCAGGTCAGAAAGCCATTTTAGTTGTTCTTCCAACCAACAATTCTATCTGCTGCCTTCACACTCTGTCAGCTTCTACACACCACTGTTTATGTTGGAGATGAAATAAAGACACTCTACTTATCTCCACATTTAGAAGCTTTCATCATCTAAGTGAAGCATGGAACAAACTCTAGGTCTTCCACTTCAGACCCAACATACAAACAGAGCAAGCAACAAAATTCAAAAAGTTGGACAAGATTCAAAAAGTTGAATCCTGCACTTTCCTTTATGGAAGTTCTAAATAAGAAATGGAGAATAGAACAGATCTAGAACCGAAGGAATCTCTCTGGAAGTTCTTGTTTGTATGGTCCAGAATATTCATACTGAAAACTGAATATTGTTGCTGGTCAAGTGAAAACACAATGTCATCATTTTTGTCGCCAGCCATTCAGTCATGCCCACTGCCAACCCTCAGCCACTCTATGGATCAGCACTCCCCATGCTTGGATTGGACACAGCACTGGATCCAAAATCCACAGGAGCTGCTGGCACTATTTGCTGAATTTCTTCCCCTGTTCCTGCCCTTCATTTCTACACAATGCCTCCCAATCCAAAGTATAGAGCCGCATAGTAGGAAAACAGGGACTTAAAATATTACTTTACTTTCAATCATAGAACAGAAAACACATTTTGCTTACTCAGATTTAAATGCACAGCAGTCTGATCCTGATTATATCCCATAATCCCTTCTCAGGAATGACTTGCACTGAGATGCAACTCCACCTTATCCTGATGACAACTAGATAGTTTTATTCTGATGTTGCAGTCATAATTTCTCTTATCAAAGACCAAGAAATATCAGAATGTTGCTTTATTTCCTGTCTGCACCAACATTATAGGAAACAAACTTTCATGGACTAGTGGCAAATTTTAAACATCTTTCAGCATTAGCACATAAATGCCATAGTAATCCAGTAATGCAATACAGGTAATCCTTGATGTACAACAGTTCATTTAGTGACCGTTCAAAGTTACAACGGCACTGAAAAAAGTGAGTTATGATTGTTTTTCACACTTATGACCATTGCAGCATCCTCATGATCACATGATCAAAATTCAGAAGCTTGGCAACTGGTTCATATTTATGACGGCTGCAAAGTCCCGGGGTCAGGTGATCACCTTTTGCGACCTTCTATCAAGCAAAGTCAACGGGAAAGCCAGATTCACTTAATAACCATGTTACTAACTTAACAACTGCAGCGATTCACTTAACAACTGTGGCAAGAAAGGTTGCAAAATGGGGCAAAACTCACTTAATAAATGTTTCACTTAGCAACATAAATTTTGGGATCAATTGTGGTTGTAAGTCAAGGACTACCTGTATCAGCTTGCTGGCATATGGCTGTTACTCAGCCAGTGGTAAGCAACATTAGAATGTATAGGTATACACACACACACGCATACATACACACATGCCCCCAAAATACACATAGATGTAGTAGAGTCTGGTTGTATAATCATCTCTCTTGCTCCTTCCTGCTGTTATATTTTAGAAACATCCTGAATTGTTAAACTGTCTAGACAGTAAACAAAGAACAATATATATAATAATACTTCATTGTCAACAACTTTTAACTAGTTGGTCTTAGGGGAGTTCACCACTAAATCAGTTTGAAAATCATGTCTACAGAGCATAGTAGATGGACTTTCTTCTTTATATTCAATAGTTGAGAAAACAGAATCCTTCATTTGTTTTTATCATCAGAACCTTCCGACTTGATCCAGAAGGAAAAAGCACCAAAAAGCTGATAATCTGAATGTATTCCTTATCCTTTAAAAACTTTGTTGCACATAGTGAGCAGTTATTTTCACAATCACTGTTCACAAACCCTGTAACTTCCATTTGAAACTTATCATTAGACACATAATACAATGAGAGAAATTGCAAGACTGATTCTCACAGAAGTTCCCACCATAAATCCAGGAACAGTAACCTACAGAAATGCAAACTAAAAGTATGATTCCCCGAATCAACCCATTATCCAGGGGCTATATTAATTTAATTAGAATGCTCATAAAAATAACAAGAATATCTTATTCTTCCAAGAAGCAAACATTATAATATTCCTTTGCCAAATGTTAATTTGGAATGACCTATGATTCCATTAAATATTGGGTATTAAAATGTGATCTGTACAGTACTGACAATTCAAAAAGGAAAAAAAATTAATTGCTGAACTCAAAAGAATCTACACGTTTTTCTTAATACAGTAAAATATAATTGAATACAATTTTTCCAAGAACATAAAATAATGAGTTTGGATACTTAGAAAAAAAATGTCTTCTTCATCAGAGTGGCTAACTGGCAAATGCAAATAATATATAATTGATCTGGGTGTGCTAAAGGACCATTACTCATCACTGCCTTGTGCTATTGGGAACTATAGTTGAACAATATCTAGAATGGAGCAGATGGCTCAGCTAGTCCCTGAACTAGAAGACTAATCTTCCCAACTGCTCCCACAGATTGTGTTACATTTTATTTTAATAATAGGAAAGATGAAAAAAATAGTCGTCAGAGAAAGATATTCCTGGGTAGTCCCTAATAAGGGAAGACATCATTAATAGGGTTGAATTGAATAGTTTGCTCTTTTTCACCCAATTTCTAGCTGTCCTTTTTTATATGGCGAAGTTGTCATCTACATATCAGATCCATATTTTGGGTTGTATTTGTGGAATTGCTATGGCTTCTAGATGTTGCATAACGACCTCTGCTATACATTCTGAAAGCAGTGATCCCATAGGTGTGCCTTTAATCTGTTGGCAAGTTTGTCCATCAAATTGGAAGTATATGGTTAGGCAGAGGTTTATGAGATCCATAATCCTGGGAGTTTCAATCTTTGTGTATTTGATTAAGTCAGATGTGCTGTGGAGCAATGCGGTCATAGATTCTTTGGCTAATTCCGGATCTATGGACATGAACAGGGCTGTGACATCAGATGAAATCATGATTTTGTACTCATCTATAGCCATGATTGTTTGAAGGCACTGCAGTGGAGAGTTGATGGAGTGTTTGTTTCCTCTTGTGAGATGTCTCTTGCACAAAGTTTGCTCTTGTGATACTTTTAGTAGCAGCTAAAAGTCACAAGTCTTAATTCTTCCTTTCAAACTGGCATTTTGTCTATCCACAGAGAATAATGCTGACCAAGAACATGTTTCACTTAATCTCATTTGGATTATTACTTCTTAAAGCACTTACATAGCCCTATCCATGTCATCATGCAGTGACATTGCCACCAATTGGATAAAGTACTATTTCTTAGGAAGTAATGACTGATTTTATTTATAGCCTGTTAAACCAACAGGAATATGCAGATGTTAAAAGTGAAAACACATCATCTGTGGAACCCACTAAATTTTATTACAAATCTAAGCCAATAGAGAATTGATGCTAGAATGTTAGTACAGCACATTCTTTGTTTAATGAACCTCAGTTTAGTGGATTTTGGACACAATGGACATATTATCCATTTGGACTTCATCCCTATTAAATCAAGGATTTATTTCTTAAATCAAGGTTTTGTTAGTAATTATGCCATTTTTTTTGCCCGTGACAAATTACATACATTGATGTGGATTACATGTTTAGTTTTAATGGGCATTCCCTACCCTTCAAACTGCCTGTTAAATCAGTATTTTATTATATTAGTGTTAGACATTCTCATTGTGAACTACCATATTTTTCAGAGTATAAGACGCACCTTCCCCCCCCCCCAAAGTGGGTGAAAATTTAGGTGCGTCTTATAGACCGAATACGGGTGTTTTTGGCCTCCCGAACCCTCCGCGTGTCGCATTTTCGCCCTCTCATGCCCCCAGAAGCACTCTGCAATGCTCTGCACAGCCCGTTTTCGCCAAAAACAGGCCCGTTTTTGGCCTCCCAAGCCCTCCATGCATCGTGTTTTCGCCCTCCCCAGAAGCACTCTGCAGTGCTCCGCATGGCCCATTTTTGCCAAAAAATGGGCTCGTTTTTGGGCTCCCAAGCCCTCCACGCGTCGCGTTTTCGCCTTCCCAGGCCCCCAGAAGCACTCTGCAGGCCAAAAATGGGTGTGTTTTTGGCAAAAACGGGACATGCGGAGGGCTTAGGAGGCCAAAAATGGGCAGTGCAGAGCACTGCAGTGTGCTTCTGGGGGCCAGGGAGGATGAAAACGCGACGCAGAGAGGCCAAAAACTATTTTTTTCTTGTTTTCCTCCTGTAAATTTAGGTGCGTCTTATAGTCCAAAAAATATGGTAAATAGAAAACTAGTGTTTCCTGTTTTCCTTCTTACTCTCTTATTCTGTCCCATGGTGCCCTCATCACAAATATTTCCAGTGGTGATCAGCTATTGTCATCTAGTAGTGAAAATAACTTTTAGAAACTCATATATTCATCTGTGTTTACCCCATTATCTTGAATAAGGAAGATTTACATCTGGGAGATGTCAGCATCTGAATAAATTTTCCATTAGACAAGCCTTAACATGAAACATAAGCTGCAAAGATTCCATTCAGAAATTAACATCTTGCCTGTAATTTGATAGCTTCCTGTCTTCCTTCACAATGATTGTTTTTTCTCTCTCCACATGACAGAATTAATATAAACTCCTTTCATGAATTATATAACTTGATAGAATGAACAACTGTATTATAAATAATTCTGGAGTAAAGATTAGGTAAACAATGCTAAACAGTCATGTGCATAAACAATTAAATCACAGATCACTGACATGAACAATGTCAGTTAAGGTATAACCCCAAAGTAAGCATAAATCTATAGAAATCACTATGAATATTTTCTATCACTCTGTAGTTTGGACAGAAGAGAAATAATTGATTATTTTCACTTTTCATTGCTTTTCACATCTGTACATCATTAGAACCAATGTCAATCTTTTGCTTCTGTGACATGATTCTCTGATTTGCACCGGACAAAAATACGGAAAGAGAAAGAAAGATTTGAGAAAGGCTGACATACAGGAAATTTCAATAGGCTGACATTTTATAACCATGTTTATGATTCTGCCATTTGGTTATGAGCCTCGGTGGCACAGTGGTTAGGTTACTTCTGCTGACTGCTGGCTGACTGCAATTTGGCAGTTTGAATCTCACCAGGCTCAAGGTTGACTCAGCCTTCCATCCTTCCGAGGTGGGTAAAATGAGGACCCAAATTGTTGGGGGCAATATGCTGACTCTGTAAACTGCTTAGAGAGGGCTATAAAGCACTGTGAAGCAGTATATAAGTCTAAGTGCTATTGCTATACTGTATCGAACAAAATCTGAAAGCATTTACATGCTTTAAACTAAAGCAATCTTTATGAGAGTACAGATTTTGAGGAAAAAATAATGGAATGTCTGACTCCTGTTATCTGGGAGAAGTTTGAGCTGGTTGAACAGGGTCTTCATTGTGATTGTGAGCTTAGTCCAGGGGTCCTCAAACTTGGCAACTTTAAGACTTGTGGACTTCAACTCCCAGAATTCTCCAGCCAGCTATGCTGGCTGGAGAATTCTGGGAGTTGAAGTCCACAAGTCTTAAAGTTGCCAAGTTTGAAGACCTCTGGCTTAGTCAGTTGTGTTCTCCTGGTTGGTTATGGCCTCCTGGGAGGCATATGGTTGGGTCTTTAACATCTACATGAAACTGCTGGGTGAGGTTATCTGATGGGACAGAACCAGGGGTGGGTTCCACTTACCTTCCCTACCGGTTTGCATCGCGACGGAAGTGAGCATTTTGTGCGCGCGTGTGAGCTTCGCTCGCACGCGCACCCGTCACGTCGCCCAAAAGACCCGGAAATGACCCTCTGCACATGCGCAGAAGCCTTTGCACATGCGCAGAGGGGGTTTTTGCAAGCTGTGGCGACCGGAGGACCGGTTCGGGAGCATGGACCGTCAGTCATTGCTGCCGGTTCTGCGAGCGGCAGTAAATTTCCGCTACCTGTTCTAAAGTACCGGTCCGAACCGGCAGCAACCCACCACTGGACAGAACCCATCTTAACTCAGGCTAATTCTGGGTGGCTTACAATCATAAAAATTTGGGGGTCCTCATCAGTAGTGGGTTCTAAAACCCATTGCTACTGGTTTGCGCACGCACTCTCGCGTGCAACGCTTCAGCGCATGCGCAGAAGCGTCCCGGGCGGGTGGGCGGAGCCTCCCACCACTACCAGTTCTAAGAACCGGGCCGAACCGGGAGCAACCCACCGCTGGTCCTCATGGACTCATATCTCCTGCTTGATGTGGCAGCCATAACTAGGAAAACCTTTGCAAGTATTTTCCTTGTGCACCAATTGTGTACTTCTCCTGCACCAGGAGACCTTGCTCATGGTTTGTCACACTTTACTTATTTCCCATTTGGATTACTGCAATGTGCTTTACATGTAGTTGCCCTTAAAGATCACTTAAAGATCACTTCAAAGTTACCACTGGTCCAGAATATTGGATGTGCCTACATTCACTCACATTATACTTCTATTGTGCAAGCTGCACTGGCTCCCAGTTTCTTTCCAGATGAAATTCAAAGAGTTGGTTATATCATCTGTGTGACCCTGGCCCTGTTTATTTGTGGGACTGCATCTCTCTAGGTTTGTCTGCCCTTCCCATTAGATCTAATAAGCTAAGCATGTTCCAGATCCCTTCTTATAAATCTTACCGACTACTGTGATCTTGGAAGTGTGCCTTTTCTGTAGCTACCCCTACTTGTAGAGTACTCTCAAATCTCTTTCAGCCTTTCAGAAGACCACCAAAGCCTGGATTTTTTACCAAAGTGTTGGGGTAGGATATAACACAATAGAAAGAATGATGTTTGTGGCTAATTGAAGCTTGTTGCAGGGCATCCTGAGGGATTAATTAAAGTGCAAGGCTTCTGTTTTTGTTTGATCACTTTATTGTTTTATAGATATGTTTTATAATCATTGGTTATACTGTTGTTATGAGTTTCCCAGAATTGCTTAAGATGAGTGGCCATACAAATCTTTCAAATAAATAAAATAAATATAGTAAGCTGCTAGCTTAGCTCAGCAAGAGGCATTTTCATTAATAAATTTGTTCAAATAAAAAGAAATGGAATTTCCTCTGATCTATCAAGCAACTCTAGACTGGTTTCAGTGGCAGAAAGATGTGAGAACGTAGCATTTGTTTTCAAAGAATATATGTCAGAATTAAACTAGTGCTTCATTCAATTCTTCATTATATTATTAGAATGAATTTTATTCTTGTGCTTCAGTCTGAACCAAAAATAAATGTTATTCTAGCATTGCTTATGTGTTAATATTAATTTTAGTTATTCCAAGTAGGGCTCTCTTTTTTTTTGGGGGGGGGGGAAGTCTTTTTCTTTAGATGTTACAATATATATGTATATTTTCATACAAAATTGTCATGCTCTTCATTGTTGGGGTAAGCAAAGCTATTTAGGGTGCAGAAAAGTTGTGAGAAAAAGTAAGGCAAATAAATTAAAGGAATGATATAAAAAGATAGAAGGTAATGAAACCTAGTTTAGACTAACAGCATTGTTTATCTCCATACCCTTACTATCCTTGCAAATTTTTTCTGTTCTCATTATGTCCATAAACCCCTTTCATACGTCATACTACTGCTTTTTGTTTTTTTAATCTTCTCACTTAACTGTCACCAATAACAGCAGGAGACCTGAAGAAATTGTATGTTTGGTCCATTTTAAATGATCTACATAACATCAATTGTATCCCGAGAAGCTTTAGATAATTAACAGTGAAATCTGCACAGGGTGTGTATTTGCGCATATGTGTCAAAACAGATAATTTTTTATTTTATTTATTATGCTCAGTTTATTCTCATCTCCTAAAAATAGGGTGACTATTATTTATTCTTGGCAATGGGAATCAACCTCATTTAATTTTCTCAGTGAGCCAAGTTTAATGACATAGTTAAATTGTTTAAACAGTGATGGTCTTTTAACTACATTTGTTTCTCATTTCCATCTTCCTTTTATAAATATTGATCATGGTGTATTAGGAGACTTAAGCTTAGAATATTATGAAATGGAATATTAGATGCATTTATGTTGTGTCTAGTCTTTTTAAAAGTTTTTAATTTTAGAATATCTGGGGGGGGGGAATCACTCCAACCATTTCTGTGGGAGGAGAATACTACTGACTTCTTTTTAAATTGGAGACCCTCCAGGTATGCTGGGGTGGCAGGTCACATGAATACTTATGATCATACATTTCACGTGTGCCTGCAATCACTTACAGAGATGTTAGTAATGCCTCTTTGATTAGTTTGCTTTACAGATGGACAGAAGAAGTGAAATAAATTAGTCAGCTTAGGAGATCCTTGACTTACAGTCACCTGGGGGCCATTCATTGATAGACCTTCCAAAAGATACTTGGGACCCAGTTTCAGAGTTAGAGCTGCTACATTGCTCCTGGAGTCATTCACCCTTGTGATTGACAACAGAAATGCTGCAGCGCACTCTCCTGCCCTTCCCCCCATCCTGCCTTGTCAGGTCCCCCGAGGCACTGGCCCTACATTGCCCCCCCCCACAGCTTCCACATGCTTCTTCCCACCTTGGTCACCACTCATTCACTTACCTTTCAAAAATCTCTAGAGCTCAGGAGATCGGGGTAGGGTAGGCCATTCCACTGCTGGGCTACATGGCACAATTATACAAGTGTCTGTGTTTTTCTGAGTGCAGCCACAAACTGCTTCGACCCACCCAAGGCACTCTGTGCTCAACTTAATGACCCGTGCATTCATTTAACGACTGCATTGGGGAGAGCAGGAATGGCGGATCATTAAGCGAGGCAGTTCAATTAACAGCCATCCCAACTTTTGACCATAATGGGCAGGCTCTATTACAATCATAACTCAAGGACTACCTGTAACATATAATATTTTTATTGATGATATGGGGAACACAGTAATAGAGCTGTAGTTCCTTGTGGAGCCTTGTTAAAATTAATGTCTGTATAAGTATGAAAGTGCAATGCAGCATTTTATATTATGTCTGGAAATTAATCACAATTTAGTACTGCTTTTAGTAGTCATTCTGAACAATCTCTATTTCATTCTTAGAAACAATTAGTTTGGACTTTTTCTGAAAGATTTTAAAACTGAAGTAAGTACAGCATATGTGTATGTGTGTGTAAATATAAATATTCATGGCATGGATTCACAATATCCTTCATCATAATCATCATCCATATATTGCTTAGAAATTCCTCAGTGGAATGTGTTGCTTTAACACTGGAATATGGAAAGCAGCAAATTATAATTATCCTACATGTAAATTTACTGCGCAGAAGTATGGAAATGAGTTAATGATTTATTGTTTGCAGGCTACTATAAAACTCACTAATTGTACAGTCCTGTTGTTTCCATTTGGCCTTTTCAGATAAGAAAATTATGTACTTCAAGGTAACATTTCTGACTCCATTAGTTTTGATTTTTCAGCTTGACTAATAACTCGCTTGAAAGAAGGGTATAAAATTGCACAAATGCAATTTTAGGGTGAGGCTGCTTATCACTTTTTCATTTCCAAAACTTTGTTCCAGAAATTTAAGTTTTTTAACTGAATAGTCTTGTGATTATACACATAAAAGATACACAGAATATTATATAAACAAAAGACCCTAAACTTTTTGATTGTAGAAATCATAAGAAAGCACTTGTACATCATCCTAAAGTCAATAAAGCCTTAAGGTGTAAAAGAAGCCCATCTGTTCTTTTTCAGTCAAGATATGATCTTGCCAGCTGATGCTCTTCAATTTTATGCACTTGAGTAATTAATTCTGCCAGTTGAAAATGAAGCTATGATTTGCAGAAAACTTCTAAATGGCTAAGAAAAATATCCAATATAAAATCTTAATACTTCCTGTAATTTTCCTATGCAATTATAACTCTACTTTAGCTTGTTATTAAAAGAGTGCTGAAGATTGTACTGGCACATAGAAAATATATTCAAAGAGTCATTTCCTCATTTTAATGTGTGTTTCCTTTTTAAAATTTTTGATCCCCTCCTCTTTCCTTATTATTAGCACTTATTTGCTGTTAAGGGTTTCTTTCTTGCGAAGGTATAACACCATGTTAATAAGACTGAGCTTTTATTTTATGCTGTAGAGCCATGTTCTCTAATCTGGTGCCCTCAAACCATGAAGAATTTCAGTTCTCATTCTGGAAAATACCAGGTTTAAAATACCTGCTATATGACTCTATCTATCTATCTATCTATCTATCTATCTATCTATCTATCTATCTATCTATCTATCTATCTATCTATCTATCTATCTATCTATCTATCTATCTATTCATCCATCCATCTATCCATCCATCCCTAGGAAGGTCAGGAGCACGGACTCTTCATTTTAAATCTGATAACTAGAAAATGATCCATTTTCGTTCGACCAGTCTTCTTCCATATCAAATTTATATTGCTTTGTTGTCTCATCTGGTTGGAATATTCTGTTTTAAATGAACAACTGGCTGTTTTCTTAGCTTTTTTATTTCAAAGACTAGAATTGTTAAGTTTCCATTTGTTATTCTGAACTTAAAGGACACTTGTAAATTAGATTTTTTTTCACACTCACTCAATCTGTTTTAAGGCGCTTATATTACAGAATTTTTTTCCCTAGAATATGATTGTTCAAGTTTTTCCTTGAAAAGGCAAGTATGAAGATGCAACTGATTATCTTTATTTACTTGCAGTATAAAATACAGCAAGAGATTTTCCATTCTGATTCACTCATTTTCACTATCTGTACAGCTGTCAATACACCATTTTGAAAAGGCAAAAGGGAAGTAAGTCTGAATGTATTTCACAGTAAGGAAATGGAAATGCCGAATTATTTCTTATGCATACTGGATAACTGAGAAAGCCAAAGAATACCAAAAAAAAAAAAAAAGTCACTATGTGCTCCACTGATTACAGAAAGCCCTTTGGTTGATTGTGTCAAGCTGCAGAATATGCTTAGAAAAATGAGATTTCATTGTCTTCATGAAATGCCTACCTACACGTCAGAAAGCCACAGTACGTGGTTTTAAAATGGGAGAGAGAAACGTCAATAACTACTGTGCTATGCTGATGACTTTTCTATGATAGCTGAAACTACAAAAAAATCTGAAAAATCTTTTAATAAGAGTCAAATAATCCAGTGGAAAAAATGAGTTGAACATTATATATAAAGAAGATTAAAACTTATGACCTCTGTTACAACAACCAACCATAGAGCTGACCGTTCAAAGTTACGACGGCACTGAAAAAAGTGACTTATGACCATTTTCACATTTATGACCGTTGCAGTGTCTTGGGGTCATGTAATCATCTTTTTTCAACCTTCTGACAAGCAAAGTCAGTGGGGAAACCAGATTCACTTAATAATCATATTGCTAATTTAACAACTGCAGTGATTCACTTAACAAAATGTGGCGAGAAAAGTCGTAAAATGGGGCAAAACTCACTTAACAAATTTCTCACTTAGCAACATAAATTTTGGGCTCAATGGTCGTAAGTTGAGGACTGCCTGTATTGATGTACTAGATACATTCTGCTTTTTAGGATCAACCATCAACAGAAAAGGAATAAGCAGTCAAGTACCTGCACACTTGGTAAAATAGCTACAAAGGCTTTGGATATGCCTGTACCTACAAAGATTAGAATAGTGCAAGTCCTGGTATTCCCTGGGATACTTTATTGGAGCAAAAGTTGGAATTTGAAGAAGCAGGAGAGAAAGAATGGATAGCCAAAAAAGTAAAGAAATGGATAAAACAAATCAACTTTGGAGTTCTTACCCGAATGAATACTCAATCCAGCACATTAAATCAGTATGTAAAGTTGGCTTGCATATCCTGGGTTATTTGTAAGCCATTAACCACAGTTTCTCTATAATAAACCCATTTTCTAACTAGGTTTTCCATCTGCATCAATGAAAAGGATGCTAACAATGTGACTATGTCTGAAATTCATTTTTATCTTAGCTTAATAGGCCAAGATTGATAATCCATAATAGGTGAATATCACTGTAAACCTCTGTAAACAATTTTAATGAAAAACCTATTTAAACTGAATGATAATGGAGAATGGTATGTTTTAATAATTAAAATCTATACTATATACTAATCATATTACAGACAATATTAATAATACCATTACATCTGCAAAACATTGATTAAAAGTTTAGATTTAAATTAAAATTTATAGGACACCATGACAAAATCACAAGCTGGAGCCTCAGCTCCATAATGTGATGAAAACTTACAGGTTAAACATCCAGATTTAAAAGCATTATGGAAATTTATTTTTACTTGGCTATTTATAAATAGGCATCTCCCACAAAATATCATGAAAGTGCTTTTTTAAACTTAGTTTCACAGGAAGAATATTCTGATATTGTACAAGAGACATACTAAAAATACATCAGTAAAATTATATTTGAAGGTTAAAGCTACATTCAAAGTATGTAACAAGCTTCAAAAATTGTAAAAAATGACTACAATAAACACCATTACAAGTATTCTGCCATCCCAAACATCTCATATAAAGTGAAAAATCAGAGATGACTTTAAAAATGCTTTATTCTTTGGTATTTTCTGCAAGTGGTACTCATCAATCTATGCTATATCAGAGGGCTGAAAGACACAACTGGAATATAAAGGACATCCTATCTTTTCTATACATAAACCTAGTATGGGAATCACATTAAACAGTTATTCAGTTATTAAGATAACTATTTGAGATACATAGCAGAAATGTTACAACTTTCATAACCAGAGGCATCGACATTTATCTTCATACCCTGTTTCCCCCAAAATAAGACATCCCCTGATAATAAGCCCAATCAGGCTTTTGAGTGCATGGCAATAATACCAAGCGCTTATTTCAGGGTTCCAAAAAATATAAGACAGGGTCTTATTTTCGGGGAAACACGGTAGAAGGATGATTACATGATCATCAGTTTGACTGGTTTATCTATGGAATTTTCAGCACCTCTGCTGCTTTCCCATTTGGTACATTAATTTCAAAGTAGGATCAAAGGATTTAAACAAAAAAGTATCCGAAAGTTGTAATTCTAACAGTATTGTGCTAACACCACAGACAGCATGCTACATGACAATTCACATACAAAATAACAATAGCAATAGCACTGAGACTTATATACCACTTCCACAGCGCTTTAGAGCACTCTCTGGGCGGTTTACACCATTGGCATATTGCCCCCAACAATCTGGGTCATTTTACTGACCTCGGAAGGATGAAAAGCTGAGTCAACCTTGAGCTCGTCAGGATCGAACTCCTGGCTGTGGGCAAAGTTAACCTGCAATGCTACATTCTACACACTGCACCACCAGGGTTCATAATATTATCAAAATATCTATAATCTGCTGATTATCTGTAGATAATCAAATTCTCTGATGGTATGGATTTCCCTAATAAGTTGTCCATCCCAATAAATTTTGGACCTAAAATAGTCCTGCAATAACAAGCTAGTTCTCACATAAGAATACTGCACCTGGTAATAAAATTCTGATGATATATAAAAATCCCTTCTCATCCCTATGGATGGTCTGTGTCTTCCTCAATCTCAGGTCTTCTACCAGAGGCCTGGGTGTTTGAGGGTTCTGCTCGATACCTTAGCTATTCCTAGCATTATAACCTTCTGGACAGAAAGTTCTGATATTCTTCCTGGGATATTTGGAGCCAGGCTCACAGCTTAGGATTCACAGCCCTGAGTGCTCCTACATCTACTGGGCCCACTTTGCTCTCTTCTTTTCACATCTTCTCTAGTTCCTCATTCAGATCCTGATACTTCTGCAACTTCTCATACTGCACCTGGAGAGGCATGACTGGGAGGCATCTCCAGTTGGGACAGTGGATTGATTGGACCATGTGATGGACTTGTGGGTGCAGGGGAAGGGACTTTGACTTTCCTTTGGGTGGGGAAAACCCGGGAGCTTTCAGATTTGGGTTTTCCCAGATGTGCCAATATGACATCTCTAATAAAATTACCACCCCACCCCCCCGCTGGGCAGCTGTCTGAAGAAGCTTGAGCTGATTAGCAGCAAGTGCAAACATTCCTGGCAACTATCTGAAAGAAAGGGCAGGCAGAAAAACACCTCCTATTATCCTGAAGAGGCTTTGGCATAAAGAAAATCAAGCTGGGATGAGGACAGCATAAAAAAGACATCATATACAGATCTATGAAGATCTATGAAGAGACCAACTGAAGAAGCTTGAGCTGATTAGCAGCAAGTGCAAACATTCCTGGCAACTATCTGAAAGAAAGGGCAGGCAGAAAAACACCTCCTATTATCCTGAAGAGGCTTTGGCATAAAGAAAATCAAGCTGGGATGAGGACAGCATAAAAAAGACATCATATACAGATCTATGAAGATCTATGAAGAGACCAACTGTTGGACTGGCTAACTGACCTGTTTTGGTGCTCCAAACCTCAGATTGAATTTTGGCTTCTTTCTGGGGAACTAAGGCAAGCTTTTGTTCCAGAGACGGTTTTAATTCTGATGTGTGTTCCTTTCCTTGTTATCTATGTGGCCTTGGGTGAATTGCTGGTCTGATCTGACAGCTGTGTGTGTGTGTTGA
>QLTV01001452.1:612220-631162 GCA_003457575.1 Thermophis baileyi | reverse complement strand
GGCCAATAGTTGCCCTGATTGGCCCATGCATGGTTGTGTGAGTGTTTTATTTTAAATATAGATGTTTTTTTTAATTGCTTTTATATGTTTTATTTTTTTATGATGTAAGCCGCCCAGAGTCCTTCGGGAGTTGGGCGGCATATAAATTTTATAAAATAAATAAATAAATAAATAAATAAATAAATAAATAAATAAATAAATAAATAAAATAAAATGGATCTTTGAGGAATTGCCTGCCTCGGAGTCTTACTCGGTTGGGGGTGTTACTTGGAACTCTGACATTTAGATATAAACAGAGGCAGACAGATATAGATAGATCTAAAAATAAAAAGGAAAAAGAAAGAAAGCACAGTTTTTAGTTGCTCCCAATAAGACAATCAGGCAGGGTTTTTGAAGACATTGTTCAATCTTTGTACTCGTTTGAGTTTGTAATTGATCACTGAAAGGATACACTAATATGAAAACCCAGGATTTTCTTAAAACATGGAAACGCTGCCTAAACAGACCAGCTTACAGTGCTTGTGAAACGTAAACAGGTAGTCCTCGCTTACCAAGTGCCTCGTTTAACGGCTGTTCAAAGTTATGACATGTAAACACTCCCCCCAGATTTGAAACTAATCCTTGCATTTATGACTGTTGCAGTCTCCTGCTGTCACATGACTGCCATTTGTGCGCTTCACAACCAACTTCCGACAGTTAATGGAGACTGCAGAAGTAAAATCGCAACTGGCAGTAATATGATGTCTCATTTAACCAGAAAGCATTCGGCTTAGCAATGGAGTTGCCAGTCCCAACTGTGATCACTAAAGGAGGACTGCCTATAAACTAATGGAGGACTTCCTGTAAACTAAAAAAAAAAAAAAACAAGAAAGGAAAAGAGAGATTAATACTGTTATCAGGTATTAATAGTTGGTCGTCTGAAGAGTAATCAGTAATATTTCAGCTTTTCTACATTAAGCCACCAGAAACTTAAGAGTTTAAAGTAAGAATGCCAACATCTCTTGTCAGGTTTGAAGGTGATTCCAAATTTCATTCCTTAACACAGGCACTTGCACCAGGCTCTCCCAATGGTGCTCTAGTCAACAACAGTGATCCCTGGGCCACAGACTGGGAATAATTGTCCTAAATCCTTTGGTAGAATGAACAGAAAATTTTAAAAATGTGGTTTATATTGATTAAACTCATCCCTTTTCTGCACAGAGCGAAGATCTACTGAAGCTATTTCATAATTTTATTTTATTTATTTTATTTATTTTATTTATTTTACTTATTTGTCAACAAGTGCAAGGAAACAGGACACATGAAAAAATGGCACAAATAGATGGATATAAAGAAGCAAAACACAGCCATAAACACATAAAATGAGTACATACAAATGAGTACAGTAGGACAGGGACGGTAGGCACGCTGGTGCACTTATGCACGCCCCCTTAGGGACCTCTTAAGAAACGTGTAAGGTCCACGGTAGACAGTTTAAGGTAAAAGGTATGGGGGTTAGAGAAATTAACAACAGGATCAGGTAAAGTGTTCCAGACATTTATACTCTATTGCAGAAGTCGTATTTTCTGCAATCGAGATTAGAGCAGATTACATTTAGTTTGTATCTATTGATAGCCCTAGTGTTATTACAGTTGAAATTAAAGTAGTTGTTAACAGGTAGGACGTTAAGGTAGATGATCTTGTGTACTAAGCTTAGGTCGGAACGTAGACAGCGTAGTTCAAGGTTATCTAGGCCTAAAATTTCAAGTCTACTGGAATAAGGAATTTTATTGCGAGCAGAGGAGTTGAGTACTCTTCTTGTAAAATACCTCTGGACCCTCTCTAATGTATTAATGTCCGAAATACAGTGTGGGTTCCAGGCAGGTGAGCACTATTCAAGGATAGGTCTGGCAAAGGTTTTGTATGCCCTAGTTAGAAGTATAAAATTACCAGAGAGAAAACTTCGTAAAATAAGGTTGACAACTCTTAATGCCTAGGTCCTTGACAGAGTGAGGGTCATCTTTTAGATCGTTTCCATCCAGCTTGTATTTGATGTTCTGATTTTTATTGCCAATGTGCAGGACTGAGCATTTGTTAGCAGAGATTTGGAGTTGCCAATTGTTTGACCATTCAGATACATAATCTAGGTCATTTTGTAGGGTAGTAGAATTGTCTGTGGTGTTAAATAGTTTTACATCGTCGGCAAAGAGGACGCAGCTGCTTACAATATGATCACAAAGGTCGTTTATATAAAGCAGAAAGAGTGTTGGTCCTAGAACGCTGCCTTGGGGAACACCACTATTAACTGGTGCTGGGTTTGATATAACGTTTCCAATTTTAACTATTTGTTGCCTGTTTGATAGAAATGCAGCTATCCACTTGTGCAAGGATCCAGAAATGCCGTAAGAACTTAGTTTTAACAGAAGTTTGTCATGTACCACAGAATCAAAGGCTTTGCAGAAGTCTATGTAGATTGCATCTATTGCTTTACCCTGGTCAAGTTGAGAGCTCCAAATGTTTTTGCAATGTATGAGTTGCAGGTTACATGACAAATTTTTCCTGAAACCAAATTGCTTATTAGAGAGTAGGTTATTTGTCACTAAGTGGAGGGTGATGGATTGGTTTATGATGGCTTTCATGACTTTACAGGTGACGCAGCAAAGGGAGATTGGTCTATAATTCTCAACAAGGCCGGGGTCACCTTTTTTGAAGATAGGTATGACTGTTGCTAATGACCATTGGTCAGGCAAGGAGCTCATTCTAAAAGATACTTCATAGATGGTGCGTAGAGGTTCAGCTATGTACTATTGATAAAAAAACGATATCTACTGCATGATTTACTTTTTCTTGTTTTTCACATTTATTTACTGATTTCCCAAGTTTTAATAACTTCTACAAATCCAGAACTGTTAATATCAATAGTGCAGCAACAAATAATGCTTTCTACTGCCACTGTTCGTATTTCTTTCAGCAAAAGATTACTTCTAGTCCCAACAGTCTTTTTTCACCTTTCTTCTCCTCAAGCTTTGTATAATTACAGCTTTTCTTTTAAGCCTGAAATTACTGGAATTATATTTTCATTTCTTACAATTTACTATGCCTCAGTGTCATCAAAGGTATCTGTATAAACATTGTCAACAACAAAATCCACAAGTGTATTAGATTAAGAAGCATTACAAGGACAACAGGAAGTCAAATCTTAGTGATGTAATGCCAAGAAATAAGAACTTTTCTTTCTTTGTACAGAAAAAATGATTTATATTATTTTAATATCTCAAATAGCACATATTTTAATGCCTCTTAATATGATTAGATGATTGGGATTTTTATTTTTGCCATTTGTTGCCAGATATACAGCACATAATAGCTGCTTCCAAGCACAAATATGAAGTTTTCTACTTCTTGTTATTATTGTTGAATAATAAAAACTTGAATACAAAATATTTTACTTTTGTATGAGAAATGAGGGACTTCTATTTTTATACCTCAAAGAGAATAAATAAAACTACCCGATTTTATCCTGATTTTTATTTGTTGCTAATATAAAACATATGGCTTTGCTATGCTGGCCATAAGAGAAACTAAAACAAAAATCCATATTTGACAATATATTGAGTAGGTATAGTGATGCTGTAGAAGAATGTTAAATATATTTTAGTGGAGTGTACTTCTTTTTAGGGCTTCTTAGGAGCCCTGGTGGTACAGTGGTTAGAATGCAGTATTGCAGGCTAACTCTGCCTACAGCCTAGAGTTCGATCCTGATGGGGCCCAAGGTTGACTCAGCCTTCCATTGTTTGGAGGTCAGTAAAATGAGGGCCCAGATTGTTGGGGGAAATATGCTAAAGTTGTAAACCAACCAGAGAGTGCTTTAAAGCAATATGGGGCAGTATATAAGTCTAAGCGCTATTGCTATTGTTATTCTTTTCCCGCAATGAGCCTAGGCTATTTGTTGATGCTCTGTACACACAAGATTCACTGTAGACTTTCTAAGTTTCATTAAAGACCTGGTAATCCCCTACAAGTTTTGGATATTTTTTTAATACAACCTAGTATGATATAAGATAGAAATTATGTTTATTTAAAGCATGTTGCTTAGATGCATCTCAAGGATAATTACCTAGAAGGAGGGGAGTTGGTGAAGGTTGATGGAATGTCCTTGGCTACTGCTCAACAGATTAGGAGTTATGGATTTTAAGCACAGCACTGATATGAAAGTATATAATCAAAATATCACTGGGGATGATGAATGAGTATTTAAAAGTTAAAAAAAAAAAGTAGCAAAACAGCACAACACAAGTGAATTACAATGTAGACCTGGAGCATGGAATGGTGCTATACATATGCTGGTTTCTCTACATAGAAAAAAAACAATCACAAACAATTCAACTATATAAACTGTAAAAAATACTTCTAAATTTAAATTTTAAAATAATTGTTACCCTTTCTGAAAAAAAGAGACACTGAAAACCAATCATAGCTTCAAAAGCATGCAATATCACTTCAGCAAGTGATATCAATTTGGTTAGCAATACTAACCAAAAAGTGATCTATTCATATATGACATTAAAATCATTTGTAGCTCCTCCTAAAAAGAATTCCAAATCAAGAGTGCTTGCTGCTACATGCAGAGATAGAAAGTAACTGGAACAGAACCTCATTTTATGCTCTCAGTTCTTAGGAGGTCTTCATCAAATATGATAATACTAAACTTTATCATCTGTTTGAGTGATAATGAAAACTGCAATCAGGGATTCAGCACACAATTTGCAAACCAGTTGTCAAATGTGTCTGGAGAGGCAGGGAATGGAAGAAGACTAGATGTCTCTTTCCCTTCCTGCTAACTGAAACAAGCCTGCACATGTTTTCACATTTATCAGTAGTAATTCATCAGTAGTGTACAGGATAGTAAAGCAACAAAATACATTTGATCATTATCATATTCAATGACTCTCCTTTATCCAAAGGTCTCCCCACACCAATTTAGGGACGACAATGAGTTCTGTTCCTCTGTTGGTTATACTGTATACCTGCCTTTTGTTTTCCAAACCAGGCAGATGCTTCTTCACAACTTGATAACCTGTAGGTTTCAAAACTGGAATATAAGAGGCACATAAACATACATTGCTCCTACCCAGGACATTAAAAAAAAAAAATCTGAATAGCCCTTTTGGAGCTTCAGATAGTCCAGTCAATCTCCTAAAAATGTTCCATCTCAAATCTCTCCCTCATCAGATGGTATTAGTGATATGAAAGAAGATGGGAGGGCAAGAGGAAGGCCCTAGGACAGGGAGAGAGTTGTAAAAAAATATGGATATATATATCTTCATTGTAGCTGGGAATTGTAAGAAAGAATTATATGATTTGGGCAATGTAGGAATGGTCCAATAAGCTTTGCAACCACCTTTTCTTAAATAGCCTATCCAAAAATCCAGGTTGCCACCAACAGTAATGAGGGAAGGGGAGAATTCCTGGAGTGATAGCAGTACGAGCAGGAGTGGGTTCCACTTACCTTCCCTACCGGTTCGCATCGTGACGGAAGTGCGCATTTTGCACATGCACGCAAGCAAAGCTCGCGCATATGCCTACATCACTTCATGGAAATGACCCTCTGCACATGCGCAGAACCCTCTGCGCATGCGCAGAGCGTTCTTTGCAGGGCTGCGGCGACCAGAGAACCGGTTCAGGGGCGTGGACAGCTGGCCATTGCTGTCGGTTCGGCGAGTGGGTGAAAATTTCCACCACTGGTACTGGAGAACCGGTCCGAACCGGCAGCAACCCTCCACTGAGTACGAGCAATGAAATATGAATAGAAGACAAATTAAGATTATAGAAATACCACTAACAAGCAAAGTGAATTATTATCAACCTAACTCAGCTACTAGCAAAAGTTCAGACGGTTGTCAGGTTGACAATAAGTAGATAACGACAAAGGTATTATTCCAGGATGGCATTTGTCTCCATTGCTTTTCTATCAGATTATAGGTGATGACGCAAGGAAAAAGAGCTCTCCAAAATGGTCAATAAATTGCTCTCAATTCTCAGAAATTAAATGATCATGCATTTTTTGTTCATATTCTTGAACAAAAAAAGGACATTTGGGATCTTGATGGAAGTTAAAAGACTGAAGCAAAAAATCTTAATATAAAAACTTGTTGACCATCCTAATGCTTTTTGAAAAAGACCCTTTTTTTAGAAATATGAATAAAGGTTTAATGTGCTCGGCACATGAGAAATAATGTGGAATAGAAATGGGCAAATCAAGAAAACAGTGCACATCTTGAGAGTTTGGAAGAGTTCCAAGATGATAGATTCACCTTGATAGGCTCCATCTGGGTGCCTTCAAGTAGTCCAGATAATCCGAAACAGGAAGTTCAAAGGAACATTTTTTTTCAGCTTGGCACAGTTTGTGTTGACAAAGCTACTCTAGAATTGTCTGAATCTTTTCAATATGGGTAGCTGGAACTTTAAACTTTATATTTATTAAAAATATGGGAAATCTTCTGGTGACGAGGAAGGGCAAATAAATTCCTTCTGAAAATTGTCATAAAAAATTTAAAGAGCTCATTTGAGTTTCAGATAAGGGATAGTGTCATTTAGTAGGGAAGTATAGTGAGGTCACAAAATCAGACGGGTGGTAAGATTTGTGCCTCTTCTGTCCTTAAAAATATCAGCATAAATAAACTATTTGGCAGATCAGTAAAGCAGCTATTCATCTTTAAAGAGCCGTGGAAAATCTTCAGGCCTTCCAAATCATAATGACCGGGAGTTAGATGTTAGACATTCTTGGCCCAGTGAATATGTAGGTTATGAATCTGAAACCAACCCATTATTCAACACTTAAAGGGAATGCAAAGGAGAAGCCAAATAAAGTTGCAGAGATTTTTGATAGTCACTAGTGGTGAGTATCATAAAATCTATTATGTACTTATAAACTAGTTCAAAATACAATAGCCTACCATCAGTGGCTTCCATCTTTACTGAGGGTTCTACAGTCTGAGTGAGGAAGACATATCCAGTATCACAGATGACAAATCACCACTATTACAGATTACAGATTAATAGAGTTGGAAGGGACCTTGTAGGTCATCTAGTCCAACCCCCCGCTCAAGCAGGAGTCCCTATACCATTTCAGACAAATGGCAGTCCAATCTCCTCTTGAAAGTCTCAAGTGTTGGAGCTCTCAAAACCTCCGTAGGCAAGTTGTTCCACTGGTTGATCGCTCTCACTGTCAGAAAGTTTCTCCTTATTTCCAGGTTGAATCTCTCCTTGGTCAGTTTCCATCCATTATTCCTTGTCTGGCCTTCTGGTGCCTTGGAAAACAGCCTGACCCCCTCCTCTCTGTGGTAGCCCCTCAAGTATTGGAACACTGCTATCATGTCTCCCCTGGTCCTTCTCTTCGCTAGACTGGCCATGCCCAGTTCTTGCAACCGCCCATGATAGGGTAAATGATGGACTTCCAATATTTTTTGCCGGATACTTGGAAATATTTCCTTGCTGAAAGCAGACATAGAAATAATAGTGATAACCCCCTTATGCAAAACAGAAACATACTGTACTTTCCCTCTGAATTTAATCAGCCAAGATTTCACACTGATTTTCTTTTCTGAGACTACACAGCCCATAGCAACAAACTTCTCATGCAACTGATTGTGTTTATGCAGACTTTTAATAATCAGATCTTACTCTCACACTTTCGAATCACTGCAATTACGAAGAAACTTTCCTATCTGAAGATTACAGAAAGAGAAGAGTTGAATAAATCAACTCATTCCTTAATCTATCTCTTCAGTCATTACAATATTTTTCTATTCATTTAGTAGATAAAGGGCATCTAATGAGACATTGTTCTTTCAAGTACTTTACACTTAAGAGGACAGATGAAAAGCGTAACTAAGATAGGAGAAAGAGAAATTTTTTAGACAAGACTAAGCCTACTTGTGGATGAATGGAAAATCAAGAAATGAATGAAGACTGAGTAGAAGAATATGCTTTTAAGAATGTTTTAGATGTGTGTTCTAAGGAAACTGCATGCATGAAGAGAAACATTCTAGAGATAAGCAAACTTTGAAAAAAACATTTTAAAAAAATATCTCAACAACACAAAATAAAATTTTCCTCTTGTCCAGACAGCATTGATCAGCATAATCAGGGACATTAGAATTTTTCAGGGCTATACTTGTAAATGGTTTTCCAATCATTACCTGATGTATTTTTTGAAATAATAATTAGCAAACATATTACACAAAGAAGACATTGTTAAGGTTTTGCTATATATACTAAGAAAAAGATGACAAAACTTCAAATGCATTTGTGAGATTTTCAATCAGTGAAATTCCCCTTTCAGTCTCACTGCATATTCATCTTAATGATACTATGAAGCTCATTCCTTCATTTTTTTGAAATTTATTCATTAATCTTTCATTGCAACAAGTATGTAAAGTAATTTACATTTGGTTGTTGTGCCTACTACCAGTCAGAGAAACAGTTTTAAGACTTCTTCAAAAGAAAAGGCAATCAGTAAAGCGTAGTGTTAAGATATGGATAAGACAAAAGGAACAGGGAAATAAGTGATGAAAAGGAGAGAGGCATCAGTAGACAGTGAGAACTGCCTAAAATGCATTTTACACTTTTTTATTACAAGGCAAAGATCACTTTTCCACAGACCTAATTATTCTGGGGAGCCTTAAAATCCTAGCAAAAATAATTTTGCTGGCTTTTTCCCAGCGATTTTCTGAGTGAGTTGTGAAGTGAAAAGAAACGCTAAGTGCGGCAAATCCCTATAGAAATTTTCCTAGCACCAGCTATTAAGCTGTGGCAAGATAATTTAGGAACTCTTGAATTGTATACTCTCTAGTCTTACAGTAACCAAATTTGTTCAGAACTGCATTCTTCCTGAAGCTTCCAATGTGAGAAAATGAGTTTGCTGTTGGCTGCAAAAGGTAAGCTATTTTTTGATTTCAAGATTTTTGCTGAATTCATACATGTAATTTATTTATAGCATAATGTACAACCCTTGCCAATAGAGGGTTTTGTAGAGGATAATGTATGATTTCGTGTTATTTGTGAACTAATTTCACTGTGGCTCCTATGAAGAAACCAATTAAAGGCTTAGTGCAATGTGCAAAACCTTTGTCCCAGGATGTAGTATTTTAAATTTAATCAAGGTAGAAGAACTTAAAATCTATGTTTGAGACAGTTCTTGAATCCTAGAATAAGCACTTTAAGAAATTTAGCACATATATCTGAGAGTAAAGGAAACATAATTTGTATATGGATACCATAGCAATACATTTAGAATAATGAATATTTTGATTATTTTTGTGGTGCCGGCACATTATCAGATTTATCTGAATTGGAGTGGATCTACTAAACCAGCTATGATGACAGAGACTAATTATTTAAGAATTAATAATAAGTCATTTCACTTTCAGTTATTATTCAAAAGTAGGTACATCAATCAATCAATCAATCTTGTTCTAAGAAAAAAAAATTTATAGAGCAGAATGAGGAGATTGTGTGAAAAATGAAATAAAATGTTATAAAGAAATCATTGTACTTGCTCCTTATAAAGCAACCTAGACTTCAACAAACGTTAATAAAACAAAGCTTTAGGGCCCAACAAAACCCTCTCTGTTTCAGTCTTTTAAAAGTATCTTGCTTCCCTTTCAGACAATATCTTAAATAGTTATCCAATACACTAAAAACAAGACAGATTTATTTTAAGAAACCAAAAAATATCTAGTAACTGAGCTTAAATCTGACCTTAGCAATGCCAAAGTGTAATTAGCTTTTTTTTCAGAGACTCAAAGTTCAGAATTCTAATAAATTCCAAGTACTATTCATATTTTCTTTACAGTGCCGATGTTGATGAACTGTCATATGCATTCTTATAAAAAGAAGAAATTAAATATATTACAAAGAATACATTCACAGTTTGGGAACAATCCTGGATGAGGTTCTGTTGATGAGGCCTAAGTGATTTCCATGGCTAAAGTGACTAGTTGTGTCAAGCACAAGGAATCAGGAACCAAGGCGGTTCAAATGAATATAGGTATCAACTTGGAAATGGATCAGATCTGTTGCAGCCATTTTCTCCGTTTCTCAGCTTGACACACTTTGAGGGGGGGAGCTTTGGAATGTCAGACCAGACATCAGCAACTTACTATCTCGTGGGAACCAAGGTCATCCCAACAGGTGCTGGAAGAGATTACCAAGGAGACACCAGAACACCTAATTGGACAATGTGACCTGTGACAAGGAGGGAGGGAGTTGTCTGTTCTTTAATTATACTGAAAGCGCGGGAAATAGCCAGAGCTGGTTTTGCATTTCAATTGTGCTGAAATGATGTACTCAATAAAGCAGTTTTTTTGAGAAAGCCGAAAGTCTCAGAGTTGCTGGATTGGTTGGGTTCATTACTCGGAACCTTGACAACAGGTTTATTGCATGCTTTCTACACTCTCTACAAGAATCTGAACTACAAGTGGCCAAAGCAAATTGGCAGTAGATAAGAGTCAACAGAATCAAGGTGGGCTGGACTTAGATCTCTTGTGGGCATGAAGGGACTCGAGACCGATGATTCACTTGACCCCCTATCTTGGACTCAGTTTAATCATTTCTTGTAAGTTTGACTGTATTGGGATACAAATATAGTACCTGTCTGATTCTTTAAAAGCAGTTGAATCTGTCTTAGATGCTCACTGGAGACAATTTTATGGTATTTGAATTGTTTTCTCTCCCCCTTTTTTTCTGAAGTCCACAATATTGATGTTTTTCAAGCATCTTAAATGTTGTTGTTTCATGACGGCATTCCCAACTATTCAACGAAACCTGTGTTTTATTAGATTATGTTTATTTGACATGATGCTTTTATAGTTTATAAACTGATTGAAATTGTATATAAATGAATAAATATATAAATAAAGCAATATATCATTTTAATTATAACTGATAACTATCTGCTGAACAAGAGTACAACTTAATTCAATCTTCAGTTAAGGAAGTTGGAAAAGAACAGGGCTAAATGTAACAGGGCTAAACTCTACAAAGAACAGGGCTAAATGTTTTAAATTTAAATCATAGTTTGCCTTGCTTTGTTCTAAGGAAAAAGAACAGTTCCTAGTTTTGCTTATTGCAGCCAACTTTGCGTATTAGAGATTTTAAAACACAATGAGTGAGCCTGCTGATCCTCCAACTCATGAGAAAGGGTAACTCTTCCCAAAATTGTCTGAGCAAGTTTTACCAAATATAAGATACATTATATCTCTACGAAGGACAAGTGAGAATAATCTGCCTAAACCCACAAACTGAAATTGAATAGGGAACATCAAGTTTGCGGTGTTCTTTAAAGAGAAGCAGAAACTATCCTAATAGAATTATAAGCTGTCTAGCCTTGCAGAAAAGATCAGCTTCATATTTTTTTTTAAGAATTAAGGTAGGAAAATATGCACACAGTTTTGACTTGAAGGCAGAGAAGAAAACCTTCTTCTCCTTCTCCTCCTCCTCCTCCTTCTTCCACAAAGCATTCAGCCTGTACTTGCAGTTCTGTGCCAATACTTATGAAATGCACAAATGAGAGGTGGGGTATTTTGTCAACGATACTGCCCCCATGACTTTTCATATACTGAATTCCTACTTTAGTAAAAGTCTATGCATCTACACTTGAATGTACACCAAGACATACAGACTGTGTATAAGATACATAAGAGACAGGATCATTAGTAAAACAACCTGGGTCCCAAGGCAAACTTCTCCAACGGGTCCTCAATAATAAGAGAGCTCAAGTGCTGATTCATACTGCACATACTGACTTCTTTTGGTATTCTTTGGGTTTTTTCCCCCCCAATTATCCAGCATGCATCAGCAATAAGTTGCTTGAACATCTGGCATCTCTTTCTCCATATAGGACTCTAATCTGCATTGGATAATACTAAGCATTTTGTACTAGCATGTGAAATTAAAGACATTAAAGATAGTTTGCACATTATGTTAAGTCTCCTTTTTGGGATATTTATACTAGAACCTTCAGTCAATTTTAACCATTCTCATAAAGGGGTAAATCTTGTTAATCTACACAAGCATGTCTTTAAAAAAATTGAGGTACATTAAAATCAGGGACTGGGCCACTTAAGCAAATGTTGCAACTAGTTTTATAAAGTGTCTGCTATGTGGTAAAATTTGCCTGTTCACAGAATGGCTGCTGGGTTAGACACAGTTAATCATAAATAATCCATTTAATAGATGGAAATTGGTGAAGTTCTTCTGTATCCGCTCTAATCCGCTATCTGAGACTGGCTGTTTTTTTAACCACTTTAGCTACAAATGTTCTTTTATGTCCTGGTGGATTATACTCTGAAACAAAGCAGTAGCTGCACGCCATGTTTGTTTTCTGAAAATGTGTATACATTATATATCCTGTGAAGGGCTCAGAGGCACTTCTGAAAATAAAAAATATACCAGAAGTAGTATAAGTCAATTCAATTTTCCTTTGTTTATAAATAAAATAATCAGGTAAAATTTTATTTTTTCAGCTGGAGAAGAGAATTTGGAAGATTCCAAATAGGTTACCTGCAGATAATTGGGGCTGATTAGCAAAGAAATGAACATTAATCACTGTGCTTTCATCTTCTGTATGTAGAAGAAAAAGGAAAAGATCTTGCAATAAAATCAGAGGGTCTCACTTTTATACTTCATGTTAATAGTTCCATTGCCACAGCTAATATGATTAAATAACTGGGAGTAAAAGGGAAATGTAATAGCTTTATAGCAGTGGTTCTCAACCTTCCTAATGCTGTGACCCCCCCCACCGCCGCGACCCCTCGGGCTTGCCTGCCGGTTGCCGGACAGCTGATAGCATCGGAAGCGGGAGCCTTCGCCCGGATGCCGCCATTTGGGTTCTTTTACCCTCTGCGCATGTGCAAAGCGTTCTGCGCATGCGCAGAGGGTAAAAGAACCCAAATGGCGGCGTCCGGGTGGGTGGGCGAAATCTCCCGCTTCCGTCGCTACCGGCTGTCCAGCAACCCGCAGGCACGGCCGAACCGGGAGCATTTCACCCCTGCTGACAGTGGCACCAAGATGGCGGGCTAGCGCGCGCGGCGACCTCTGTGAAAAGGTCGTTTGACCCCCAAAGGGGTCGCGACCCACAGGTTGAGAACCGCTGCTTTATAGCTTTGGTTACAAGACTCTCTTGAAGAAAACAAGCTCCCTTCCAGAGAGAAATCAGTATTGTTAGCTAATAGATTGTTCTGCTAATGGACTCAATTCCTATGGGTGGTTCATATTACAATTCAAAGACCATGCTAATTCCAGTTAGGATTCTCATAATAATAAAAAAATCTAAAATATATATTTTAAAATAAATAAATAAAAGATGAGAGGTTAGAATGCACTTTCAATAGAATTTATACTGAATTTAAACTATTTAATTACATCAAATTGTTTCAAAAGAGTTGGAATACTCCTACAATATGCAAGAGGTTATATTCACTCTAGCTGCACTAATGAAGAAATCATCAATACACTTAGCATGGATATTGATATTCCCTGGCAGGAACAGAGAAACTACCATTAAAGAAGAGCAGGGAAACTAGTACTGCAGCAGCTATAAAGCCCACTTATCCTAATGAATTATCTGAATAACAAAGGAGGACATAATTTTCTCAGCACAAATTGGAGTACAGAGTAAACCTATTCTGATTTTTCTAGACTATGATTCATTTTTTTCTCCCACAATATTTACATTAGAGTAAAAGCATAACTGTTCTAACTAGGTCCGGGACTACTCCTGAGAAGGGAAGATTTAACTATTTTCCCCCCAGACATTTCTCTTCCCAAGTTCAAATCTACATGAAATATTTTTCTAAGGACCTTTAATTGATTTTGTGTAGAAGGAGGGATACATGTTGTGGATTCTGAATTGGCACCTATGAAGTTATAAAAAATGTCCAGGTTTATTAAGAACCTAAGCCATGGAGTCCAAAGAGCAGACTTGGTAATCATTTCAGTCCCTCTTTGGAGCAAGTCAAGAATGTGCTGCTTATAGTGCCCCCAATATTAATCCAAGAAAAGGACAACTATTGGACTAGAAGACCTCCAAGGTCACTTCCAACTCTGTTATTCTATATTCTCTTGAGTAAGTCCTTCAAGTTACGTAAGGAAATCTATGCACTGATTTCAAAAGAAACCTTTCTTCTTTATCAATAATGGTATCAGGTACTCACTAATTTATAAATCCTAATTCCATTATGATTAGAATTCTAATCTGATTAGAGGCCAGTTTGGTATAGTGGTTAAGGCAGTGATGGCGAACCTTTTTCTTCTTGCGTGCCAAAAATGGGTGTGTGTGCGCGCGCTAGCGTGCCAGCACACAACCCCCCCCACGTGCGCCACACTGCACATGTGCGCATCCCCACGCATGCACCCCCCATTGGGCCGTTTTTCACCCTCAGGCTTCCCTGAAGCCTCCGGAGTGTGAAAAACGGCCCAACGGGCAAGCCTAGTATTCTACTTTGCAGAATTTTCCTTGCAAAGTCATTGCTCTCCACTTCCCCAAACATAATAGAATTTAACTGGACTTTAATTGTGTTTCTAAGATAATTTATTTTCTTCTTTCTTTTAACAAAGTAAGTTGAAAAAAATGTTATGAAACAAGATTTGTCCTAATAAATAAGTTGTTAGACTCAGTGAAACAACCATAGGAAGCCAACAGCTATTCATCACTATCAACACATGATGACCAGAACTGCATTAACACAAATTAGTATAATACATTAACATGGATTAAAATCCTCTTGGGTTTTATTTGGTGTCGAATCTGGTGCAATGAAAAGTCTGAACTTACAACCTACGTGGATGACTTTACCTCTCAGCATGCTATTTTAAAAGGTTCTCTTATATGAAGAACAAATTGCTCATTCAATTTTGTTCTCTATGGAATAACAATCTGGTAGCTAGAGTAGCTAGTTTTGTGGTATGGGTCTTTGCCAATTGCATCTTGATTCAGGCCACAAAACTTACTTTCTTCAAAGGAAATCTGTCTTAATTCTTTCAGAATAAGTATATGTGTAGATATAGCCTTCTTTTAAAAAGGTTGAAAGCACCTGAGGATGAATCAGGCATCAATAAAAAGTATATACTATGTACTTCAGTGAAAGGAGTAATATATGTAGGAGCAAATTATTATTATTTTCTATTAATAATACCACTTAAGGCATTCAATTCTACTTTATATAATTTTGTTTAAAATGTATTAAATTGCATATAGCAATTCTAAGGATACAAAAAAGGAAACCAAAGACAGGGCCACAATAGATATAATGCAGATTTGACGACAGTAATAAATAGTTCAGGACATGTGGGGGCACCATTTATGTAATGATTCATAATAATACATAATGATATGTATTTATCAAGTGCCCCAAAATAATTTTCATAAATTTGAAAAATCTCACAATGATATACTTGGAGGAAGGTATGCAGTGGGGTACCCCAGGGCTCTGTTATAGGCCCGGTACTCTTCAACATATTCATCAATGATTTGGACGAGGGGATAGATGGGGAATTCATCAAATTTGCAGACGAGGGATATTGGAGTCCTAGTGGACAATCACTTAAATATGAGCCAGCAGTGTGCTGCATCTGCCAAAAAAGCCAACACAGTTCTAGACTGCATAAAGAGAGGGATAGAATCAAGATCACATGAAGTGTTAATACCACTTTATAATGCCTTGGTAAGGCCACACTTGGAATACTGCATCCAATTTTGGTTGCCACGATGTAAAAAAGATGACTCTAGAAAGAGGGCAGAGTAGAGCAACAAAAATAATTAGGGGACTCGAGGATAAAACACATAAAGAACAGTTGCTGGAACTGGATATGTTTAGTCTTAATGAAAAGAAGGACTAGGGGTGACATGATAGCAGTGTTCCGATATCTCAGGGTTGCCGCAAAGAAGAGGGAGTCAAACTATTCTCCAAAGCACCTGAGGGTAGAACAAGAAGCAATGGGTGGAAACTAATCAAGGAGAGAAGCAACTTAGAACTAAGGAGAAATTTCCTGACAGTTAGAACAATTAATCAGTGGAACAACTTGCCTCCAGAAGTTGTAAATGCTCCAACACTGGAAGTTTTTAAGAAGAGATTAGATAACCATTTGTCTGAAGTGGTGTAGGGTTTCCTGCCTAAGCAGGGGATTGGACTAGAAGACCTCCAAGGTCTCTTCCAACTCTGTTATTCTATTCTATTCTATTCTATTCTATTCTATTCTATTCTATTCTATTCTATTCTATTCTATTCTATTCTATTCTATTCTATTCTATTCTATTCTATTATTCTATTCTATATCTATGGATTTTGGAACAGTGGTCAACATCTAAAGCATTTTATATATTTTGGTGCTCATGTGAAGTAAAATTGTATGACATGGTATAATTTCCAATTTTCCTATCTTATATAAGAAATGCTATTTGGGCACAAAGATGAGCAGCTTCCTAAGAATGAACAGAACAGAATCCAACAGAAGTGATAACCCCATTTGGATATTCAGTTCATCTCTGGAAACAAATCAGCACTTTCTTTTAACTTCTTGACCAAGCAGATAATTATAAAACCTAAGAAAAGAATCCGTCTCTCGGGAGACTAAGCTGAGATATAACAAAGGACACCATAAAGGAACAACATGTTCATTTTTTAATTCAAAAGTTTGCTTATTTATTAATTATATCGATTTAATATAATCAATGCTCACCCATCTTGTGATTGAAAACAGTTGCATCTGAATCCTGTAACAAAGCTTTAAAATCGAACAGGAGTAGACAATTTCTGAAAGCTGATACACAATAGCATGCATCTCTATAAATGCTCAAACTGTAAAATACTTGTATAATGGTCTATTGAATGTTTTTTAATTACTAAGTCATCAAATGTGCTATTTAAGTGCCTCCCAGAATTTTATCTGCTTCACATTTTGTAGCAATGTCCCTAAAAACAATGAATTCACTTAAAATACAAACGTTTTATTGTGGTATAGTGAAGAAGAACAGGCAAGATAATAAGTTATAGGAGAAATTACTTCCAACTGACAAAATTTTTTAGAAGCTGCTTTTGGGCACCAGATGCTATAACTATGCTATTTGTTGCTAGTAAAATATGCACATACTTGCTTTAATTAAGCATTTGGTGTCATTTAATTTGTGTCTATCTTAAGCATTTTCTTGTTTTTTTTATTTTGTCTGTTTTTAATGATTAAGTTAAAAATGTAAATTGGTTTGAATTAAGATGAGCACAACTACAAGTCAAGTTTAAGTGTACATCCTATGCAGGGGTGGGTTCTAATTTTTTTTACTACCGGTTCTATGGGCGTGGCTTATTTTGTGGGTGTGGTTTGATTGTCATGTGACTGAGTAGGCGTGGCCAACTTGACGTCATGCACGCCCATGCCCTCAGTCACATGCCCCCCACCTAGCCATGCCCACAGAACCGGCGAAAAATTATGTTTTGCCAGCTGGGAGGCTGGCAAAGAAGCCTCGCTTTCTCCGCTGCTGTGGCTGCTTTTACCTCAGCGCCGAACGGTCCATGCCCCCCCCTACACACACATACCTCGCGCTTGCCTGGCAGCACTCTGGCAGTAGCAGCCGAGCGAAGGAAGGAGAGGGACCGGAGAACGAAGCGGGCACGGCGGCAGGCAACCCACTCCAAAGGGAGCTCAGATTGTGGCGGCATTCCGGCTTCCGCTGCCTTGTGGGGTCTGAGGTCGACCCGGCGACACAGGCGCATTTTGGGGTGCCTAATCCTCCAGCAAGCCTGGCCACGCGATGGCCAGAGAGTGAGGGAGGGCGGCCAGGTCCTCCCGGGCAGCTGCTCCCCACTGCCCTCCCTGGAGGGGCTCGCTTCGCCCGTAGATTCTTCACCCGCCAAGAGCCGAGCCGACGGGCTGCCTGACCCCAGGAACAGGCGAATTAAATGGCGGGCAAGGGGGGCTGGTATCGGGCTGGGCGGTGACCAGCTCGGACTGAACCCGGCTTCCCGACTGGCAGAGGGAACGAGGCCAGGAGGAGGTGGTCACGTTAACAGCTTGGTCTCCCGCCGTGTTCAAGCAGAGCTCTGGCGGGGCTTGAATCTGCATTGCAGGAAGACTCTGCTCTTGGGGTGCACGCACTCCAGGCTTCCTCTGGAGACACCCCCCAACCTTCCTACAATTGCCGGGGACATCTTTCTTGGTCTGCCGGTGCCCCTTCGCCTCTTCCCATGCCCGGGTGAGGGAAAAACACCTCAGGGCGCCCTCATCCATCTTCCCCAACTGGGAGGTTTCTCCCCAAGTGGCGGCACTCTTGGAGGACGATGTTTTGCCAAGCCTGGAAGTTGCTTCCAAAGCGCGGAGAGGCTTCGCTTTTTCTCCTCCCCAGTGAGCGAAAAGCTGGCAGGCCGGCAGGATCAGGGGGCTGCGGGCCTGGGATTTGGGGGGGGGGTGGAAATTTTGCTCCTTGGAGCCTCGGAGCAACTCCTGGCCCTTGCACAGTAAAGAAAAACAACTCGCAAGTGCAAGAAGTTGTTAATTGGCTCACAATCATGAGAAGTTTTTCTTTACTGTGCAAGGGCCGGGAGTTGCTCCAAGGCTCCGAGGAGCAAAACCTCTGCCCCCCGAATCCCAGGCCCACAGTGAGCTGATCCACTGCCCGTGGCTCTGGCTATGCCTCCTGTGGTCTTGCCCGCCATTCAATTCACCTGTTCCTCAGGTTGGGCAGCCCAGCTACGGTCAGCTTGGCTCTGTTTGGCTTGGGCTGCTGCTGCGCCGGGGCCAGAGAAGGCTTGTGGGCTGGACCCTGCCGGCCCGCCAGCTTTTCGCTCACTAGGGAGGAGAAAAAGCGAAGCCTCTCTGCGCTTCGGAAGCAACTTCCAGGCTGGGCAAAACATTGTCCTCCGAGAGCGCCGCCACTTGGAGAGAAACCTCCAAGTTGGGGAAGATGGATCA
>QLTV01001452.1:593455-612180 GCA_003457575.1 Thermophis baileyi | reverse complement strand
AACTTCCAGGCTGGGCAACACATCGTCCTCCGAGACCGCTGCCGCTTGGGGAGCAGCAGAGCCTCCCGGTTGGGGAAGATGGATCAGGGCGCCCTGAGGTGCTTTTCCCCCACCCGGGCACGGGAAGAGTCGAAGGGCAGGGGTGGGTTCTAACTTACCTCGCTGCCGGTTCGCTTCCTCCCGCTCCGCGTGGCCACCCCGCGTGGAAAAAAAAAGCCGAAAACAAGATGGCGACGCATGTGCAGTGTTGGAAACTCGGCTTCTGCGCATGTGGAGAAGAAAAAAACTCCCCCCCAAAAATTCCCCCCCCCAAATAAAGAAAAAGCTGAAAACAAGATGGTGACGCATGCGCAATGCTGGAAACTCAGCTTCTGCGCATACGCAGAAGAAAAAAACCTGGGAAAATTCTCCCCCCCACCACCAAAATTAAAAAAAAAAGCCAAAAACAAGATGGCGACGCATGCGCAGTGCCGGAAACTCAGCTTCTGCGCATGCGCAGAAGAAAAAAAACTCGGAAAAAATTCAAAAAAAAAAAATTCAAAAACAAGATGGCGACGCATGTGCAGTGTTGGAAACTCGGCTTCTGCGCATGTGGAGAAGAAAAAAACTCCCCCCAATTCCCCCAAAATTTTTTCCCCCCAAAAAAAAAATCGGAGACACCGACAGAACCGGCTCCGTGACGTCATCGCCGATTTACTACCGGTTCGGGCGAACCGGTCTGAACCGGTAGGAACCCACCTCTGATCCTATGTAAATAATAATGCAAGACCAGACACAATAAAGAGAAATAGCAGAATTGGGTTAAGAGGAATCAGTCCAAGCAATTTCTAACCTTTTGAATGTAAAAACACTTAAATTGGCCTATTGTAAAGTACAGTACTTACATAGGCTTAGTGCAGTGATGTCTAACCTTTTCTGGAGCGAGTGCCCAAAGTGCACGCATATGCGCGTGCATGCGCATGCCCAACCCCCAAAATGCAATGCACGTGCGGCCCCCATGCATGTGCACATGGCCCCCTGCTTGCGCCATATCCCCACGCATGCACGCACAGCCCCCCCACATGTCCTGCCCCCCACACATGTGCGTGCGGGCCCCCCGCATGCCTCTCCCGTACATGCATGGCAGACCCAACGACCAGCTGGCCAGCAGAAGGCGAGCGTGCATGAGCGGTGTAGCTGAACTAGGGCGACGGATCACGTGCCCACAGAGATGGCGCTGCATGCCACCTGTGGCACGCATGCCATAGGTTCTCCATCACAGGCTTAGTGGAAGGCACAATGTGCTAAAACCTATGTCCAGTTTAGAAAAATGAAACTAAGCATACGGGCTCTTATTTTCCTAATTTTCAATTATACATTGGAAATATTTATTAAACTCAGTTTTACACTGAAATGAAAATTATATTGCAAATTTATGCTTATAGATAAAACTGAAGAACTATAATCTGGCACTTCTAAAATGTTAGCAAGTGCTTGGCTCTAAATGCAATTAGAACTCTATTGTATTTCCAGCACTGAAGGCACTCAAGATGTACTTGGATAATATTGGACGAGTATCTAAAATTTGATTCTTCTTGCATTGAGAAACTGATTATTTGCAATAATCCTTATTTCGAAATGGGCAAGGGGGAAGTACAGACTGAAAATGGGACTATTACTGGTACTCCTGCTCAAAAGCAATAACAATACCACTTAGACTTATATACCGCTTCACAGTGCTTTACAGCCCTCCCTAGGCTGTTTACAGAGTCAGCATATTGCCCCCAACAATCTGGGTCCTCATTTTATCCACCTCGGAAGGATGGAAGGCTGAGTCAAGCTTGAGCCTGGTGAGACCTGAACTGCCAAACTGCTGGCAGCCGGTGATCAGTAGAAGTAGCCTGCAATACTGCATTCTAACCACTGTGCCACCGCGGCTTAGCTCAATGCTTTTGAAAATGAAAAAAAAAGAATATACCAAAAGCAGCTTGTTGTACATTGAGATACAACATTTTAAAATTTCTCTGGACCAGGGCATTGGCTGCTTTGGAAACTTTTATGATTTTAGAACATAATAAACACTGTTGTTTTAAAGATTAAACCAACAATTCTGTTTTATTGATGATTATATGAAATTTATATATAAACACACACACAAAATTTAAAAAGGATGATCTTCAAAGTTTAGCATCCATTCATATAGTCTACTTTACAGATAGATTCTGATTCTGGTTTTCTATATTCTGCCTAACAAAATTCATTTGAGCAACTTTGCTAAGTTAAGAGACTGGTATTATTTGAACTAAAGAAGGAGCACTAATATTTTAATTTTTCCTCAAATGACAGTCTCAACCAGGTCTTGCTAATTTTCACATCAGGTTCACACTGTTTTGGTTTATTATTCATGAGGGTGAAATATTTATGGGAACGAATTGTCAAACCAGTACAAGTGGTTGCTTTTCTGTTATTATTAAATTAGTGTGCAACACCAAGGACAAAGGATTCCTGTTATTGCCATCTGCTATCACAGTCTTATTCTGAATTCAAATTCAGAAAGTAATACAACTTTAAAAGTCACTGTGTCATATTGAATGCGCATAGGTCTGTCCTGGATTTAAGTTTTGGGATCAGATCCAAACTGAATTTAAAATCCAAACTGAATTTAAAATCCAAACTGAATTTAAAATACAGCATATCAAAGACCTAAAATTTTGTTTTATAATATGTAAAAAGGTAAAGGTGTCTCTGCAATGCCAGCACTGTCTGAAAATGATTCTACGGTTATGTGGCCAGCATGACATCACATCGCAGCACAGAGTGTACAGCGCAACACGGAACCTTCCCACTGAAGTGATGCCTATTTATCTACTTGCATTTTTACTTGCTGTGGAACTGCTAGCTTGGCATGAACTGAGGCAAGTGACAGGAGCTCACTCTGTCATGTGGTGGTAGGACTCAAACTGCTGGACCATAGACCTTCTCTGGCATCTATGAAGCCACTAAGCCACTATGCCTCTCTTTTAATGTGCAGGAACAATAAAATATTTTAATTATCCTGCTTTGAGTGACTTTTGCATATAACTTAGATCTGTGCACTTCAATATTTCAGTTAAGTGGCAATATGAAAGAATATCTCTACACAACCTATGGTAGCCCTCAACTTACAACCATAATGGAGTCCAGAATTTCCATTGTAAATCATGACTAACCCAATTTTATGACTTTTTTTTGCAGCAATCATAAAGCAAATACGGCGGTTGTTAAGCGAACACAGTGATCATTAAGCAAATTCATTCTCTCCTATGGGTGTTTTTTTGCCAGAAACCAACAAAAAACATTGTAAATTGCAGTCATGTGACTGGGGAACACTGCAATTAGCCTTAAAGCTAAAGCCAAGCCACCATCAGAACAATGGAATAGGGTCATAATTAACTTTTTGGAGAGTCCACTATAACTTCAACCAGTCATTAAGTGAGGACTACCTTTACATTTGTCCAAATAGAAAAAATATTCCAAAGAAAATACTCTGATTGGTATTCCTCAGTGAGGATGAAAACAGACTATAAGCCAGTCTTACCCTTTGAATTGTTTCTGCTGATTTTTTCTATATTTTGCTTCCAACTACTAGTAGTAATTATTAATCCATTAGAGGACCTTTATCCATTATGTTATTATATTTTGATAAAGAATAAGATGGGCAATAGCAAGGGAAGGAGGGAAGGAACTGGTATTTGATGGCCAAGGTTTAGGATAAAAAAAGGCTTTAAACAATCAATATGATTTTTTATTTCATCTCTGTTATGATCAAGCATTAAGTACAGAGCATGGTCACAAACAATGAACCCATAAGTGATAGGAGGGAAGAATATATAAGATGCAAAGCACAATGATGATGTCAGAGATATGAAACTTCCAGTGCATTTGTGAAACCGGATTGGAAATGAAAGCAGAACGACTTACCTAAGCAAATAACATGCATATTATTTGGTGGTTCTTTACAAAGCCTTATCTGATTTTTTTTCTATTAGCAGGAGCCCAGACAACTACTGGTTCAAATGCCATCCTGCTGTATATCTTTTAATGGATCATTTATATCTTCTACCTTACAGAATTGAAACTTTGTTATAAACAGAAGATTGACAATGGAGATTAGAGTAGCAGTCTCAGTAGAATGGGGTTAATAGCCCAACCAAATTTGAGAAAAAAATTGAGTAGAAGAATAAGAGGCTAATCAAGAGGAAAATGCATAGTAACAGAACATGTAAACCAACGATTAATGAGGCTTGAAGATCAACAATGCTACCCTTAAACCAATAACTGCTTTATTGAGATATTACCATGCTTCAGCAGACTGCAAGCATCAGTCAGTAAAGGAACATACAAGCCAACAATAAAATTAAAATCAGTTTACAGTAGCCAAAAGAATGAAGAGTTTTTAAGAAACATATACATATAGAATCCCACCATAAAAAATTAAAATAGCATCTTGTGCATAGTGCTTAGAGAGGGCTGTAAAGCACTATGAAGCGGTATATAAGTCTAAGTGCTATTGCTATTGCTATTTGAAAGCAGATTTTAAAATAATCTATATTTGGCAAATACCCAAGAAATCAGGATGTAGCTATAGAATTCATGATAAGATTAAGGAAACAGTTTGAAAGCATAGTGTGGGATTCTTGGGAAGACGAAGAGAATCCCAAGAGAGATGTGGAATGCAAAAATATTTTAAAGATAAAACTGGATTTGAAAAAAAGAAAGTGAAAAATAGAAATGTATAATAGTTTAACTTATCTCCCAAATATGACACCAACTATAAGGACTCTTTCAAAACAAAATCATCTGTAGGATATAATAGAGGGGCTTTCTGGAATGTTATTATCTAAATACTGTATGTCCAAAAGTAATAAAAATATGCATTATTAATAAAAGGCAATATAACATTTACTTCTGGTAGAGTTCTCGCTGTGATATATTCTTCTGAAAAGAATATTTTGTTTTAGGCAGGGTGATAGAAGAGATTAGAAAAGACATTGTTAATATATTAGAGAAAAGTAAAAATGAGAAAAGTGACATTGAAATGGTATCAATTCAAGTAACTGTCATTAGTATATTCTTGCAGCAAAGTAGCAATAACTGAAAGACTCCATAGAGACAGAAACTGGTCTTTCCATAGCATCTCACTGATTTTTAAGCCATTTATTACTAATAATTCCTAGAAAATCCAATCGTAATTTATTCATAATACAATGGTACAAACCACAAATAGAAACCTAAATGCCTACACTAATTGAATGTTTCATTTTTACAACAAATTCTTGTGTTGGCTTCATAATCTATGCTGGGATGAGCAGGGGGTGGTGGTGGAGATTTTCAAAATACTCATAAAATTATCTTTGCAAGGCTATAATAGTTTTTCTACATTTAGCACTAATATTGAAAACTACCTAAAAAATGTAAGCAAAGCAATTGTACTGTCCGACATCTGTCTTCTATAGTTTCTCTCAATTCTGTCATCGGGCAGAGTCAACATGCTCCAGGTCCCATCCATTAAACAGTGTTATCTGATGGGACCTAGGAAATATGCCTTTTTTGTTGCAGCATCCGGTTTCTGGAACAACATCATCCCAGAGATTGATTTGTCCCCACCATGACCTTGTTTAAGAGCTCCTTAAAACATGGCTCATTGCCCAGGCTTGGTGTTAGAGTTGGCATTGGACCCCTTATGATTAAAATGGTTCTTGTTAGATATTGGAAGATTTTATCTCAGTGCCTGTTGCTCTTTTGTCTGTATATTTAATTGTTTTAATAGTGTATACCATCTAGCATCACATATCGGGCAGCCTAAATAAATAAAAGGCTTGAGATAGAGGAGAGTATTACTTAATTTATCCTTTATTCCTTCATCCTTATATCCTTTATTCTTAATAAAGGAGCCGTGGTGGCACAGTGGTTAGAATGCAGTGTTGCAGGCTAACACACTGCTCACTGCCAGCAGTTCAATCCTGACTGGCTCAAGGTTGACTCAGCCTTCCTTTCTTCTGAGGTTGGTAAAATGAGGACCCAGATTGTTGGGGGCAATATGCTGACTTGGTAAACCGCTTAGAGAGGGCTGTAAAGCACTATGAAGCGGTATATAAGTCTACGTGCTATTGCTATTAAGATTTCAATAACTTGTCAGAATGATGTATTTATTTAGTTATTTAGTGAATTCTGGAATAAGTTTCCATCTTATCATTGCCCTTACTGTATCAACCTTTGTGTATCAACATATAATCATATGATTGTCTATATAAATGGATGTTATATAAATCATTTGACCTGTATATTCCAACTGGAAAAAAGCTAGACTAGCTAGAACTTAAAGACTTTTAAAAATTCTGTGATACATAAAAGCAAATTTCTAGGCCATCAAATTCAAGATTTTAAACTAGATCTTTATTAAATTAAAAATCCTCTTGTTACAAGATTGTTCTAAAATGCCCAGAGATTTCTGTCTGCAATAAAAGATAGGCAGCAGTTATTTTTCAGAATGATAGAGAAGAATCCATATAAATCTGGGCATTTCTGTATGCTTGTGTGAAAAATTAATAAGACTGCATCTTGTCCTCTCCTTCCAAATCCATCACTTTCCATTTTCTCATTTCTTTCTCAATATGATTGGCCTATTGTTGATACAACTGTACAGTATATATGAAATCCCCAGTTCTTTCCAGGCATTTTCCAATCACATAAAATTTTTGAGCTAACAATTTCTATAACCATGAATGCTGACCAACTCTGGCATACTTGAAATTGTTGTTTGAAACTGGAACATTTTGTAAACTCCCAATGTGTAACACTTAGGAAACTGTTAAAATGCTACAAAAAACATATCCAGCACTAATACTATATTACTTCTACAAAACAAGATATTCTATTATTCCTTTAAGTATTACTAGGATAAGAAGAATATCCATTCATTCATTCATTCATTCATTCATTCATTCATTCATTCATTCATTCATTCATTCATTCATTCATTTATTTATTTATTTATAAAATTTATAGGCCGCTCATCTTAACCTCAACTCTTGTAGTCCTTAATAGCTACAGTTGTTACCGTTTTCAAAAAATGTATATATTTTACTTTAAAAAAGGGATGCATAAAACCCACTGACCCCAAAATGTAACAATCATAACCAAAAATTATATAAAGTTGTCTTTTCTCTCCAAAGCAATCACGCCATACTTTACAACATGGGTTTCCAACCTTTTGGCTTGCCTAGGCTACAAGAGGAATTTTCTTGGGCCACATATAAATATATATAGTATAGTTAATGTATATAAATCACATAATGTTAAAAGTTTGTGATCTTGTGGGGCTGCATGTGGCCTGTGAGCTGGACACACCCACTTTAGAAATTAAATTAAAAATAATGCAAAGATATACAAGACTCCCCTGTTCAGAAACTTCTTAATGCTACTTGTATAATACAAAAGACTTCACAGTTCCAATAAAGGCCAAACCCCTCCCCCCTCCCCACCAATGGCACAATGTTAATTAAGAACAGGCACCTCAGTGTGAAAACCATGTTTTCAATTTCATACTTACCATGAGAGTTTCCACAGCTTTCTTCATCGCTGTTGTCCTGGCAGTTATTTTGGTTGTCGCACATAAAGCTTTTATCAATGCACAGGCCGTTCCTACAGTGAAATCGGTCAGTAGAACACAGCAAAGGATTTGCTGCTGTGGAAACAAAAGCATATTTTATTCAAACTTGCAATATCGCTTTGATAGACATTATTCCCAAGAGCACTTCCATACCATCTGTGCTTTAAATTTTTAGCTAAGAGTCTTCTTTCCTCTGAACACTGTAGTGAGCCCAGTATCACAGTTTAGAAGCAGATGAATTGTGAGAGGGACAGTTTAATTTGGCTCGTGTATTAGTGAATCAAAGATAGAAAATTTATAAAGGATTTATAAAGGATTTGGCCAATGAAATATTTCTCTGAAAAGACAGAAAGGTAATTTGACAGAAAGCAACCTCATACTTAACCCTAACTTTAACTACAGTTTCTAGTGCTATTGTATCAGTGGAACTCTAAGCCAGAAAGAATAATAAACTTAAGAGCATTAGCATAAATTCCTTGTTTTGACCTCTGGAAAGTGACACAGAAGTTAAGAAAACACTGAACAAAGGATACTGTGTAAGTGCATACATGTATATGAATGTATATGAGTATAAAAGGAGGAAGATGCTGAAGGTGCAGGTTCTATTTGACATTAACAGCACACCTCCTTCTTACTTGCACATGATTCAGACAGAAATTATTTTACAAACCTTGATGTAGAAATGTGTCAGTGAGTTGAATGTGTAAATGATGTGCGATGCTAAATCTGTAACCTCTAGAAATGAATGTCTTAAGTTGTATTAGATTGTGATTTAGTAGAAGGAAAGGTACTTTTTGTCTCTAAAAATGATTTAAAAATAAATGCTATGGTTATAAGACTTCAGAAAGACAAATGCCTCCAAGGAAGAACTGTATGGTGATATACTTCAAGAATCCAAGGCATGTTTGATAACTATTAAACCAAAGTCTTAGCTAAAACAGGCATATATAAAAGGAATTTTAAATATAGAATAATCTCCTACTGAAGAATGGGAAATTATGCACCCATTCCAACTATATGTGGAGAACCACATATTATATTCTTCTATACTAGTTTAAGTCTGCTTTAAAACAGTCCAAAGGCTGAATTTCTACTAGCATTTTCTTTTGTATATAGGCACATATGCATTCATACGACTTTCTCCTAGGAGAGCATTTCAGCTGTTCAAGGGGCTACAAAGATGTGTGCATGCGCGCACCTTCAAGTCAGTCTTGACTCCTGGTGATAGCCTCGATAAGTCCCTCATTTTCTTGGCAAGATTTTGGAAATATTTTACTTGTCTCCTTCCTAGGTTGAGAAGGTATGATTGGCCCAAAGTCAGCCAGTCTCAAGACTCTCAGTTTCTAGGCTGATATCTTAACAACTACACCAAACTGGCCTTCCAGAAAGATATGTACAACAGTGGTAAACAGCCACTGTTCTCTTCTACTCACTCTTGATCCCAATAAAGAGCCACTCTCCAAGCTGATCTGTAGTGGGGATCCTAATTCTACATGTGATTGCTTCCATATTGAATATAACCAATATTTTAAATGTTGATCTGCAATGACTCTTTTTGTGACTAACCCATATCATTTGTTTGTCAATATATAGAATTGAAACACTAACAAGCAGCATGGCCTACTTCCTTTAACAGCCTTCAAATTTTCTGCAGTTTTAGGATTGTTAAGAGATGCAGCCCGATTCTAAAGCAAGACATCTTGGTCTTATAGAAGCATTCAGAGATTGACTTTGCCTCATAGAATAGTATATCACATCTTTTAATATAGAAAGAAATGAGATGGAAAGTTGTTTTCTGTTCTTATCCTCTCTGTCATTATTTGTCTTATCATATGTCAAATGCATCAAATTATTTCAAGTTTCAGAAGTGAATTTTCCATCATACAATTATTGTACTTAGGAAACTGACACTTCATGCAGATACCATCAGACAAAAACTGTTTTATTACTCAAATAGTTTTTTTGGAGGCAAAACATCTACTTATAGTAATTTTTATTGTTACCTATATTCTAGTATTGCAAGTACAATAAAACTTCAATGTAGTAGGAAGAGGCCTGAAGACAGAAACCACAGGTTTCTGTCCCCATCCCCATTTTTTCCCCTTTCTCTTCTGGGAGCTTCTGTCATGACCAGGTCCAATTTAGAGGACTTTGAGTTGTCCGTTCTAGATTGGCCTGAAGGAGCTCAGAGAATTCAAGCACCTGAGATTGTTTTACCTGGAAGTTATCAGAAGCAGCTGTGCCTATTGTCAGAGAACACCTAGTTTTAAAGCATGCCACATGTAATGAGAACACAACAATGGTATTTGGCACGTCTCCTTGAATGTCAAGGGCATTCCTAGTTTTGCTTAGTTTCACCAACATGGGATGTATTTAAGATCCACTGATAGTCTGGTTTCCCTCATTGGAGGGAATTGCTCACCCACGCTGAAATCTTGATATTTGTGTTCCTGAAACTCTGTCACCTTGAATCTGGGCCAACTGATGACCGAGTTTTGTGGACCATGGCCTAACTATGATTCTACCCTTGATTCTGACTTTGGCTGTGGAAACTGCTTATAGGTAAGCTTCCAAGTGATTGCCACTGCTGGGCAGGTGGATTACAAATAAAATAAAATAATGAAATGAAATGAAATGAAGTGAAATAAAATAAAATGGTAGAATGAGATATGTAAGGAACTATTATTGAGGATAGCAAAGTGTTTCAAATTCCAGAGGATTTAAACTCAGATTGCCAATTATGCTGTCAGGACATTTGCCCTGCATTCAAAAGGGTCTGCTTCAATCTTACTGGAAATGTTTTAAGCTTGAAATAAAAATAGCTTGCCCTGCTCCTTTTTCTGTTCATTTTACAGAAACATGCACAGTACTGTTATTCTTCTATAGTTATCAGGTTACACAGATCAAATTTACATCAGATCAAATTTACATCATCCTATTCTTCTCTGTCTCTCTTACAAACCTAACTCATAAAGTCATCAATCTTTACTCAGCAGCATACAAAGTTCACCAGATACTGATTGTCAGTTAAGCAGGTGTGACTCATGCCCAACTATTATATTGCTGTCTCTAGTTGTCAGTTTTGTACTTTATATTGTTCAACTTAATTTTAATTTTATTTTTCCTTAGATCAGCGGTTCTCAACCTGTGGGTTGTGACCCCTTTGGGGGTTGAACAACCCTTTCACAGGGGTCGCGTAAGCACGCGCTAGCCCACCACGCCCCCTTTGTCACCTCATCGCGCGCGGGGAGGGGAAGGGGCGGGGGTCGCGGCAGCGGGGCGGGGGTCGCGGCATAAGGAAGGTTGAGAACCACTGCCTTAGATAGTATATTATCTCATATTTTACTCATCTCCTAAATTTTAACTAATAATTAATTTTAGTTAACATATGGTTTTTCTTAGTTATTAATTTCATGACAGTTTTATAACTTTTACCTTGCCACTTTAATTCAACAGTCACTGTCCTCACAGATTGTAAACAAATGCACTTCAATGTTTTAATTACTGGTTCCACAGTCTCTTGGTTTCTAATTAATTGTATTTGTTAACCAATCCAATCATATGGCATTTGCCAGTGCTTGACAGTGTAAAAATAAACCAGATATACAAGTAATAATAATGTTGCACCAAAAAATATAGATGTATGGAAGAACTTTCATGAACCAAAGCAACTGAAGCTAAAAGTCATCGGAAAAAGGTTTTATGAATACAAATGAAGAGAAGATGTTTTCTGACCCTTCAAAAGTATATTCTATAATATGGGGGCTGCCATAGTAATATTGCAGATACAAGACAGAACAATGAACCAGAGGTGGGTTCCTCCCAGTTCGGACCAGTTCTCCCGAACTGGTAGCAACCCGCTGGTGATGTCACGATGATGTCACCGATCCGGTTCGGTCGGTGCCGGTCCGTGGGCGCCGCCATCTTTTTTTTTGAATTTTTTTAATTTATTTTTTTGAAATTTTTTTTAATTTATTTTTTCTTCTGCGCATGTGCAGAAGCTGAGTTTCCGGCACTGCGCATGCATCGCCATCTTGTTTTCGGCGTTTATTTATTTATTTTTTATTATTTTTTTACTTTTTTTGGACTGGGCATGCAAGCGAGTGCGCGCCCACGAGGCGTGCGCACGCCCACGAGGTGTGCACGCACCCACGAGGCACGGCCACGAGGCGCAGGAGGAAGCGAACCGGCAGCGAGGTAAGTTAGAACCCACCCCTGCAATGAACATATTATATTGTACTGTATAGTTCAAAATGGGGACACTTTGAGCTCAGAACACTACCAGAATGGTTAGAACATCCTTACCATATAGAATTTAGAACAACCGTCTTGAAGTTGAAATGACTTATGAAATGTTTCACACCTCCACTAAAGATTACTGCAGGTCTTGGTTCCTCTTGTTAACTTACAAAAAAAAAATACTGTCATCTATCAAATGTTCTTTTAAAGAAACAACTCTGCGCTCTCCTCTAGCAAGAGATTGTATCCCCAAAATATTACTGTAAATGTGACTAAATCAGTCAAACCCTCTGCCTTTTCCCCCCTTGCAGCTGCAATGCACAATTATTTAGGTCACAGCATTATGAGATCTATTCAACCACCTGCAAAAAATAACTTTTATAACTAGCTGCAGGAAAGAACATAGCGATGAAAGTTTTTCTTTTGTAACTTCCTCCTTATCAGAAAATGAGAGAAGGCTATAGCTAAAAAATTCATGATATCATGCTAACCTCAGCTTAAGAATTCATTGGAACTGGAGAGCTAACAGCTGGAAGCCTTGCTTCTGTATCAGTTCCCCATTAAATAACAGGTGTTTCATGTTTCCATCAGTTTTTCTAATTCTGGTTACCATGTTTATTACATACAGAGCTTCCATAAAAGAGATTTCATACTTTTATTGGAATTTAGATACAAATGTTGTGTTAAATGGCTTTCATTTTGCTAGATTCCTCCCAGAGTACTATAGTAGATGACAAGCTGGACTTGGATAGGGGAGAGGGGGATAAGATTCAAACCTTTTCCACAAGCTCACTGGGTTCCCAGCCCAATTTATCTAACAGGATTATTTATGTGGGATAAAAATAGGAGAACTCCCCTCCCCCCAACCATACTGAGATCACAGAATATAAGTGAAATTAATCAATCAAGTCTTCAAATGGAGAGTTTTCAATATTTATCAAGTTTTGTGCAATATTTCTTTTAGATATAGCCTTCTGGCAATGGTACAGATGATGCAACTCCTTTAAGTAATAGATACTTACTACAATTTTCTTCATCACTGCCATCAGGACAATCCTCAAAACCATTGCATCGGAAACGGCCAATGATACAATGAATTCCACTGGAACATGGGAAGAAGGTGGACCCACATTTAGATTTTGCTTTTGCTGGGGAAGAAGAAATGAAATCTTTATGATTATAAAACAAATCTGTAAAAATAGTCACAAGCCTCTGAGATTTGTATACTTGACAAAGCTCAATAGAAATGTTTTACAACCTGGCCAAGAGCTTGATGTAATCTTTATTTCTGCTTGGTTGATCGATGATGTACAGTTCTGAAAACAATTGTCACTGTGGAGTCTTTGGTGCTCTCTGAACTTGGTTGTTTGCTTGCAAACATTTCATTCCCCAATTAAGTAACATCATCAGTGCTAGTGAGTGTGGGACTTGCTCCCCATTGATATTCAGTAGCTTGCTCTGGTGGTGTTGGTAGGGGTGTGGTTTTCCCCTTAGCAGTTCCTTGATTAGGGTATTGATTTCTGCCTGTTTTTTGTCTGGTGGTTAATTCCTGCTTGTTAGACATGTGTCCTGGTCTTTTTGTTTTCTTGTTAGCATTTCTGTTGTCTCTTGAATGGGGTGTACATATAGTTTATCTTTATGTACTTATTGATGGCTGATTTATTAGCCAATTATCAGCTGATTGATCAGCTGATTTGTATCAACTGAATGCCAAGTTCATAGGAAGTCCCTAGAGTTTTTGGATTTAGTTTGATTTAGAATGCTTACACTGTCTAGTTACTCCACACTCAGTAGCATTGATGATGTTACTTAATGGGTAATGAAACATCTGCAAGCAAACAACTGTAAGAATGTTTGTATCTTCTTATTTAAGATCTTACAAAATTTTCAGTTCATAGAAACTAAGCATTCATGCGTTACTAGCATTAATATATGAACTAGTTATTAGCAGGCCATAAGCATTCTGATCTCCACACTTGGTACTGCTTTCTAGTAAGTATGAGGAAAAGCCAACCTTTTTGTGAATTACACAGCTAAGAGAAGATTCTCTGGCAACTGCATAGGAATCTTTGCCAGCTCTATACCTCCAAGAAAAACTGGATCTTTGTAAGTACACATCCAAGTCAGCAAAAGAAAAATACCCTCTGGCCATTCAAATTTCCAATGCCTGCCTTTCTATTATATAGGACATTTTGTGTGTGTGTGTGTGAGAGAGAGAGGGGGGGGGAGAGGGAGAGTTTTTAATAAATCCCATTTCTATCTAGCCATAAACACACTTAAATTTTGTTCATTTTGCTTTTGCATGCAAAACAACAATATTTACAATTCTTCATTGCAACATTCATTTTCTATGATATTTTTAGACTTCTGATTAACAGTAGTAATTCAAAGATAAAATTTGCACAGACCAATTCACAAATCTACTGTTCCTTGAACAAGGCACATTAATGAATCACTATAAAGAATGTATCTTTCCTGGAAGATGAATTCTCTAAAACACAATATGCTAACATTTTATTGCTTGTTATCATTCCATAGTGTTTCAAACTCATATATTTCTCTAAGTTTCTGAACCAAGATTTATTTTGCAGAGCTTTTAGTTTCTTTGACTGGGTCTTTTTTAGCATAAACTCACTATTAGATATTAATCAACTTAGATAAGTTGGATGTAATTGAATAATTGAGATTTCCACTGTAAGTATACAAAGGTTAGAAATTGTGTATGCACATACTTAAACTCTCCAAAGCCATAATCAGAGAGCCAGTTTGCAGTCATGGCATTGAATACTGCAAAAGATCCAGAGTATATTACATTGGTAAATGGTTTTCTCATGCCAATGATGCCCAAGGTAATGAATATTTGGGAGTGATTCCATTTCATACACCAATACCTCCATTCAACCTATCCCTATGGGATTCTATAAAGTTAATGGCAGTGATTTTATGATTTTATGAGCCCTCAGGACTTAACATCCAGTATCAAACCATCACTTTGCAATGCCAAACTCACTCATGCTTTTGTATTTTAAACATAATTCAGTCCTCAGATAAGAGGTTTTAGGATAGGATTGTGCTGAAGATTTTAAATTCCTTATCTGTCCAAACACTCATCTATTCAAATTTTTATTTATTGGGCATGGCCTTTGCCCAGCACTCTATCCAATGATAATGACACTTTGTACATTTTTATATACAAGAGTATTCTGGCGACATTATGCACACAGGTGAAGCTGAGATATTTCTTTAGGGTTTGGGGGGGAGGGGAAGTATATTTTTTGCTAAACCAAGTTTAGGGTGCACAGTGGTTTTTTTTTCCCTGTTTCGGCATTCATCATAGTTTAAGCAGTTTTGCCACTGAAATATTATGGCAGAGCCAGGGAGAACTTAGTAATCATAAAAAGAAAGTTGAGTTCTGCTCTGTAAAATAGTACAGAATTGTATATGAACAAGTACTTCATTATATAAAAGATATTATGAAGCAGAAGCCAGAGCAACTTTTAAGATTATGACTTAACAAAATGAAGAAACAAAAATCCAAAACCAAAACAAGTAGTACAATTCCTTTATAGAAAACACTTATTATAAATGCATTAGCTGAGGCTTAGCGCATCAAAAAAATATCAAAAGGCCACTAAATACCAAGTAATGTATCAAAATTTAGGGAGAAGGGTCCAAGGACAGCTTTAAAGAGACAGAAAATAAGGTATCAACATGGTACTAGTAGTGAAAAATCTTTAAAGAAAACACATTTAAAAGCCTCTTCCAAATGATAAGAAAATAGAATTATGAATAAGAACATGTCTGTTACATTGAGCTTTGCTGCAATCTTACTGTGTGTGTAAGTGTGTGTGTGTGTGTTTCTAGACATTGACTCTTAGTGTCAGCAGGGTTTTAAACAAATCATTGTTCCAAGAGCCAACAAACCTTCCAAGACTCTATTCATACATTATCCCTCTTCTTAATAGGTTCATTTCTCAAATATGGAATTCAAACATAAATCTCTCCTAGGAGCTATCCATCCTACTTTTCAGAAACAACCAAAGTACATATGCAAAGCAATATTGGGAAGAGAAAGTTTATTATTGTTAAGATTATTATAAATCTCATGAGCAATAAATATATTTGCTGCTTGCTTCAGAAAAAGGGAGCAGGATTTCACACTTCATGGGATAAATTATTTATACATGAGTAAGCTTGTTAAGAAGAAAGTAAGGGATAAAGGTGTTGAGACAGGAACCAAAAGTTTTTACACTAAGAGAAATCTTTATGTTAAAAATGGCTGAGTTAAAAATGGCTTAAATCTGGAGCACAGGACCTGGACATAACCCTTTAGCCCTTATTTATTTCTATAGATAGATATTCTATATTCTTATCTGTAATAGGGAAACTAATTTAAAAATTTCCTTGTGAGTATTCTGTTGAGTCAGCCAATTCCTGAATAAGGCATCAGTATTTTCAATGTCAAAATGTTCAGCCAATATCTGTAGGAGACTGACAAGGAAATAGTTAGACTGTTCCTAATTTCCAATGGATGGTCTAATAAAGTAGCAAATAATAAATTAATAAAGTGGTTGACTAAAGCAATGTATCAGTCTTCTCCATATTCTCTGTATTAGTTATAGTGTTCTCATTCGACTCAGTTCAACTTATTAACATGACATCATTTGATGGTTTAGAAATATTTTTTTAGAGTTCTTGGTAGACCATCAAATCCAATAATGTTCTAAGGCGGCACTCCCCTATCTGAACCTCTCCAGCCTTGAACTTCAAAATCTGTACCTCAAATATCTGGAGGTTGGAGAAAAGTTGCTTTGGTAGATATTTTAGATTGGAATCATCATCAGTGAAAGCCAACACAGGAAGTCATTGTGGGTTTATAATTGTAAACATCTTGAAGGCATAAGGCTATCTATATTTGCCTAAGGCAGTGATGGCGAACCTTTTTTTGCTCGGGTGCCAAAAGGGCGTGCACGTGTGTGCCCACACCCATAATGCAATGCCCTCCCCCCGCACATGCGTGCACAACCCCCCCACACTGCCGCCCTGCGCATGCGTGCAGGCCTCAGTGAAGCCTCTGGACTTCCGGTAGGCCCGTTGGGCTGTTTTTCGTCCTCCCCAGGCTTCAGGAAAGCCTCCGGAGCCTGTGGATAGCAAAAAACGGGCCCAATGGGCCTACTGGAAGTTCATTTCCGAACTTCCGGTAGGCCCGTTGGGCCATTTTTCACTCTCCCCAGGCTTCAGGAGGCTTTCCTGAAGCCTGGGGAGGGCAAAAACGGCCTCCTCCACCCTCTGGAAGGCCGAAAATCAGCTGGCCAGCGCGCACATGCGCGCTGGAGCTGACATAGGGCAACGCCTCGCGTGCCCTCAGATATGGCTCCGCGTGCCACCTGTGGCACGCGTGCCATAGGTTCGCCATCACGGGCCTAAGGATTCAGATACATGGCAGCTATACTTATATGACTAGTACAGTTATGACTATTTATAACACAATGACCATTTATAACCATTAGGAGAAATGAGCAATAAAAGCATTTATAACAAAGTGATACTGTACTATCATTTACTGTCTTAGCATATCATATACTAAGGGAATAAAGAGAAAGACTAGTTCAAATACTACTATTATTTAATGCATTTTAATTCTACTTTCTAATCAAAAGCATATTGATTATAAGCAAACTGTAAATAATTTAATAATATATTTAAAACAATACACATACAACACAACACACAGGGGAAAAAGAGAGGACAAGAAAAACCAAATAAAAAAATGCATTCAATATAAAAATAGAGAAAGCCTGTAAGGAAGGATAGATTAATAGGAGAGCCACAAAAAGACTTCCTATTTGTTAATTCAGATATCTTGCTCTACAACCATAGCTTCTCCATGGTTTGGCCTGCTTCAATTAAGGTAATTGAAGTAAGCTTCAATTGTCTCTTCTTTTTTACTATCAGCTGTTTCTGGGTGATTATGATTTCTAAGTGAAATATCAGAATAATAATATATCGGAGTTTGTTGCAGTAAATTAAATCCGGAAAGCACACACAGGCAGACTGATGCAGCAGGATTGATTTAAATAAGAAACTTCTTTATATACAAGAATATATATATGTGACACATAGAAATATGTGATATATATAGAATAGAATAGAATAGAATAGAATAGAATAGAATAGAATAGAATAGAATAGAATAGAATAGAATAGAATAGAATAGAATATATATATGTGACACATATATGTGACACATAAATATGTGACACATAGAAAATAACGGCCTGTCGTTGTAAGTAACTGCCTGCATGGCCCCTGAAATGGGAGGGCCGAAAGGCAAAAGGAAGCAGTATGCTCCCTCCCATATTTGGGTATACCAGGTGATTTAACAGGGGGAAAAAAACATAGATATATCCTCTTCCCTGGAACAAGCTGATAAGGAGAAGATCCTGTGGCTCAGAGGTTTAAGCATTTGCCTAACAAGGCAAGTGGCCCAGGTTCTAATCCCATAAGGGTGTGGCTAGCTGATGAGAGCTAAATAGCTTGAAATAGATCTATACTAGTCTCCCTTTATTTATGTATTTATCAGTAAAAATATGTAACATATAGAAACGGACTGTCATTGTAAGTAATTGCCTGGATGGCCCCTGGAGGGGCCGAAAGGCAAAAAGGAAGGAGTATGCTTTCTCCCATATTTGGGTATAACAGGTGATTTAACAAAAAAAAAAACATATATATATCCTTGTCCCTGGAACATGTGCATAGGGAGAAGAATCCTGTGGCTCAGAAGTAATCACTTCTCTTCTGGGAAAAGATTGAAATGACATGAAAAGGAACCAAGCACATTCTTGGGTAGAAAAGC
>QLTV01001452.1:574517-591655 GCA_003457575.1 Thermophis baileyi | reverse complement strand
AGTTGACTCAGCCTTCCATCCTTCTGAGGTGGGTAAAATGAGGACCCCGATTGTTGGGGGCAATATGCTAACTCTGTAAACCACTTAGAGAGGGCTGTAAAGCACTATGAAGCGGTATATAAGTCTAAGTGCTATTGCTATATATACATACACAATACCAGTAGCAGAGTTCTTCTTCAACATAGTAGCAGTTACAAGCAAAATACAAGCAGCTTCTAGTTCAGAGTTCAGAGCAGACTGAGAGTACAGAGTGGGCTGAGCCACGCCCAGCCTTCTAGCTTCAGTTTCGATTCTCTGCACAGACTCAGATGTGTTTAGCTCCCATTGGCTGACTTAGTTGCTATGCCTATTCATTGGCTGACCTTGTTAACATGGCTCTCCCAGTTCATGAATATCTTAACATAATATACACACCCCACATATTTCAACAGTAATTAAAAGACACTAATGTGGCAGCTGAAACTTCTAAAGAATTGCAAATGCTATTTTAACTCCAGATCCATTAGATCTAGGAGAGATGGAGATTATAACTTTTTTGGAATTGTTTGAAATTCTTTTGCATTACATAGAATATTATACCACTTCTGAATTTCAATCATTAAAAGCTACAATTGATACAATTATTCTAAGGCAGGGGTCCCAACCTGTGGGCCACAGCCCACTACTGGGCCACAGCCTATTGGCCACCGGATGGTATGAGTAGCTGGCCAGTGCCTGTGTGTATGCACAGACCCACTCATGTGAGTGTCGCAAGCATCACAGGCGCAAATGGCCCCACTCGCATGAGCACTTATAACCCCACTTCACATTGGGTACAAATTGGAGATTAAATCTGTTTATTAAATTGATTTTGGTACTAATCAATACAAAGGCCTGTTGAAGTCAAATTTCTGATATACGGTTTCTTTTTTACAGTTATCCCAATCAGCAGGATCATCTGAATAGAAAGAAAGTATGATTTATTTTTTATACATGGAATCATTTTTGCATGCAAGCTCATCTCATCTTTGGAGCTTTTGGAATATAGGGTTAGGGTCAGGGGTGGGTTCCTCCTGGTTCGGACCGGTTCTCCCGAACTGGTAGCGGCCCGCTGGTGACATCACCAAACTGGATTGGTCGGTGCCGGTCCGTGGGGGCTGCCATCTTTTTTTAAATTTTTTTTATTTTTTTAAATTTTTTTTTAATTTTTAATTTCCCTTCTGAGCATGTGCAGAAGCTGACTTCTGGCACTGTGCATGCAGTTGCCATCTTTTTTTCGGCTTTTTAAAAAAAAATTGGGGATTTTTTGGGGATTTTTTCCTACTGCGCATGCGCGCGCGCACGAGGCGCGGGAGGGAGTGAACCGGCAGTGAGGTAAGTAGGAACCCACCCCTGGTTAGGGTTATAGTTGTATAGCTGTAGCCTTTCAAATGGAGGTGCATTTTTGCTAAAATGAGTAACTTAAATCCTAAAGTTGTTTTTTTAAAACAACTAACCAATCAGAAACTCATGTTCCCTCACCTATTTATTTAGAATAATGAGCAGAATAAACATGGTTAGTTGCATTTCAAAATCTACCAGTGATATAGTAATCATGATTAATAAATCTTCTAAGCTTCTTGTCCTGGTATGCAGAAAAATGTGATTCAGAAAAATATTTTAAATCGCAGTTGGTTTCTTTGGATACAGACAGTGGTGAAATCCAAAAATTTTCCCTACTGGTTCTGTGGGCATGGCTTGGTGGCCGTGGCTTGGTGGTCATGTGACCGGGTGGGCGTGGCCAACATGACATCACTCACGTCACTCACTGTTAGAGCCAGGAGATATCATGGATTGAGTAAAATGTGGTGAAACTCACTTAGCAACGCTCTTGCTTAGCAACCAAAATTTTGGGCTCAATTGTGGTCATAAGTCAAGGACTATCTCTGCCTTCCTCTTTCTTTTTCTTTCTTTCTTTCTTTCTTTCTTTCTTTCTTCTTTTTCTCTTTTTCTTTCTTGTCTCTCTCTCCCTTCCTCTTTCTTTTTCTTTCTCTCTTTATTTTTCTCTTTTCTTCCTTCTTTCTTGTCTCTCTCTCCCTTCCTTCCTTCTTCTTTCTTTCTCTTTCTTTCTTTCCTTTTCTTTCTTTCTTTCTTTCTCTTTTTCTTTCTTGTCTCTCTCTCCCTTCCTCTTTCTTTTTCTCTTTCTCTCTTTATTTCTTTTTCTCTTTTCTTCCTTCCTTCTTTCTTTCTTTTTTCCTTCTTGTCTCTCTCTCCCTTCCTTCCTTTTTCTTTCTTTCTCTTTCTTTCTTTCTTTTTCTTTCTTCCTTTCTTCTTTCTTTCTTTCTTTCTTTCTTTCTTTCTTTCTTTCTCTCTCTCTCTCTTTCTATCCATTCATCCATCCATCCATGTGTATTTCTCTATTATTTCTCTCCCTTCTCTCGTCTGCCTGTGGCTGTTTTCTTGCATGTCTCATCTATCTAATCAATCAATCAATGTATTATCTGCCTGCCTGCCTGCAGGTACAGAGCGTAGCTCTCGCTGGTCGCCGCACCATCACAAAAACACTCTCTCTCTCTCCCTCTCCCTCTATCTCCCTCCCACCCTCCCTCACTCCCTCCCTCACTCCCTCCCTCCCACCATCCATCCCTCCATCCATCCCCCCATCCCCAAATTACAGCAATTTTTAGTGAGTGGTGATTGAGTGGGAGCTTCTCATTTTATTATTTTTTTCCTTCTCCGAACCCCAAAGACTCCGGATCAACTTTTTTTCCACGAGACCCCTGGGGCAAGGAATTCATCCTAAGGCCCCCCTCCCTCCCCGCCCCCCAAGGTTCCAACCCTCAACTTAAGCAAACCGCAAAGTGCCCCCTAAACCCCCTCCTCGAAGCCCCCTCTCTCCCAAAGCGCTCCGCAGGTCGGCTCGGCACACACGCGTGTACAATCCTTCCCATCCCCCCCCCAGTTGCGAATCTCAAGCGCGTGCTCTCCATCCCATCCCAGTGTGAACCCAGGCCGGGCTTCATGCCAAAGTGGGTGGGTGGGAAGGGTCCGGATTCCACGGACCCTTCTCACCCACTTGAGCCAAGTGGGTGGGTGGGAAGGGTCCGGATTCCATGGGGGGGAGGGGGCAGGCGTAGGAGCGAAGCCCCCCACGGAGAAGAGCCGGCAACCAAGCCGCCGCTGGCCAATCCAGCTTCGCCTCCTCTTTGCAAGTCAGCGGGGAGGCGGGGTGTGGCCGGGGCGGGGTGGCGCACCTTGCTTCCCGGGGAAGTGCGAGTAGGCGGAGCGATCCGGCTGGAGGGGAGGACGAGCAGCAGCAAGAGGTGGAGGAGGAGGAGGAGGGAGGATCGCCAGCGGAGAACCCCGGAGGAGCATGGAGGCGGCGCCTGGGGAAAGCGAGAGGCTAGCCGGGCACGGGTGATGGAGAGTGCCGCTGACCGCTTAGCTTGCCCGGGAAGCGGAGACCAGCCCACCTTCCGGCCCCCGGCCGTGCTCGGATGCGGTGGCTCCGGCTGGCTGACCCCGGAGCATCGAGCCCCTCCGGCTGCCTCCAGGATGAGCAGCGGCAGCGGCACTGGTAGCAGCACAGGCGGCAGCGGCGAAGTGGTTTGGCTTTCTTTCTTTCTTGTCTCTCTCTCCCCCTTCCTCTCTTTTTTTCTCTTTCTTTCTCTTTTTCTTTCTTCTCTCTCTCTCTCTCTCTCTCTCTCACACACACACACACACACCTGGTCTGAACAGCGGAGAGGGGAAGGCAAGCGGGCGTGGGGGATTGCCAGGAAGGCCACGTGCAAGGCAGGCAAGCATGGCAGGGCTGTGGGGAAGGGAGTAGGCTGTTAGCTCCCTTCCCTGCAGCCGTGACATGCTTGCCTGCCTTCCACATGGCCTTCCGCTTGCTTGCCTTTGCAAGCTGGCCACGGGGACACCGGGAAGGCCATGTGAAAGGCAGGCAATCATGTCGGGGCTGCGGGCTGCAGGGAATGGAGTAGGGAAGACAGGCTGGGACGGGGAAGCAGGGGCAGCTAGGTAGGCCACGACTTCGCAGGCTTATCTGGCAGGCAGATCAGGGGCGCAGCGCTTCAGGCAGGCAAGCTGCAGAGCAGAGACTGGGCGGGGCAGGGCAACCGAGCAGCGACTGGGGGACCGGTTCGGGGGCATGGCCAGGCAGCCATCGCTACCGGTTCGGCGAACCAGGCCACATGTCCGCTAACGGTTCTCCCGAACCGGTCTGAACCGGTAGCATTTCACCCCTGGATACAGAAATGGCTTTTGAGAGGGTGCAGATTAAATTACTAGAAGATCCCTTGGTACTGTTTTATTAACTTTGTTTATTAATTGGATTAAATATGGCATTCAAAATTATTGCATTTACACTGAAAATTGGATTTTCAAGAATCTCCATCTTTGAACTTATTTAATTAAACAGAGGAAAGACCTATCAATATTATTTTGTGTGGGCAAAGTTTAATATTCAATTTGCTTTTTAAAAAAAAGATATTTCACCATATTTGTGTTCTTTTTTGTTGTTTGATGTTTGTTACATTTTATTTTATTTTGTATGAATTCACACAAATTAAGAGAGAAAATATGAAGAAAAAAAGGGAAGGGCAAGTTTCATTTCACCACAGATGAATGTTAGGAAATACAGAGAAGCAGAATTTGAAATCTTGCTTTCCTTCACCCAGTAGACAATAAATCATTTTTAAAATCATGAACAAATTCTTCAATATAATGATGAAACAACCTTTTCTACCTGTGATTTATTTTATGTGCACTTATGCAAGTTATCTCCTGTTCAGCAACATTTCCTCATAATAAGTTGTTTTTCTTCTAATATATAAACATTACTTCGCTGATTTGGTGTACAATGGAACCTATTATTAAATTTCAGTTCAAATAAAAGAAATCTTTATTTGTAAGATTATACACATAGTTTTCCAGCAACAAGCTATTAAAATGTAAGGCTTCTTTCAAGTGCATCTCCTAATACAAGTATTATTATAAGTTTATTTGAATAAAAAATGCATTCATCTAAAAATCAAGAGTCCTAAGCTAAAAGAATCCATCATTCTTGCTAAGCAGTACAGATGTTCTGGGTATTTTATTGTCCAAAATATATTAGCAAATCTAGCAGTTTCCCAAGACAAGTGTTAAGAGCAAACACTGAGTGAGAAATCATCAATGGAAGACAATTACTTTGTACTATTAACTGTTTCCTCAACCAGATGCCCTCCAGATCATTGGGTATCAATTCCCATAATCTCAAAGGTAATATTGGCTGAAATAATGGAAGCTGAATTCAAAATATATACAGAGCACCAAACTAAAAAAGCCTGCATTAAATATATTGGAATTATATCAAAATATGGCCTGAGGATATACCTCCTTAAGTACCAAACAAAACAAAGGTAGGCTCCATTATAAGCATCACTCTTAGCTGGAAAGTTAACTGATGCCTTGACGGATCACAGCTTTAAATTGTATATATTTGGCAACAGCCATTTGCAGAATAATTTTGTTATCCAAGTTGCATCAAGGTAGAATATTTCTTATTGTTTTCTCTACATGGCTGTCCAAAAATAATTCCAGCAACTTTACTGGAACAACATTTGCTGTTGATAAATAATTCCTGCGAAATCAGCATAAGGATCTTGATATATCTTGGTCCTTCAGATATTCATGACCTAGGTACTGTAAAGCATCTTACAATAAGCTTGTCTTTTAGACTATATGGAGCCAGGCATACAGTTTTGTTGGCAACAGGATGAGAATGATTTGTTAATGCCTTCTTCTATGTTTTTTTTTTAAATACTCCCCAGTCTAGCATATAATCCTAGTACTTTGGTAGTTTTCCTTTCCAACCCAAGTACTGCCATTTACCAAAATTCTGTAAGATCTACTAATTTAAATATATTTCATAATGTTAAACATCAGCACAACTCCTATGAACAAGACATCCATTTTTGTTTTGTACATTTATTCAGAGATCATCAAATAAATAAGAAAACAAGTAAGCCTCTGCAAACATTGGATGTGCATTAATTGGCAGCAAAACAATAATGGTTGCCTAGATTTTTGCAACTCAGGTATGTAGCATCTTATTCCAATTTAACTTTTCTCTTCTACAACTACAATATTATGAATCTGTGTCTAGCAAGAAGACACAAAAGCAACATTCTAAAATGAGCCAAATCAATGAACTGGCAATAGGAGAATTAAAATTAAAAACAGAAGTCATATCAGTTTTTTTACAGACAAACAAAAGCAGCCTAAAAAGGCCTATGAGTCTGAGCAAAGAGATCTTCTCTGTGGGGCCCGTAATTTTCCCCTACACCGTATATATTCACGTATAAGTTTATTCATAAATAAGCCGACCCTCAGATTTTTAACCAAAATACCATGAATAATGTGCCATCTGCAAATAATCCAATCCTCAAAATTTTAGCTATGTTTTTTCACAATTGGCTTATCTGAAGATGGCACATTTTCCATGCTATTTTGGTTCAAAATATGAAGGTCTACATATATGCAGATGGCCTTATATGTGAATATCCACTGAATATATGAGTACATTTAAAAAGATGAGAGAAATATCTAACATATATGCTTGTAGATAAGCCTGCCCCATTTAGGGAATGTCTTTTGGCATTAAAAAACGTCTCGGGTTATCTGTGAGTATATATGGTAAATTAAAATCAGATGCACAAAAAAACACTTTTTGAAGGATTAAATTTTAATATGTTTCTATGACATCTAGTAAAGGGACCTGTAATTGGTAATATATGACTTTAAGAAATATTTCATCAGGGTTGTGTGGAGCTGAATACAGATTATTTTTCTGCAATAGTGAAGAAGCTAGTCTAGAATCTTCTCTTTCTAATAGAGTAAAAATGATGGAAAGATTTAAACAGCCTTTTGACTCTGTCATTTTCTCCCCACACATTCAGTGCTTTCTGAGGCTTCTAGGGGTTAAAAAATGAGAAAAGGGAAAAATATAAATGATTGCATGTCATGTCTGGTTTAGCCCTAAGCTTCACATCTGTTTCTATCTCCTTAACTCTGCTAAAAACAGACGTCTGTTAACTTCAAACATTCCACCCTAATAGCACCAGTAGTTTAAACAAGAGCTGGGAAATATTTTTGTGCCAACTGAAAACTCATCCACTCTTTGCCATAATGTTAGCATATCACATTACAGAATTTGGCCTCTTGTCTGTAAAGAAATCGTATCATAAGGGGTGTTATGGTCAAATGATCCAGACAGCAGCTCTGTCTCTGCAGAGACACATTAAGGGTTGCCTGGAATTTGAAAATTTTCACCTATTAATTTGATTTTCAAGGATAATATGGATGGACTAAATATGGTAATTTTGGCTTGGAACCCGGAGAATTTGCCCCCAAATGAGAAACTTTTTAACCTTTTTTATTCTTTGGTATAATCATTGAGAACAGAATTATAACTGAATTGATAAAAATTTCATGGGAGCAGAAATCCAAGACAATTTCAAGTACGATTCAAGGACTATTCTGATACGTCCTTTTTTTTATTAAATGGAAAGAACTGTCTCATGCCTCAAACAGGGTCATGGTATATCCACCATCTTATCACAACACTCCTGTTCACAGTACTAACAATCCTAACTGCTTGCCTATCTTCTAATTTTCTCTCTCTCTCTCTCTCTCTCTCTCTCTCTCACACACACACACACACACACACACACACACACACACACAGAGACACACACACACACACACACAGACACACACACTAACCACACAGACATATATTTATGCTAGCAGGTTTATGTGGCTTTTAAACTGAGAACTAAAAGATTCTAATGTGGAGTGAATTTCTGCTGCTTATTTCTCACAAATGTCCATGCTGACTGAAATTCCAAAAGTTACAGTTCCCAACACATCTGGATGAGAATCAGGTTAAGGATGCTTGATTTACAATAACTTTCTCTAAACGATAGTTGTTGCCCTTTGTTTATTGTTGCGGTTTTTTTTCTCTCACAAGATTTTTTTATTCTTTTTCTTCACAGCTTCTGTGACCACACTAATTTCTTTCAACAAACTTTTTGGAAAAGATTTTTTTTTAAATAGGGGAAAAGAAAACAGTATCTCTCCTAGTTCTACTAACGTACACACATACAATCTCTTACTATGTTAGTATGTTTGCTAGTGAGCACTTCAGGCTTACAATTTTATCTGGGAAGCAAAAAACAAAATTTAAAAATGAGCTAAATTTATAGGTTGATAGAGTAAAGCCTGAAATTACTTCATTCTGATAATGATTTCCCTGTTGACAGTGTCATAACATCACATTAGTGTTATTAAACAGGGAATAGGAAAGAAAAATTACTATCTGTAAGTGTTTGCATTTTTAGTTTTCATGCTTATGTGTGTTTTAAAGTTTGCCTGGAGATCAATATTCAGTGCAAAAAGACAGGTTTTTGAAAAAAACCAGTTCTTTTATGACTTATCATAAATTCATCTACTGTATATGTAGCAGAAAACATAATCTGCTTCCAAAGACTGCAGCATCTAAGAGAATCAGTGCAAATTGCATAGTCCAGTGCTTGTCAAGTAATAGTTGGAAACAGTTTTCATAGCTTCTGTTCTTGCTGAGGAGTCAATCAAATCTACCTTACTGTCACTTATCTAAAAAATAGATGTATTAATCCATGTCAAAGGGATATCTTTATTTTAAACTATTTATAAGATCTTCTAGATTCTAGAAGCTTAAATCACAGACTAAATTCAGTGTAACTAAGCAATTAGTTCGCAAATAATAACTTTCTTGCTAGCAAATCATATACCATCCCGAGAAAAGCAAAAGAAAGAGAACAAGCCGTTTTTTTTAAATTCCTGAAATATTTTTCAAATTTTAATTTTATGAGCCTACAACATCAAAATGAGAAAGTTTTGTGAAGAAAATAATTTTGTTGATTAATGATGGTGTATGTTAACTGTTTTTGCTATTAGTATTATATTATTTACAATAATCTATAAAATCTGGAGAAAGCTCATGGGCCATAGCTAAGACTCACCTTGTATCTTAAAAAGTATCTATGGAATTCATACTTTATAATTAACTTAAAAATCAATTTTATATATCATTCTGAAAAGATCAATGTTTTGTACTTTATGAACCTGGTTAAGATGTCTGACTGGGACATGCTCTTTAGGAATCTTCAACATATTTCCATCAGTTATTTGTTATTTAGCACCACTATTTTTATAAAGATTTTCTATAAAGTGTTAAGTCTAAATATATAAATCCGACATTCATACAAGAGGATGGCACATGAAATAGCAGTCCTTATGGTGGCTCTACCACATTTATTTTTGTGATTTCTAATCCTGTCAATTACACATAAATAGCATAATTCAAGATATTCAGTCTAAGGCAATTAATAGAACCAATGCTGAAAAATTCCATAATTTTTCTCTAATCATTTACTAACATTTTTTATTGATAACTTTGAATTTATCACCCATATTCTTTCAGAAACAAAATTATAAACAAAAATAGGAAATTAATGTCATCAAAAATGCAAAAGAAACATTGGTTAAAACCAGCTATTCTTGTCTTCAAAATAAATATTGTCTCTAAGATACATTTAATTTCATGTGAAAAAATTTCCACACTATTTTTTACATATTTGTTTTTTAAAGAATTATTCTATAGAGACAAGCAAAATTGTAGTTAATTTCATAACATTTGAAAAATATGGTTTGATTTCAAAAGCCCCAGTAACATACTACTTTTGTTTCTAGTTTATAATTATTATTAGGGTTCATCGCACAATCAGCCAGATGTTTACACTGGATTAGACATTTTTATCCACCTATCAAGTACTTCCCAAGGATAGGTAGGTGTTGCTTGATCATGTTAAAGGTACATTGCAGGATGAAAGCTACAAAAAAAGTTTGAAAAATTGGGCACAACTCATTTAACAATCACCTCACTTAGCAACAGATTTCAGAGGGAAGTGTGGATTGTCTCTGTTGATTTGATGCACAGTTCATCCAAAGTCTTGGTTACTGCTTGGAATAAAGGGGTGGCTGAGACCTTGGCACAGTGAGGCTTGGGCAGGGGGAGCAGGGGTTTATGAATGATTGGGCAGAGCTTCTGCCATTTTGGGTCTCAGCTGCTTTTATCAATGCCTGCTTAACACCTGATGGTGTGGACCTATAGAGATAGAAGAGGGTACGTGAGAGACTTACCCCAACAACTTGCAACCTTCCCTGCTAGCTTCCCCCATTAAGCAGACAGGGAAAGTCACAAAGAGCAATCATGTGATCAGAGGCACTACAACCAGTTGTGTGAACCAATTGCCAAGCATGCAGAACACAATCACATGGTCATGGGAGTGGCAATACAAGCAGAACTCCGAGGATCAGTTATAACCACTATTCATTCAGCACTGCTGTAACTTTGAACAGTCACTAAATGAATGGTGGTAAGTCAAGGACAGCCTGTATTAACCAGTCTTCAAGCCTGGATTCTTAAGAGGCAGGCTGATCAGGGGTTCCAAACTCATGGCCAGTCATCACCCCGGGCTCTCCAAGACATTTTCCGAGGTTTGCAACAATACCTTGTAGGTCCCAAGGCCAATGTTTGGGAAAGCCAAGTTGCTGATTGCTACACAGACCTGCAGTCTGGGCTGTAGAAAATACTCTAGGAAGAGAAACTGACCAACAATGGCAATTACACAGTACATCTTGGCCTTAACACAGATCTCCAGACAACATTAAGAATTGGTCTTTATAGTTAGCATCTCAGTTTTTTCTTACATAAGCAGCATTGTCCCTCAGGACTATATGTCCACCTGCTCTTACAGTCCATAACAGGTGTTGAGACAGAGGACAATTAAGACCATTCCCTCATCCACATGAAAGTGTCCTCTAGGAACTAATATTCCAAACAGAGAAGAAACATATTCTCCATATTTCGCTGCTCACAAGAAACCATTCTGATGCTTGAAATTTGTCCTCTTTAATCTCCCCTTAAACCATTCCTAGTAGGGTTTGGTTTCAAGATCCTTTGCCATCTTAGTAGCAAAGTGTCAGGGTTCCGAATAGCATCTGGAATTAAATCAGAGTCCGAGGCAAGGCATTCCTCAAAGTTCCAATTTATTAACAGAGCCATGTCAGCACGGCTGGGAGAAATCCCGAATCTGAAGCCTTCGGGGTTTTTCCATCCAGTTGAAAGTTCAATACTTTGTCCCCACACCCCCAATTTCATCACATGAACCAATCTTCATTGCTTCATCTTCTGGTAGCTTGGTTGGAACTCCACCTTCTTCCGTGCAGGTGCAGTACAAAGGATGACCTTGACAATCTAGAAGGAATTTGTTGTGGCTACATGCAGACATCCCTCATGCAACTGCCCCTCGCAAATTCCCATAGCAAAGAATACATTTTAAACTAGCATAAAGTGTGGCAGGCCAAAGATCCAAAGAAAATGGCTTCAGCCTGACACAAAGTTAGTTTGAACTTGGTAATAAGAAAAAAAAAATAAGAACAACCCATGATACATTTTCAATGTCTGTCTGCGTGTAGGCATCTGTGTATTGTTCTTGTAGATCCTTGGTTTCCTTTTTCCTGTTTCTTCTGTTTTTAATGTTGTATGTTACCCAGAGTTGTTATTGAGTTAGGTTACAAATTTGATAAATATTTTTGAACTCACTAGAGACTTTTGTATCAACATATAAAACAAATTCAGTGTTGCAGCCCTCAGGCTAATGAATGAATCCTCATGTGGTTCACATGACAAAACCCTTGGGCAAGATAAAGAGCAATTTCTATAAAGGTACAATCAATTCTTTCAAACCTTATTGCTATCACATCTTGGCCTACAAAAACATCTTAAAATTTTGTACCGTATACAAAATAAACTGCACATAAAGGTCATAATGAAATTTACTGCAGGACAACAAAACTGTACTTAGCACATTTTCTCATAAAAATGGAGGGAGGGAGCTAAAATTGTAACTGGATGCTATTTTATCATTCCTTTTTTTCAAAATGAAGTGATGACGGGGAAGAGAGCAAGCAATGTTTTAGTAATTGGGGTGTGATAAACAAGAATACAATAACTAGGGTTGACAAATTGCCCTAAGAAAGGCAGGGCATACTCTTGTCAAAAATATCGTTTCCCTACCTCTCTGCATCGAGTCTTAATGCATGAATAGCTGCTCACAAACTTAATTTCTTTTTCATCCCTCAGTTTTCAATTTGGTCAAAATACATATACTGGGACTATGGCTAGAAACAACTACACATATCTACTGTTGTGCAATTAATATGTACTTTTTCATTTCTCATATAAATTTGGGAATCGGAAAATCATGATGTTGATACAATAGTCAAATATTTGATTTATTACGTTAACTTCTGTGAAACTCAAACACTTATATAGTTAGTGCTTTTCTATTATTCTGATTTTGCCATTAATACAGATACAATTAGACTTCCTGTTGTGAAGGTGAGCAGACTAATGGTTAAGTTTGCTGCAGTGAGAAGAACAGTGTGTGTATTCTTAGACTTTATGTTGAATCTGAACATGGCTACATGGACTATTGGATTTACTTAGCATTTAAGTAAAAGGTAGAATCATATGTTCCTCAGTGTCATCTGCTTGTTCCAGATTTTTGGGGATTTATACATTCACAATAACTGTCATCAACCAAAAAAGAACCAGTTTTCTATTTTCTGCAGTGTATGCTCTAGTCTAGTGTAAATACTGTTTACAGTATATTCATGGATAAGCTGAAAACTTTAGGTGGCAAAATACACCCCCAAAATCAGTTGTGACTTATCAGCAAGTATATATGGTAGTTGGCATCTGGTTTGCAAAGCTTTCTTCCTTACCTTCAAAATAATGAACCCACAGGTGACTGATGACAGGTGACATCAACAGTAACCATATGCACAAGTCAAAGATCCTAGAATCTCAATATCTCAATATCTGAGCACATGGACCCCCACTTAAAAGCAACCAATCCATTCTGTCATGCATCAACTATTAATTTTCATTTCATTTGAATATTCATAGGATCTTATTACTGGATATAAGACCTGCTTGAAGGCCCATTCAACAAAGCTTGATTGAAAATGGATTAGTCCTGCTATTAGGCTCTATCCTTATGGCAGTGAGGTGGAGAAGCATCAGTACTTCTTTGTGAGCCCTGTTTTAGTGATACAAGCCCTATTGTGATAGAAGTGATACAAGCTCTATATAGAACAGGACTTGGAGAACCTCTTGCAGGGATATGCAGAAGAATTTTCTCAGACGTTGCTCAGATTTACTTGAAGTTGGGTGCTGGCCTTGTTGCAGACCCAAAAGAGATCCTGGGAAGGAGTCATGACCAGTTATCTGGAAATGGTGTGAACCTATTAGACCTGAGGAATCTGGGGGCCCTTCTGAGCTTCAGAACTCCTGCTTGAAAAGCAAGTGGTAATCGTGGCTAGGAGGGCCTTTGAATAGTTTCATGTTACATACCAGTTGTGCTCATTCCTAGATTGGGAGGTTCTGCTTACAGTCACTCATACCCTAGTGAACTCCCGATTGGGCTACTGTAATACACTCTCCATGGGCTTGTTCTTGAAAAGTATCTGAAAGCTTCATCCAGAATGCAATGGGGTAGGTAATTATATGTGCTTCTACAAGAGAACACAATAAATCTCTGCTCCCTGAATTGCACTGATTGCCAGTTTGCTTCTGGATCCAATCCAATGTGCTGGCTGAAACATTTATAACCTTTCATGGCATGGGGCCCAATTATTTGAGGGACGCCTTTCTCTGATTATATCTGTTCATCTCATGAGATCTGGTATAGAAGGCATGTTGCAGGCAGGTCTCATTCTTCTCTATAGCAGTGTCCATCTTAGAGAACATCCTCCCTCCTGAAATGGGATTAGTTCCATCCCCGTGACATTCCATAAGTCCATCAAGACCTGGCTATATCATTAGGCCTGGGGGTTCCAGTGGACTGGTGAAAATTCTAACATGGTTTCATTACTGGGGTTAATATTCTCTCTCTCTAGTGCCTTGTGGTTTTTTATATTTTAATAGTGACTGATTTATATGAGGATGAAAGTTCGTTCTCCGAGCTTGTGGGTTGGTTTCCAAACATTTCATTACCAGGCTATGTAACATCTTCAGTGGAGTTTAGGGGATGTCAGTGTTCTTCTGTTTATAAGGGCTTTAGGAGTGAGTGTGTCAAATTAGAGCCTTGAGATGAGTCAGGTTTATTCCATCAACAGACACATTGACCTACAACCAGCTTACGAACCCCTTAGAATTCAAATCAACTGCACAGCCAACCAGAGACAGCATCGACCTTCAACCAACCCATGCAATTCTCCCCCCCACTAGTTCACCTCTCAATGATCCTGACCTGATGTAACCTCCCTATCACAAGACCCGTCACAAGACTCTCACTGAGGACTCACACTTGACCCATCACAAGACCCATCACAAGATCTTCATTTGACACACCCACACCTGAAAGCCCTAATAAACAGAAGAACATTGACATTGACATCCCTTAAACTCCGCTGAAGATGTTACCTAGCCTGGTAACGAAACGCTCGGAAACCAACCCACAAGTTCGGAGAACGAACCTTCACCCTCATCCTACACCTGAGCTACAGATATTTGCCACTATTGCAAACTGATTTATATTTTTTAATAATGATTGTTTTTATATACAGTATTTATTGTTTTGGTTAATTTTTGAACAATACCCAGAGTCACTTTTTGTGAGATGGGCAATCATATAACTGTAATAAATAAATAAATATTTTTTCAGGTTTCAATTTTAGATTTGTAATAAAGAAATGTACAAATACTTCCATGCTTATAATTTGCCATGAAGAATGAAGCATAAGACAATTAGCTAATTTTGGCTGGCTGTCCTAATGTGTAAATACAATGGTCATAAACACAAAGATAAGTGAAACTGGACACTGGGTGTCACTGTTGATTTACAGACAAATTTCTGAAAGCACATGGAACTAACAGAAAAGGCTCTTCCCACCTAACACCCCCCCACACACACACACAAAGTGTGTGTGTGAATGTGTTGTGGGGGGGGGGATAATCAGATGTGTCTGGTTATTTGGTGAAACTTTAAATTTGGCTGTTGTCATGTCAGGCAGGATGATATGCCATACTTTGAAAATACACCATCTGCTGCTTGTTAGCTGACAAAAGCATCAACCTATCAATTCTCTAAGTAGGCTGTTGCTCATTAGCCGACAAAAGCTACTTTCAATGCTCACATAATATTCGATTATTTTAGACAGATGACTATTATAGCTGATCAGGGCAGGGAATAAAGAAAACCCCAAGAGCTCAAAGGGAAATTAAATATGGCAGCACAGTCAGAATCCAGTTCCCGGTGAAGTTGATGACAAGACTCACCTACTAAACACTGTGTGATTTACAGCAGGGAGTCTGGAGAAAGAAACCACCTAGTGTTTCATAGTTATTTATTAGCAAACATGAAAAACTAAATGATGTATCAGTATTTCTGAAGATATTCAACATTTTAAATCTCTTTTTCCCAAGGCGGACGTTTTCCTCCTATATACTTTCTGATTTTTGTTTGCATGGTACACACAGACTCATAGAGTTTCCAGCAGTTCTGAAGATTGGATCCCTTCCTTCCCCTCATTTACTACCAACTAATAAATTCAGCATGAATGGACAAATGCCTAATTGGCATATCCAGAATGGACCTTAAAGCAAAAACAGTTCCACCAATCTATTTGTCATTTCTTTGAAAGATTGTAAATGTTAAAATTATTTCCACTCTATCGTAAAAGAAGAAGAAGTGTTCCAGGCCAGGCATTTTCATCTTTCTAAAAATAGTTTTCATAACATATAAAGCAATAATTAGGATTACATGCTTTCATGACTTCTCTGCTACAAGCAGCCACCTCAACATGTACACAGAAAAGATAGGAAAATCTCTATTTTAATGAGTACCAGGAGATACTAAGAAAGCTTAAATAGTAATATGGGAAATACAGGGAACTATGCATCCAATCACTGAAGACCAATATGAATAGCCATACAGAGATACTATCGGTTATATCATCTTTTTACTTGAATAGGAATATCCTGTCTCTCCCTGGTGTGGGAACCGCACACTGGACAAAGGGAGACCTTTATACTGATAGAAGAGAATATCTGTAGCTCAGGATTGAACAGTGGGGTCCTTGGTCCTCTCCGAACGTAGTGGTTTCCTTGCAGATGCTTCATTACCAAACTAGGTATTATTATCATCATCAAGAGCCTTCCAAGGTTGGTAAAATGAGGGCCCAGATTGTTGGGGGAAACTCTGTAAACCCACATAAAGAGGGCTATAAAGCACTGTGAAGCTGTATATAAGTGCTATTGCTATCATCATCATCATCATCATCATCATCATCAATGATGATACCTAGTTTGATAATGAAACATCTGCAAGAAAACCACCAAGCTCAGAGAGCACTAAGGACCCCATGGGAATCCTTATAGACTGACATTTCCTGAATAAAATAATATGATTATGAATATTTACTGTAAATATTTGAAGGTCATCTAAATTATTTTATGGTTACCATTTGGATATTTCTCAAAACATCATGTACAGAACACCATACATTAGAAAAGAACAACTACTAACAAGACTTAAACTTGATTTAATTAGGAAACCTTTTTCCAGGATATAAAACCTTTTATAAGACTTCAACACTTATCAACATGTTTAACAAATAGGTTAGAGTACAAACAAAAGTTTAAATTTACTCAGAAGGATTTCATTTCTCATGAGTGAATTGAAAATAATGCTGCAGAGTTCTTTATTGTTTAAAGTCATGCTAAAATATCTAGTTCAAGAACAGGGCACAGAAATTGTATGTATGTATGTATGTATGTATGTATATATACAGTTGCAAGAAAAAGTATGTGAGCCCCTTGGGATTACGTGGAGTTTTGCATGAATTGGTCATAAAATGTGCCCTGAACGTCATCTAAGTCACAACAATAGAAAAACACAGTCTGCTTAAAATAATACTACACAAACATTAGATGTTGCCATGGTTTAATTGAACATAACATGTAAACATTCACAGTGCAGGGAGGAAAAAGTATGTGAGCCCCTAGCCTAATGACTTCTCCA